>OY776284.1:24122976-24472976 GCA_963675345.1 Trididemnum clinides | reverse complement strand
TGTCGAGTCAAGACCCCAATTATTGATATTATGGTCAAATCGTGATTTGAAGTGATTTGGGTTGTTACTGGGCATAGTTGTAATATAAATAGTGAAAATCGCTCAATTTCAGTAATATACAGTTTTGATTTTTCTCATTGGGATTGTTACGATTAGTGATCTGGTTGAACATTTGAAACATACAATAATCCAACAACTGACATTGAAATAGATTGTAACATTTCACATTGGAATTGGTTTACATAATACACTCATTTGCTAAATCATCATTGTGTTCTACATGTACATTTCTCAAATCAAAACCTTGATATCTGACAATATGGTTAAATAGTGATTTAAATGAATTACAAATGTTATTGTACATATTTGTAAAGGTTAAAATAAAGGTTAAGATTAGGGTTAGGGTTAGGGTTAGGGTTAAGGTTAGGGTTAGGGTTAGAGTTAGGGTTAGGGTTACTGTTAGGGTTAGGGTTAAAGTTAAAGTTAAAGTTAAGGTTAAAGTTAGGGTTAAGTTTAGGATTAGGGTTAGGGTTAAGGTTAGGGTTAGGGTTAATGTTAGGGTTAGGGTTTGTAATCCTCTGGTGAAGCATAACGCCAACGAATCTGGTCAATGTGGCGTTTCCATATTGGTCCATTTGGAACAATGCGTACGTGAAAGAGGCGGGTGCCTCTGGCTTGTACAATAACTCCGGGAACCCAGCGTGGGTCACGATTTTTTCTTGGGCCGTAGTATAGTACATAACTTTGAAAGAACGAATTTTCTTTATAGATTTCTTTGGAAGAGGTAGTTGCAAAGGTACTGGAATCAAAGCATTAAATCTTCATACGAATCTGACGACCATTCAATAACTCACTGGGAGGGAAACCGCAATGAGTAGGCGTCCGGCGGTACATTAGTAGGAATTCTTGCAAGGCCTGCTTTGGAGGTTTTGAAGATTTGCGTAAGGCTTCTTTGAAAGTTCTAATCAAGCGTTCCGCTGCACCATTCGTTGCAGGATGGTAAGGTGCACCAGAAAGATGAATAATGCCTCTCTCCTTGCAGTACTTTTGGAACATTTCGGAAGTAAAAGTGGTTGCATTGTCCGAAGCAATAGTATGCGGATATCTGAAATGTGTAAACTGTCTTTGAGAAGATTGATTGTAGTCTGGGTTGAAACAGACGTTGTCGGGTAAATACGTGGGTACTTCAAGTAAGCATCAGTCATAACCAACCAGTGTTGGCCCAGAAAATCGATAGCGTGATTCACGTGAATTATGCTCCATAGCTTCTCTGGCATCATCCACGGATGTACAGGAGCTTGAGTAGTTGCCGACTGGTGTTGACCACATGTACCACATTGCTGGCCCATCTTTGAAATGTCTGAATCAATATTCGGCCAATAAACTACGGTGCGAGCCAGCTGCTTCATTCTCTCAATGCCAAAATGTCCTTCGTGGAGAAGAAGCAAAATGTGTTTCCTCAAACTTTCAGGAATAATCACTCATGCGCCGTAGAGAAGGAATCCATAACAAGTTGTAAGAGAAGATGAAAGTTTTCGAAAATCTTCGACCGCGTCATCAGCAGCACGAATTGGCCAACCTTCACAAACAAATCGAACCACCTGAGAAAAAACAGAATCTTTAGCAGTCTCCTTGCGGAGTGTTTGTGAATCACTCGCTGTAACTTGACGACTCAGTAGTTTAATAGTACAAACAATGTCAACGTCTTGCTCACTTTCCTCTTTGTCAAATTTTACATCATCTCCCGACGGTAATTGACTAAGAGCATCAGCATTGGCGTGATTTTTCGTCTTCCGATATTCAATGTTGTACTTGAACTGACTCAAAAACAACGTCCACCGAGCAAGACAATTCACGACTAGACTCGGGATCCTTTTGTGCGAACTGAACATTGCAATCAGTGGTTTGTGGTCCGTTACCAAGAATTTTCTGCCAAACAGAAACTGGTAAAATTTTTTTAATGCGAATGTTATAACCAGCGCTTCTTTTTGTATTTGGTTGTAATGGCGCTGCGATTTAGACAGTGCTTTTGAGACATTAGCAATAGGTCGTTCGCTTCCGTCTGGATACCGATGAAACAAGGTTGCTCCGATTTACAAGAACAGTGTCAGTTGAAAGTAGCGATTTTAACTTTGTAAAAGCATTGTTCTCTTGTTTACTCCGGGTCCACGCGACGCCGGATTGTACCAACCTGTACAACGGTTCTGCAAAAGTAGAAAAATTGGACGGTAAGAACTTTAAATAAAATTGCACGGAACCCAGAAATGAACGCAATGATGCTACGTCCGTAGGGGGTGGCATTGCTATAATCGCATCAACCTTAGGACTTTTACAAATGCCGTTAGATGTCAGAACATGCCCAAGGTATTCAATACATGGTTGTGCAAACAAACATTTGCTTTTGCAACAACGAAAACTCTTATTTTCCAACCGTTTTAGTAAGTGCTGGAGATTCCGAAAATGTTCTTCAACCGTGGATCGGCTGACTAAGATGTCATCCAAGTATACCGCCACTCCTGGAAGATCGCGAGTCAACTCATCCATGATCTGCTGGAAATGACCTGGCGCTGAAGAAATACCAAAAGGCATTACGTTTTGAAGCAGTACACCTCTGTGTGTACTGAGGGTCAAACGCTTGCGGCTTTCTGGGGCTAGTCGTATCTGGTTATACGCATCAGCCAAATCGATTTTAGTGAAGCCCGCTCCACCACCTAAACGACGCATTAAGTCCTCGGGTGAAGGCAAGAGATGTCGATGTACTTCCAATTGTGGATTGACCGTGACGGAACAATCACCGCATACCCATATTGAAGTGGTGCCATCTGAACGTGGAGCCTTTCATACCGGTACCACTGGCGTACCCCAATTGCAGAAGTATGCTGGTGTCCAGATTCCCTTGGTTATACCTGCATCAAGAGCACGTGATAAGTCCTCAAGCATGGCAAACGGTACCGACCTTGGTTTCTTGAAAACTGGTTTTGCATCAGGTTTGAATTCAATTTCTAGCTCGTAGTCCCGAAGCACTCCTAGTTCTTGTTTGAAGACGTCACCGTGCTGTTAATATAAGTTCTCGCATTTCTTCTGTAGCCATTGCAAACTTGGTTTTACTTCTCCAGAAACAGAAATAGTGTTAACTTGCGAAGAAAACAAGAGGTTGTCTACAGAAATATCAAGTGTTTTTATTGCTGTACGGCCTAGTAAATTAAGTTCAGGGCTGTTGCTAATCAAAAATGTGCAATCAGCATGCTTGCCGCTGGCTGAATAAAATACATTAGCAATAAATGAGCCTTTAACGGGCATATCATGTCTTGAAGCGAATTGATATTGAATGTATTGATCGCTCAGCTCGGGCTCGCCCAATTCCGACCAAACATGTGTTGATATGAAATTGCCAGATGTGGCCGTATCCAACTCCAATCATACAGATTGAGAATTTATCGAAACTGTGCATTCCACTTTTGGCGACCTGTCAATAGAATTCATCAAATTGTTAACTTGTATGCACTGAACGTTGCGCTGTGCAGTAACCTCAGCTTTTTTTCGACACACAATTTCTAAATGTCCGACAATGTTACAATAACGGCAGGTAGTAAATTTGTGTTTGCAGGCCGGTGCTAAATGATTAGAATTACCACATCTGTAACACTTGCGTGCATTGTTGTTACTTGTAGCAGAGTTCGTAGAAGGTTTTTTTACGAAGTTGCGTTTCTTGGAAACTTGAGCCATTGTTGAAGAATAAACGTTGGATGAAGTGCCGTACACAGTTTCTTTGGCGGCCATAGCAGCCTCTTCGGTCTCTGTTGCGATTTGAACTGCCTTTTCAAAATTCAATTCATCATCATTGATTTTGAATAATGCTTTTAACACTGCTTCATTATTGATTAAACAAATAAAGCAAGTTCACAGCGCTTTATTCAAAGGGTTTTCAATGTTAGCGAAGTCGCAAGTAGCTGCGGCTTGTCTAATGCGAACAACCAGTTCTTGAACGATTTCACCAGGTTTTCTTTTCATATCATTCCAGTAGCGAAAACAGCGAACAGCGAATCTTTTTGGGTGGAATTGGATCATCGTATACTGTTGAGTTTCGTTCATCGTGAGATCATTTACAGTTCTTGGCGGGGTTTCCTCAGCAGCAAGAGTGGAAAGCAGCTTGTAGATAATTGCCGTTTGATTCGTAAAAAAACTTTAGCAACTCGAGCATCAGGCACTGGATTTGCCTTCGTAAAGGTAGAGAAACGGAACCAGTAATCCGTCCACAGTTCTGTAGTAGAATCAAATGCTTCAAACTTCGGCGTAGTTTGAGGTAAAGCTGCTTCTTGCGGTTGTCTGACAGGAACGCTTGCTTGCAAAGCAGTTGAAAATGTGCTCATCATTTCGAAAAATTTCTCCTGTTGCAAGCGCTGCTGCGTAGTAAGTAGTTGAATTGAATCTTCGACAGTTGTTGGTTTTGAACCTTCAGCGTTTGAACTGTCCACCATCCTCGTCGCCCCGAACTGGACACTTTGTTGTATTTTTGAATATATATATGATGTCAAATTTCCACACAAGCTTTAACTTTAACTCACAACGATTACATAGAAATACAAAAACGTAATAGTAATGAATGAAACGCCGAGACACCTGCTTAATATATACAGTGTGAATCTAATTGTAATTGCATAGTCGAGCCTGTTGTTATTTTACTTCTTGCATTGCGCCAGAAGCATGTGCATATGTCAGCATAGCTTACGGGTTTTGCATAATTTAAAAAGGCAAGGCGTGCAAGGCGCAAAGCGGTGTTTCCAGCATAAAATAATCACACACATAACATAACACAAGTATAATGTACTCTCTTTAAATTCTTGAATCACATAAGCTTACTATGTGTTGCATCTGTAGATAAATTTTAAGTAATGCATTGATGGTGAGCCTCTAAAAGAAAGGCATATGCACTAAAGCAATCTTTGAAGTTTTGTAAGCAGCAACACGTCAATGATGTAAAATTATCGTAGTGCAAACGTGGGTTGGTTGAATTGTGAGCTTACTAAGCCAAAAATTTGTGAACGGGCAAGATTTTTTATGCACAATTTAGCAACTTTGTGCTAACTCCAGCGACCCAAAAGCTTTAAATTTTAGAAGGCATATTATTTTTGTCTTGGTGTATTTGAAAAGTAATTCAATGTTGTACTAGATCATTATGGGACAACGCAAATTTTGCTAAACCATTCAGACATTATTGGAGATCACGAACATCATGGGCATTGCAGAGTTAGCGTAATCCAAACCAAATAGTTGGTGGGGGAGCAAAAATATATTTTCGATGTTGGTATTTCCCAATGCTGTCAGATGACTATTTTTTGAAATTGATATCTTTCAAGTAACTATTTAGTCAAATTAATTTCAAAGTTTTTCAAGATTTCATTTGTAGCCCCCAATTTCTCTCTAAAATTTGTTAAAAAGCCTTTTTTTGAAGATCAGGATTTTGTAGTTGTTGCACCTGTCAACAGTTTAATTTCTAAATTGAATTAAAAAAATTTTAATCGTTTATGGCCCTTGTGGTCGTACCCCTCTAGCCACGCTTATGCATTGCAGGCATAAATACGGATAGCTTTTAGTAACAAATGATCTTGTCTACATAGAAGTAGCTAAGGGGAGGCTGTGCTTCTCTAATTTTTGTATGCGATCAAGAAATAAAGTATTTTTAGATTTTATGGCCATAAAATATCAATCTCTAAAAACGGTTTAAGTAGCAAAGTTGAAAAATTCGAAAACTATTGTTCTTGGCCCTCCAAACTTTTGCCTCTCCCTTAGTTAGTGCTTATCGGTAACAAAATCTGCTCAACCTCAATTAAAAATAATCTAAAATGGCTAGGTATTACATAAAAACGTTGTTTTAGCAAAAAAAATATTTTTTATGCACTATTCTAACAAAAAAAAGCGTCTCCAAAAACTAATAAGATTTTAAATGTAGCAGTTGGTGTGCAAAAGGTGACTTATTGGCGCTCAATATAATTTTGACCAAGAAACCTTTATTTTCTAAACTTCTTTAATTGATTGTTGCTGTTTTTGTTTTTCCACATTAGATTTTAACTAAAGGCCTACAGCAGGGGTTCCCAACCAGGGGTGCAAGATGGTCGTTCAGATTTTTGTTTTGCATTACTATACTGTCATGCTCAGTTCATCCTGTGCTATTAGTTCTGCACAGTCTGCGCTTAATTGTGTAGTTACAGCATGCCTAGAACACGGCTTTCAATTCAGTCTGAGATTATGCTGATCTCCAAAAAAATAAAAATAAATGAAATAAGGTCAACTCATGCAATTTCAGCCGTGACTTCAAAATGGGCCCAAATTTTGGCCCGGGACATGTTATGAATTTGTCACATGTTTAAATATTTTAGGGGTGCGAGAACATATCAAAATATTTTAGGGGTCCAAAAACATATTACAATATTTTAGGGGTGCGAAAACATATTAAAATGCTTTAGGGGTGCGAACCATTACAAAGGTTGGGAACCACTGGCCTACCGTGATTTGATTCTGCAACGTTTATATCACCTTAACCAAAGCTTGATTTATTCCAAAGAATAAAAAATTTAAATTGTCTCTATTCAGGTTAACATAATTTTTCACGGTTGTTTTCTCAAAAATTAAAAAGGCGGCATTTAAAGAGCTGTGCAGATTCCCTTCAAAACAAAACAAAACTTAATACAAACGTGTAAGAAATCAAACGAGAAAAATTGTGGCTAGAGCTATGAGAATGGAAGCTAATCAGGAAATGAATAATTTATATCAGAATTCTAAGAGTGTTTTCTACTTCCTTAGAAGAATGAAAAAGGAAGGGAAGGATGTGGAAGGAGGAAGGTGCTTGAGAGGAGGAGACGGACGATTGGGTTTTACTGGAGAAGATAGGGCAAAAATTTGGAAGGAACACATGGAAAAGATCATGAATAAAGAAAACAAATGGGACCGCATGGTAGAAACTGATGTAGTAAAAGGACCAGTGGAAAAAGTGGCTCGCAATGAAATTGTGGAGGCAATGCAAAGGATGAAATCAGGAAAGGCAACCGGACTATCTGAAGTAAGTGTGGAGATGATAGTTGCAAGTGGCAAAACTGGGGTTAGAGTGATGATGGAAGTGTGTCAGTTTGTATTGGATGATAGAGGAATGCCTGATGAGTGGAAAACTAGTACAATAGTACCGATCTTTAAAGGAAAGGATGATGTGATGAGCTGTGGATCATACAGAAGAGTGAAACTGCTAGAGTATGCCATGAAAATCGTTAAAAGGGTACTAGAGAAGCCAATATGAACACTAGTCAATTTGAATAAAATGCAGTTTGGATTTATGCCAGGAAAAGGAACAGTGGATGCGATATTCGTTGTGAGAAGAATGCAGGAGGAATATGAAAAGAAGGACAAGAAGTTGTATATGTGTTTTGTTGACATGGAAAAAAGCTTTTGATAGAGTGCCAAGAAAAGTGATGGAGTGGGCCATGAGAAAGAAGGATTTATCAGAAGTAATAGTTCGGGCAGTTATGAGCCTGTATGATGGTGCAAAGACAAGAGTGAGGGTGGGATCTACATATTCAGAGGAATTTGAAGTAAAAGTTGGTGTACATCAAGGATCTGTGCTGTCGCCACTATTGTTTGCAATAGTGGTGGACGTTATTACAGAAAATGCAAGAAGGGGTGTGGTTAATGAATTACTATATGCAGATGACCTCGTTATCATGAGCGAAGACATGGAAGACTTGAAGGAAAGGTTTTGGAATTGGAAGAATGCACTGGAAAGTAAAGGTTTGAAGGTCAACACCAGAAAAACAAAAATAATGGTAAGCGGGTCAGAAGGCGAACTATTCAAAAGCAAGATAGATCTGTGTGGAGTTTGTGGGAGAAGAGTCATGGCCAATTCAGTGTTGTGCACAAAATGTGGAAGCTGGGTTCATGGCAAATGTGCAAAAATAAAGAGAGTTACCGCTAGGTTGGCAATGCATTTTGTTTGCTCGAAATGTAAAGGAATAATGGAAGGGACGATGGATACGATCGAGAAGTTGTGCGATGAAGTGGAGACAGTGAATGGATTTTGTTACTTGGGAGACAGACTAAATGCTGGTGGTGGTTGTGAAGCGGCAGTTACAGCAAGAGTAAGAATCGGTTGGGTAAGATTCAGGGAATGTGGAGAATAGTTGCTTGGAAATAGGTTTCCTCTGAAGATGAAAGGTAAAGTCTATCGTTGTTGTGTAAGATTAGCAATACTGTATGGAAGTGAGACATGGTGTCTAAACGAAAATGAAAAAACAATTTTGAGGAGAACGGAGAGAGCTATGGTGAGAGCCATGTGCGGTCAGAAAGTGGTAGACAGGAAGACGACTGAAGAACAGATGGATATGTTGGGGCTGAAGAAAACTATAGACCGGTTAGCAACAGCGAATGGAGTTAGATGATATGAACATGAGCTGAGGAGGGATGACGATAGTGTTTTGAGGGTTGCTCTGAATCTCGAAGTGAGTGGCAAGAGAAAGCGAGGACGACCGAGGAAGACCTGGAAGAAGCAGGTGGAAGAGGAGACAGAGAAAATTGGATTGAAGAAAGAGGATGCTCCGAGACAAGACAAGTGGAGGGACGGAGTGCGAGCAATCGCGGAAGGAATGGGGTAAATCCGGCCATCTCTGCTAAAGGGACAACACCGGATAAAAACTGAATCACTACTACTACTAAAATGCATTACAATAATTTACTTCAGCAAAAGTGCATCTTCATGCATTGAGCAAAAACTATAAACTAAAACACTACTTTCGGCTACAAAAGGTGAAGGTTGTTGCACCAACTTTTTAAGATTTCACAAAAACAACCGTGGACATTTGTTTTTGTTTAATGGAGACTAAAAAAATTCTTTCAAATAATTATAGTGTAAACAGAACTAGAATATTATATCATGAGGACAAAAAATCTTCAAGTCCTTGAACATCTTACCTACACCCATGTCGAATCTATCATAGAACTACTCCTCTTTATCAGAAATACAATAGCTTGCAACAAAGTAAATCATCGTTTTTCAGATCACTCTAATGATTTGAAATGTGTAAAGTTGCTTTGAACAAAAACTATAGCCTGTGCTGTGTTTCTTGACCTCGATCTCAAAGCCTGTTCTACTTTGGTCATACCTTTTCAGAGTGTTTGACTTAATTTCCAAAAAAGTTTAAACTTGCTAAGCTGTGTTGTGAGATGATCCTTGAGGTTGATTTGCTACTTGCAAAGTGTTCGTTTGTATGCTAATTTGCAAGTGGTCTTTAAATGGATTACTAATGTTGATTTAACCTTGTGCACTTGATACAGCGACTGAAAAGATTTAGGCCTTCACTTAGCCTAATGCTTGGAGTTACAATTACTCTTTGCTTAACTTTGCTGATGTATTCCCAGCTGCATGCAGGGAAAGCAAAATTGCACTGCATACCTGGCTAATGCAGGGTGACTTCAACTTGCTCTTTTAAGCTGACTAGAAGTAGGAGACTTACTATCGCATTCTGTGCACTGTTAGCGGGAATGGCTACCAACAAAACGGCTGAAACCTGTGTTGTGAAAGACAATGGACTGCAATCAACTTTGGTCTAACAAATGACAGATGTCAACAGGCTTGTTTTAATTTGTGCAATTTCTTTAGAGCATTTCTGTTACGAAAATCAAATGAACTAGATTAGGGATGGGCTACTGGGGCCTGTACCTTTATTAAATATCAGTTTAAAATATTAAAAGTCAGTTTTTAAGATTCAGTGATTTTATTTTTACAGCCTTGGCACTGTTTCAAAAAGTCTTAAATTCGAAAACGGGCTTGTGTTATGACTTTGAACACAAGCTCTCAAGAAGTTAATCTCTATAAAAAAAGGGTTTGTACATTGAGAAAAGGCAACAACACCGTTCAACCATGCAGTTGCACATGGTTTTAAGAAGTTCATTTTAAAAAAACAAAAAAAGAATTTCTAACTTCAAAATGGGCAAAAACATTGTTTGCAGCTTTCAAAATATAGCCCCCTGAAAGTCATAATCAATTTTAATATTGAAGTTGTTGTTCCCAGATGTAGCTATTGTTTCATTTGAATATGATTTTTCATTGGAGATTACGAGCCTACTATTGGTGTTAGCTTACACAGGATGATCACGATCTCTTTGCGAATTTATAAAAATGATAAAATATATGTCTACCAAATATATACATAATATAATACAACAACTGTGACTCTATGACAGTTGTATTATGTATATATTTGGTAGAAAATGAAATTTATTCAAGTTAAAAATACTTCAACAGTCTGTTTCGCCTAAAGGGGCTCGTCAGGAGGTAGTTATAAAACACAACACTGGTATAAGACGAAATCCAAAATATAACAAAAATTAAATTACATTACATTAACTCTTTCGCTCCCGCGATCATCGATTGATGATCTTGTGTTTTCAATGTTTCCCTCAATTTTTTTAAAAATTGAGTTACAAAATTAGTTTAATAAAAAATCGATTTGTGACTTTATTTTTTATCCGATTTTCATAAAATTTTCAAAAGATTACGCTTATTTACTCACGCATCGGAAGATGTATAATTTGTGCCCTAATTCTTGGATTTTTTACCCAAAAAGGGTTAAAAGACCAACAACCCAGTTGCAGACAACAAAATCTGCCAAATTCTCAGCAATAGCCAACTACACTAAAATCAAATTGAGATTACATCTTTACCACATAACCAAACCCTTTATCATTAACACATCTGAAAACTACTCTTTTGGGGCATTATTTGACAAAATTTCAAGCGATAATAATAAATTTTACGTTTTTAAATTTCCAAATTTTTTGGGGGTCTCAAAGCCCCCCAAACAAATTTGAATGATATGTAGATAAAAGTAAATTCAGTGCATAAAGAATATGATATGTTGCTAAATACCAATTACATTTGAAAGCTTGGGAAATTTGCGTTCCAGCAATATATAACTTTAAATAGTTTAGACTAAGTGGTATATGATATTTACTGATCAAAAATGAGTACTGTACATCATGTCAGTTCAAAACCCCCCAAAATTTTTTGACTTACCTTCACTAAATTATAATTTTTAGAAAAACTATACCCTTTAAAAAAATAAAATAAATTGCAAATATTTCACCACTAAAGTCGTCATTTTGTATCAAGTTTCCAAGGAGACAAAGACTGAAATACAAGTTTAAAAGCTAGCAGAAGTTTGGCTTCTCTGAATCAAAGTTTGCTGTATCCCCCTTGTTTCTCAAGAAATGAGAAGGGTGTAAACAAGCGGCTGTTTCATTGTCAGTGACAGCATATTCTATTTAAACTTAATATTTTCTGAATCTTGAAAAATTTCCCTGTTCAAAAATACATAATGTTACATGGTTTAGGCTAACCTGTAGCAGATAATGACTGATCATATTTTAGATACTGAATTTAACTACCAAAATTTGGTACCGGTCGGCATCGGTCAAAAAAAAGGTCATGTATCTCAGAAAATTGCAAATTGTAGAAAACCTAGGCTCTTAGGTAAGTTTTGAGTGATGTACCTTGAAAGCTTATTTCCTTAGCATCATCTTGTGACCATTTCTAAAGAAATTGGTAGAAAATAAAATCTGTAGTGATCTTTGAGGTGAGGGTACTACTTTAATTTCGAAGACAACTACCCCCCAGTTGGGGGGGTTAATTTGCATAAAATTTGCATATTCAAAAAAAAAAATTTTTTGTTTTTATTATATTTGAAATCTTCAAGAAATGTAGATTTCAACGATATATATCACTTGATGTAGAAGTAAACAGCTGAGTAATGATTTACAAACAAACTTAGGGTATTTTAGGATGATTTTTTTTTTTTTTTTTTTATTGTAGGCACAAAAACAAGAACACAAGAATAAAAACAGCGACAACGCATAATACAATGTCTAAATGTAGCTAGACCATTTCTTGTAATGAAATTCCAATTTATTATGTTTCTTAGCAATATAGTGTTCTGATTTTTTTGTGGATGTAATTGCGTTAAAGTACTGGGGCATATTGGGTGTTGTATTCGAATGTTTACACCGGTAAATCAAGAATCTTGCTAATAAGAGCATGTGGTTGACTAATGGGTTATTAGCATATTGTGTGTGGAACCCAAACAGTTTATGAAAGTTATTCGAAGGGATATTAATACGAAATCTTGCTAGAATCCAATCAAATACATCGTTCCAAAAAGCGTCAACAATTTTGCAATCACAAAATAAATGAATCAAAGTTTCCGGTTCTTCACGACAAAACGTACATAAATTATCAGAGGCAATATCAAGAACACACAATTGTATTTTAGTAACAATTGATCTTAAGTTTAACCTAATTTGAAATGATCGTAGTTTAGTTTCGTTTGTAGCGTAGTAGTTATTTTTATATATATTTGACCAATCAATTGTATCGGATGGCAGTTGCAGTATATTACACCATTTTAGTTGTTGTTTAATAGGTAGTATTTTAACTTTGTCTCTCAAAAATTGATAAGCGGTTTTACTTGAGCTGCCCAGAGTAGTAATTTGTTCTTTGACAGTTTGTTTAAAGTCAGAAAAAGCGCATGGAGGGTTATGAGAGTTACTGTTCGTAGTCGTAATCCAAGCCATTGGAATGGCTGAAATGAGTTTAATGTATTCGATGAAGCTTGTATTATTTGGGGTCATATGAAAAGTTGATGCCACTTCATCATATGAGTATAATTCAAAGTCTGATTTAAGCAGCTGAAAAAAATCAAAAATCCCGGCTTTGCAAAATTCTTCAACAAACATTGGTTGATTTCGGTATTTTACCGCTTTATTAAACCATAAATATTTGGAATCATTGTCGATATTGCAGAAATGTTTTAAAGTTCTTAAGGTGGTAAGGGTAAAGCGTAAAAAGGCCACTCTACTAATTAACATGCTATTCAACTTTATATTAGAACGTAAAATGCAGAAAAGAACGTTTTCGTCAATACATCGATGTTCAAGCGACTTCCAACTGGATTGATAATTATTATCAAATAGTTTAAAAATGAAGTTATGCCTGAGAGAAAGTACATATCGTTTGATGTCAATCATTTTACCACCTCCTTCTTTCACATCACAACATAGTTGAGAGCGACCAATTTTTTCCCACTTGGAGCCCCAAATAAATTTATACATAATTTGATTAAGTTCCTTTATGAAAGTTTCTGGCAATGTTACCGGTAAATAAGTGGCTTTATACACAATTTTGGGAATGACCAGACTTTTTAGTATAGTTATTTTTCCTAACAACGTGAGACCACGAGATGACCAAATGTTTAAAAGCGTTTGCACTTCTCGCGTTATACCTGGAAAATTTTCACTGAAGAGGAAATTGTTGTCAAAGTTGGTAATTGGTATATTAACCCCCAGGTATTTGACAAGAGTTTGAGGCCAAGATAAGCCTTTATCAGAAAAAGGTTGAGACACGTTGCCCTTGCTAGATCCAACGTAAAAAGCGTTAGATTTGCTCATATTGACTTTGCAGCCTGATTTTTTCCCAAATGTATCAAGAATGTCAAAAACGTAATTAAATTGCAGAGCATTTCCATTCAAAAAAATCGCGATATCGTCTGCGAACAAAGATACTTTAAAGGTTTGTTGATTTAACTTAATGCCTTTGTATTGCCTGCTCTGACGCAGCATGATGGCTAAACACTCTATACATAAAAGAAAAATGGTCGGAGAGAGGGGATCTCCTTGCCTCACTCCCTTTTTGACTTCGAAAAGGGGGCTTAGAAAATTATTGTTTACAACACGGCATTTAGGATTTTTATATAAAATTCTTATCCAGTTAATCAAAGAATTACCAAAACCGTAAGATTTTAGCGTAGTAAAAATAAAAGACCAGTGTAAAGAATCAAACGCTTTATGTAGATCTACTAATAATACAGCGCCTGGCATCTTTTCGTGGTTCGCGTAATCAATAATATCAAATAGTAAACGAATGTTATCGCCAATGTTTCGAGCTTTCATAAAGCCATTTTGTTCTTTTTCTATAAGGTCATTCAGACAAGGGTGTATTCTGTTGGTAATAACTTTGGATATTATTTTATAATCACAGTTTAACAATGTGATTGGCCTGTAGTTGGAGGGAGACAATTTGTCTTTTCCGGGTTTAGGCAATAACGTTATTACACCCTCGTACTGGGATTTACTCAATTGGTTGGTAATTTTGGAAAAATTAAGGCATTCCATAAATAGACTCTTAATTTCAGTCCAGAAAGTTTTATAAAATTCAATGGAAAAGCCGTCAAGACCTGGGGATTTATTGTTGGCTAGTTGAAGAATGGCTTGTTGGCATTCGTTATCAGTTATAGGTTTTTCACATTCAAAAAATTTTGCCTTATTAATACTTGGTAGCGATAGTGTACGTATAAAATCACAACAATCTTTTTCACAGCGTTGTTGGTTTTCAGAATATAAGGATTCATAAAAGGTTAAGAGCTCTTTCAAAATATCTTCTTGTTTATCAATCAGTCTACCTTGGGCACTGCGTAAGGATTTGATGGATTTTTTTTCTAGATGCCATTTTTCCAAATGGAGAAAATACTTAGCATTTTTTTCCCCGGATTCCATCCAACGAGCTCTACTTCTTGTAGCCGCGCCTTTAGTTTTTATTTCAATTAGCCTATTATGATCGTTTTGAGTGAGATTGATATTATTAAGGATTTCTTCTTTTTGCTTTGGACCACAGGATAATAATTTTGATTCCATGGCCTCAAGTTTTGATTCTAGTACTGATTGTTCTTTGTTGGAGGTCTTTTTCAGTAAGGAACAGTACTTAATAGTTTCCCCTCTAATTACACATTTGAGAGTTTCCCACCTGATATGAGGTGTGACATGTCCTTTGGGATTATTTTTTTCAAAATCACTGATCAGATTTTTAATGAGCGCTATATAATCATCATTTAGCAAAACAGAATTATTGATTTTCCAGTACCCTTTGCCCCATTCTTGTAGTCCTACTTTAATCGTTAATAAGGCAATTTTGTGGTCTGACTTAATGCTTTGGCGGATGTTGGCTGATTGTACGTGCTGGCGCAGCCCATTTGAAGTAAGAAAAAATCCAGCCTTGTGGCAGTGTATGGTTGTGACTGATATCTCGTAAAGCTTTTCTTAAAAGGGTTAAGCTCTCTGAAAACGTCGCATAAATCAAAAACGTTGAGATATGATTTTACTTTTTCTTTGGATAATTGATTTGAGTGAGCTGGGCCCCCGTCTTTATCTAGTTTATTGTCAAGCACTGGATTCCAATCCCCGCCTAAAACCAAATCGTGTTTTGTAAAATTTACGACTGTTGAAAAAAGGGCGTCAAAAAAAGTTGGTTCGTCGTTTGTGGGTGCATAGACATTGCCGATGACAAAGACTTTGTCGTTAAATTTAATTTCGATAAGCAGTATTCTGCCTGTTTGATCAACATATGTAGCTGTTTGTTCGTATTTAAGAGATTTTTTAACTAGTATCGCCACACCGTTACAATGATTAGTACCATGAGAATAAAAGATATCGCCTCCCCATTCACATTTCCACAACTTCTCATCTGTTTGATTGGAATGAGTTTCTTGTAGAAGAATGAAGTCAAATTTCTTCATTTTAAGAAAATGAAATATCGTTTTACGTTTGAGGTTATTCCTCAACCCATTAACATTAAAGCTTACAATTGTTAACAGCATTATCAATATAGTAGCAGTGAGGAAATAAGAAAATGCTAATTAGTGTTAACTCCAATGTTTATGTCATGTTCAAATTCATATCCGCAAGGACATTGATAAAGAATTTTAAGCTCTTGGTAAGTTATTCTACCACAGTTGCAGTGTACTGTGAAATGGGAACAATTAGAATTAGTACATTTGAAGTTCATTGTTTTAGGAGGCAGCTTGTTAACATTTTGGCACACACAAACGATGGAATATTTTGCACATTTTAAGCACTCAAATAAATTATTGTCGAGCTGCTGTACGGGTTGAAATAGATTGCAGCACGAAAGTCGCATCATGTCTGATTTGCAGACACAGCATTCTGTATAGCGTTCATTCATCTTGACAGAAAAGCGTTGATTTGAATCCTGTTTATCACAGCAAGGACTTACCACGTATTGTTCCTCGCCGCATTCGTCACAAGTAGTTTCAGTAGAAGTTTCTTCGGTCAGAACTTGGGCATTATACGAAATGCAGGCAATCTGGCATGTAGCTCGCCACCAATCTTGAGATAATGTGGATTGCTGAATTTGACTATCGTTTTGGTTGTTTTTTTTTGGTTTGTCCGTGGTTGGTTGTATTTCAGTAGGTAAATGCTGGTCGTTGGCAAATTCAATATTACCGACTGCTTCGCTTTGATTTTCCACCTGGTCCGTTTCAAGGTGGTTGGAAGTGTTGTTAAGCTGTTTACGTATTTTGTTTGAGCTTGTAGTAGCTACTGAGTCAGTTTCGTTTAACTCTGATTGGGAAATCTTTCTTTTCTTTGACAAGTTAACTGGTTCGGAATGTACCTTCGTTTCAGGCAAAACTGTGTTTGATTCACCTGGTTTGTTGCGTGTAAGTGCAGGAAAATCCATTGCCCGCTCCTGGCATTCTGATTGCACGTGGCCTGCTTCACCACAGTATTTGCAAGTAATTACCTGGCCTTGATAGGTAACATATATCTCACAACCACTAACGCGAATGTAGCTTGGAATAGGGTTGTTTTGAAGTTCAGATTTTTTCATAGTGACTATTCTCATTCCTGAGCGTAAACCGTCACTATGTTTTTTATCCGTAATTTTTAGGACGGCGCCAAAATTAGCTTCCAATTCTTGTTTTATGGTTTCATTGGGCATGGGGATTGGTACCCATCCTAATAGTATGTTTATATTAACTGGTTCATAAAGCCACAGGTTGTAAATGAATTCGATATCTTTAAGTTTAGCGTACAATTCTAGAACGTTCTCCCTGGTTTTACACGTTATGTCAATACTTCTGTTTTTCATCTCTGCTACTCCAATCAAATTTTCAGTTTTAAAGCTTATTTCTGATAACATTTGCAGTATTTCAACTCTTCTTAAGTTCGCCTTTGTTTTGAAATTCAGACATGTTGGTCTCTTTAGATTTACAGCTGTATTGCCTCGTACTTTTTGGGCAAAAGATGGCTTATAATTACCTGCCATGCTTACTCGCTCACCACTCGCTACAATTGTTGATTTTAGGATGATTAATTATGATTGATTATGACAGTTTTTCGCTCTGCCACCTTACGGACATTTTTTTCGCTATTCACGCAGGAGCGAAAGAGTTAAGTAGAAGGCTCGAAAATGAAGGGAAGATAAGCTCTACAAATCTGCCTTACTCAAGCGCTGCTCACTACAACTGACATGTAGATAATGGTGTTATTGTGCGCACTGGTGCGATAGCATTATCATCATCTATCCATGATATAACACCAAGTCCTTCTATTTTATCAACAAGCACTTCCCCCAAACAACCGTCTCCACAAGATTTGCAACAAATTTGATGTCAAACTCTGTTACAGCTGCATGCCAAACATGGTATGCATCATCAGAAGCCACAGCAATAAGTTAATATGCCCAACTACTAACACCAACGAGATGTCATAAAACTGCAGAACAAAATCCGAATTCCTGTTTAGCGACAAATGCCAAACCAAATCAATCATGTATAAAGCCTCCATCACAGCTCCAAACATCCCAACATGGCACTATTTTTGACTTTGTGAGACCGAGTTTAAAGCTCGGTTTTACAACCATTGCTAATCATTCAAAGACCAGCGAATGATGAATGCTACGAAACTCTCCAAAACTGTGTGGGACTGCAAGAAAAGAGGAATCGAACTGTGCATATCTTGGTCCATTGTATGCAAGGCAGCTGCATTCAAAAGTGGCACCAAGTGCTGCAACCTATGCCTAGCCGCAAAACTGGCCATCTTACAAGCTGATCAACATACGCTTCTAAACAAACGACATGAGTTCATCTCCAAATGCAGACACCGGACCAAATTAAAGTTTAAAAACATTAATTAATACTAACCTTTTATTCATGGTTTTTCATTTGTGCACTGTTTTTATTTTTATTATTTATTTTTATTCTGTTTTTACTTTTATATTTTAGCTCTTGCCATCGTTTCGCCTACACTCTTTACCTTCAATCTTTTCCACACTTTAATGACTTCTTGCTTTACAAATGCCAGTGCGTGTGATAATACCATCATCTACCTGCCAGTTGTAGTGAGCAGCGCTTGATTAAGGCAGATCTGTAGAGCTTATCTCCTCTTGATTTTCGAGCCTTCTATTTAATTTAATTTAATTTTCATTTTTATTTGCTTATCTTTATTTTGGATTTCATCTTTTACCAGTGTTGTGTTTTAGAACTACCTCCTGACGAGCTGCCTTAGGCGAAACAGACTGTTGAAGTGTTTTTACTTGAATAAATTTCATTGTATTGCTCTGACTCGATCATTGAGCTCTCTACTGTCAAATCGATTGACTTATATTGGACGTATTTAGTAGACATATATTTCATCTTTTCTATAAATCCGCAAAGAGACCGTGATCAATCACCCTGTATATAGTCTTGAAAGCATTTTCTGTTTATGTGTTGCACAAGCTGACATGTATAGATCTCCAATGAGTAGTCGTATCAAAAAGAAAAAACCGAGACTCCTTTTTTCTATTGTTTTGAGTTTTTCTTTTTCTCACTTGTGTTTTCCCCGAACGGTTTTTCTTTAATGGCTTTACCAACGTTACCAAGTTGGAACGCTTTTACCGAGCGCCCAGTTGCACCATCACCTGCTGCCTCTCGTTTCCTCTTATCCTTCTTCTCTTTGAGGCGTCTGCACTCCCTATAGGAGTTACAATGATTCGTTTTGCCCTGTCATCTGATAAGTGGCGCCTTTGTCTTCTCACTTTTTTCTTCATTTCAAGTTTGGTCAGACTTTGAGTGCAACCAAGACTCTCCAGGCGTACCTGAAGGGTTTAGATTCAGTTATCTGCTCACGCTTTTTCCTTTCTTTTTTTGGAGTTTTTTTTGGGTTTCTCTCTCATTGGGATCCTCCTTTCTTTAGTGTGGAGCTTATTCTGCTGTACTTTATGCTTCTGCTCTAACTTTTCTCTTTCTTGCTAAGATTTGGCTCTTGCCCTCCTTGACTCGCTTCCATCTCACGATCTCGTGATTTGAACTGATGGCTCTGTTTCTTTTTCCTTTTGGCAAATGAAGCTCCGGCGTCCTTGCTAATGGTTCACTTTGTGGCACTGCAGGACCCTTTCCTGTTCGGCAGCTCCAATGTGTTGAAGCTATTCTGTTGAAGTCGGTGCCATTGTACAAGTTCACTGCTGGTGTTGGCAGCACCAGCAAGCCTGCCATTTTTTTTCTTGCATCCTCGCTTAGTTCTTGCTATATCTTTTTTTCTCTGTTCTTTTTTTTGTCTCCCACTTTTAGCACACCTGGCAGAACTATCCTTTTCTCTTTCATTTCTATCGGGCTACGATGAATTGTTGGTCACTGATTTATTCCAGGCAATGAGACGGTCAGACAAGATGAGCTGCATCAACCACCTACAGACCCATGTAGTCTCTCATATCCACTTTACTCTTCTCGACTTGAATCGTGCAGTCTCATTAAAATTCTTTAACGCACAGGTTCCCTTAGCGTCTACTGAGAAACTTGTGCTTCCTTGCCACGCTTGTTGTGTTCTCTCTCGTCTTAACTGCAATGAACGCAATCTTCTGTTGACCTCTTATCTCTTCACAATTGTCAGAATTGAGAATCCTTCATGCAGTGCCTGCGTTCATCTGAACCTGGACACTCTTTATCTTATGTTGTAGCTTTCAGTTATGGACTCTTTGTACCGCTTGGTTTTTAGTAACTCTTTTTCTGTATACAATCTGCAAAATAGTACGGTTTCTGGAGCACCATGGTCTTCTTTCATGCCCCCATCTATTGGAAGGGGTCGGGTAATAACAACAGAAACAACTCTTGTTTTTATTGCATCAGAAGCGTCTAAATAAGATTGGTCCCCTCCAATTATTGTTTTGGCCACGCCTCAGGGTTTTAATTTTATTTTCAAGATTAATATTTTTTGCTGCAGTCACAATCACAATGCAATATTACATTTAATCATTAATTTTGCTACAATAGTTGGCAAACTCAATAGTTTAATGAATGAATTCCATGCAAAATTCAGGTGGGAATCTGCAAAACTAGTAATTTATTCAAGAGGTTGGGTAGCAATAAAAAGGTTTTGAACCACTGGCCTAGCCTGATTCTGTACACTTCAATAAATTCAGAGAGTTATCGTTGAGAAAATATCTAAAAAAAGGTTGTTTCCTTTTTTTTTCTTTTCGATGCATTTTGATTTATGTTGTTTGTATGCCTTTATTGCAAAAAATATTTATAGGTATGAAACATGTCCAAATATCAGTAAACTAGCCGATGTCGGCTGGCAGGAAATCAGTAATGTCGAGGTTAACAATATTGGTTCAGCCAGCCAAGTTGGTTTCACCCAATGATTAGTTGCTAAAACAGTAATAAAAAGTTTGGGTTTCTTCACATAGTCAAATGTTGTTCCAAAATAAACCATCGTTTTTGAAATGCAATTGAAAAAAACATTTGTGCGGAATTACGCATAGCCACTATCTGACCACAAGTTTCTCAAACTCCTGGCAATGCCTTATTTGCACTGTTTTCACCAAAAGCATTAGAAATATATAATGGCTCATTTGGTTGGTGTTGCGGCGGTGCTGGTGGCGGAGATTGGGCTCTAACCCTAATCTTAAACCTAGCCTTAATCCTAGCCCTAACCTTAGCCCTAGGCAAGGGAGCTAATCTAGGCCTAAGGATGTTATTGCGAGGAAGCTAACCCTAGTTTAATGTAAGGAAGCAAACCCTAGGTCTAATGACACTAATTTTATGTGAGGGAGATAATTCTAGTTCTAATTCTAACCCTAAAGCAGTATAGATGCTAGGTCCGAGAGAACTAATCCTAGGTCTGAGAGAGCTAACCCTAAATCTGAAGAAGTTAACACTAGTCTGAGGGAGCTAAACCTAGTTCTAATCCTGTTCAAAACAGCTAACCCTAGATCTGAGGAAGCTAATTCTAGTTCTATTCCTAAAACGGTGTAGATGCTAGGTCTGAGGGAGCTGGTTATAGGTTCAATCCTAGCTATAAAACCGTGTAGATGCTAAATCTGAGTGAACAAATCCTATGTTTTATCCTATATGAGCAAACCATAGGTCTGAGGGAACAAACCCTATGTTTCATCCTATGCGAGCTAACCCTGACCATAAGCCTATACTAGGGAGCAAACCCGAGTTCTAATCCTATACAAGCGAGCTAATGCTAGGCCTATATAAAGAAACTAACCCAAGGTATGTGCAAGAGAGAAATAACACTAAGCTGAGAGAGCCAACTCTAATACAGTAAATATATCACTAGGTTTGTTAGGTTGTAGAATGGTTCAAAGAGTTTATTGGGGAGCAATATTTGTCACCTTTTAATAGCACTTGACTTGCTCTATATGAAGTTATCGAACAACGATTACGTAATTTTTATACGTTGTTTGCTGAGATATAGTGCAATTCTCATCTCTTTATGGTAGCAAAAGACTTATCCAATATGAGGTTATATAATATTGCACTATGGTTTTATAATTCCAATGCAATTGTCTGTTGGGATGTGGCGCAATGACGTTGAAGCAAAGCGGTGGGGAAAAGTCAGCAAAATGCAACGTCGCTATTTGGACTACCCAAAGCATACGAGTTTGAGGCAAATACTAAAACCGGTTTTTAACATTTTACAGTAAGATTGTTTTAACCCTTTCAATACCGATTTGTTTTGATGTCCCAATGCTCGCAAATTTCACTTAAAACTTTTCAAATGGATGACATATATCAATTTTTTAGCGAATTCGAAAAAATTTTTATTCTTTGTTTCTTTTTTTAATTGGGACAAATATGTCCCAACGGTATTGAATCTTGGGATAAATTTGTCCCAACGGTGCTGTTACTAGCAAAACACTTAAAAATTACTGTACCACAAACAGCAATCTAAATACCGTGGGACATATTTGTCCCAAGTTACAATACCGTTGGGACAAATATGTCCCAAACATTAGAAATTATTCAATACTTTAGTCAAACAGATCTTTTTCATGTATTATTGCAATCTCAAGGTGTCTGACAACTTTTTATTTCCTTTTCTAAGTAAAATTAGGAACTAATTTTGCCTTTATAACTGCAAAAACTAGAATTTTACTCGAGATCTCACATACTTGCTTTTTTAACCTTTTACTATCTACCTGTAAACACGTGACTAAAGCATTAAACACGTGGGCGGATGAATATATAATCCGCTGATTGCAGCAAAATACCGATTTGTCCCATCCCAGTGCATTTTTGATGAAAAAATTATGCTTTGGTACTGTGATGCACTATCTTGGGACATATATGTCCCGACGGTATTGAAAGGGTTAAGTCTGATGCATACTCGTTTCCAAAAGATGTTCACAGGCTTTTATAACAAAAAGATTTATCAATTTAGCTGTCTTTAAGCTATTCATGAGGTTTCTGCATTACGTAATTACAATGCCAGCGTTTCAGGCAAACACACTAGCTTCTACCATTGTTCAATTCAGGAAGTTTATTTATCAAACGCTGCACGAAACTAAAAATTTGTATAGACTACATAAACATAAACACGGAAAATGTAATTTTGTGCAATCACCCGGCGAAAAAAACATGACGTGATCAAAATCAACTGCTGCGCTTATCAAGCAACAACGATATATACAAACTTTGGCAATAACAAACATAAAACACAATAAAATATATAATTTTTAAATAAAATTATCAAACACAAACCTTTTTTTTTCATTCACCTCATGAGTCCACATATTGTCTTATCATAAGACAAAACTAATTGATCTACACTATGCAATGTTAATGCTCTTTAATGATAATGCTCTTTAAAACTCCAATGACAAAAATCTGCTGCAACCTCTACTCGAAGTCAAATGTTTTATTTGTTACTTCAGCAATGTTGAGTGCGATTTTATATGACAGTGCTTTTATGTGGTACTCAAAGGCTATTGTAAGCAATGCTGTTGTTGTATAGACTTATTATGCAAAGGCTCATGTGATCGAGTCTGTTGTTGCATAGACTTGTTATTCAATTTTGCAGATCATACTTCTCTAGGTATCAGTTAAGAGTCAAAAATGTGATCAAATTCATTCTACTAACAAAGAATCATCATTTACCAACACTATATGGATCTTACTGCACAAATTAAGAATTAAAGCAAAGTTATTCCTCTAGACTAGTTGTATCGATAATTTAACCACTTTATAGTAAAATTATCAATTTTTGTGGCGTTAGCAGAAAACCGACAAACCAATAAAATTTGTTTTACTTTAAGCCAATACAGAAACTTTTTGTTAGCGAAATAGGTGGAGATTTAAGTTCACCTTTGGTTAGGGAATAATCGTGCACAGATCGTTTTAATAAGCTTTTACAACTTTGCTTGAAATAATTCTCCGAGCATTGAATTTGCAGTCCTAAATAAGTTTTACACGGCATTAGAAAACAAAAGTTACAAAACTATCATTATTTTTGAATGTTTTATTTAAATTTTACTTTTCTCATTCTTCGTGACACACCTACATCACATCTAATAAACATTAAAGATAATCTAAGACACAGGTTTCTTATTGCATTGTTCCATAACTTCTTTAAGTTTTCAGCTCTTCCCTTCATTCTTTGGTACTTTTTCACTATTAACTTCAGCCACCATCATCGTTCCTCCTGTTAAACGTCTTTCATTCTTCTCTCGAACACTGTTCTTAACACAAAATCATGTCTCAAAATGTCTATCAGCCATCTTCTTTTCCTGATATCAGTTAATACTTTGGGTGTTTTATTTACAAGATTTGGAACTTTCTGCGGTTGGCAACTTTACCCTCTCAACTGCTAGATCTGCGACCTTAAAGAAATTTTTATAGTCAACTTCCTTGGTCATCGTCAGATACAAAACTTTATTGAACAATTTTTGTTAATGCAAAGATGAAACGTCACAAATTACCATGACTAAAACGTCATCACGTAATCGCTAACCACGTGATAGATAAGTAAAAATGCAAAAAAGGAGTGTATTGCTTGGATGAATTACGAATTGCGGAAAATAGTTACATTGATTGACGTCAATAAGGTAATTTTTCAAAGGATAAGTTGCCTGAAGCTGAAACGTCATGAATTAAAGTGCATAAGACATCATCACGTGACCGACAAGCACGCAGTAGATCATGTCATCTCCAATTTGAGTTTGTTATCTGAAAATAACAATGCACACAGTGAGCCAGTGCGAGAAATACTCAGAACACTTGTTTCATGCTGGTGATCTTCACCACGCTGGTTTATGCACAAAACAATTACCGCTAATTACCAAGGGTGATCCAAAAAAATGTTTTGAAAAGAAGTATATATAAATTTGACGTCTTTTTCAGTTGAAATAGCTTTAAAGATTTGAAATGTCATTTTAAATATTGATTGTTACAACAACTGGATTGGTATGGCTATTATTTAACTTAGACTAATTAACACAACATTACATATCAATTCCAAATGTTTTAATGCTTGAACTAACTAGTTAGCAACCAAAATTTTTTTCCAGCTCGTAAAACTTAATAATATTAGAGATCAGAGCTGACATCATTTGACCCGGAAAAAGAATCTGAAATAGAGCTAATTGTCAATATTTCACAAGTGCAAATGTAAAAATATTTCGAATTGTGTTAAATTTTTACGATTAAATGCAACATCAATAAGTTTTTGAGGAGTTATTAATATTTATAGTTACTAGGTAGTGAGTGCCAAAGAGTGGGAGACAAAAATTAATTTTGCTAAACCACCAAACTATTTTGAAATTTCTTCATTAGCAGCAGCGATGGTAGGGAGTATGAGATTGGAGGAGCACTGCTGATGATGTAGACCAAGGATGTCAAACTCATGGGCTTCTGGGGGCCACATTGCATATATGAGCAATCGTGCGTAGGGCTGCATGCAGTTTTGGATTTGGAGATCACCACTTCTCTGAGCAGCAATCTTTGTAATGTAGCCCAAAGTAAGGTCGAACTCCAGAAAAAAAAGGGTCATCATCTTTCCAGCATCAGTAAAGTTATCTCCGAATTCCAAAAATCCAAAAATCTTTAGAAACATTCGTTATGACGCTACAATGGTCTAAAAGACTACAGCCGCAAAAAGTTTTAACATTTTGTTTTTGAATTAGCATCGATTTTACTTTGCTACGCTTTGCAGTTTTTAAGGTTTTTGTAAAGTAACATACCTCTTGTAAACTTGTTAAACAAAGTGTTTACTACTTGTTATAAAAGTAATTCTGTATGTACAAATAAGACTTTACTTGAAGATAAAGGATACACATCTAAAATATCGATCGCAAACTTAAAAATAATTACTAATTAAAAACACAACAGTGAAAAAAAAG
Organism: Trididemnum clinides; assembly: GCA_963675345.1. NCBI lineage: Eukaryota > Metazoa > Chordata > Ascidiacea > Aplousobranchia > Didemnidae > Trididemnum > Trididemnum clinides. The sequence goes on along the minus strand of OY776284.1, from coordinate 24,447,484 downwards.
ATTTTATTTCTAATGTTTTAAAAATGTTTTATCCTTCACGTAAATCATTATGAGTTGTTTAAGATTAAAAAGTATCCCAATTTGTTGCACACTTTTAGGATGTTTGTTAACAAAAAAAATAAACGTGAGATTGGTAAATTCCCAAAGTTATATCCATGGGACAAAAATTGACTCAAAAAGCAGCAAAATTTCAAAATTTTGTATCAAGAGAATTACAAAAAGTTGTTTTAAAACTGAGTATTGTGATAGCAAGAATATCCTGATTAGGTTTTACGCTAGTAGTTCTTTTGCAATTGACATGATATTAAGTACTGATACATGAAGGCGTTATGAAAAGTGGTTAGTAAAGCAGTATTTTTGCAAAACTATGGTAAAGTTTTGTATCACAAATAAATAGTTGTTTACGATAATTTTGACCATTTATGTTTTTAATTACATTTCTATTCGAGTGATTCTGCAGTTAATACTATGAATACTGCAATTATAGGGAAACATTGGTCCTCCTGGCAAAGACGGAGTGCAAGGTCCTTCTGGAGCAAAAGTATGTTCTCGAAGTTACAGTTCCATCTTTTATCTATTTGGTTGAAATTATTTTGAAATTGGCAGGGTTATTCCGGAAAACAAGGAAAGAAAGGTTCTTTGGGAAAACGTGGAAAACAAGTAAGAAATAGTTTTTGATATAATACGAGTTAGATATTTGAAAATCGCTTGATACACTTTACTGCATAACATAATATGATTAACATGAAGTTCCACAAAGCAATAGCATCAAGTATTCAATTTCATTTGGACACTCACATCCAACAAAGAATGATTGATAGTGTTGATTCGTGGACAAGCAACCTTAAAAGTGGTTTTTAAGAAATTATAACGTGTTTCATGATTATTTAAAGATTAGAAATCACCTACAGTAGTTTTTGCAAGATGTATTACGTAGAGAAATTATTTCTACTATTAAATAAACTAAACCAGTGTTTCTATACTGATGGGAAATTTTCCAAGAACTGTTGATTTTTTACAAGTGGAAAATTTTCCACCAGCTACGAGTCGTTGATTTTGTTTAGTTTACTGCAGAAAAATAGCAGGAGATTTTTCAAATTCAGATGAAAAATTATTAATTCAAGTACTTGCTAAGTTTAAATCACTATTTTATATTTTTGTTTAGGTTAACACTAAGTATATTTTTTACATTTAACTAACTTTGCATAATCAATCTATATGACCAAACAAGAATATTACAACAACGGTATACCATAAACAATTAAAACTAGAAGTTCCTAGGAAGAGACAATGATGCAACGACCCACACTGATTTTATCAATTGATGACCTTTTTCGGCTGCAAGCTCAACCTTGTTTACAAAGGAGTGAGCGTAAGGGTAATCATTGCATTTTATAATTTTGATGTCGTTGTAGGTCTAGAGAATTGCATCCTAATCACAAAATTTACGTTGTTGAGCATAAGCAGCATTGAGAAGGGATCAAAAACTATTTTCGAAACCTTATTAGAAATGTTTCTTGGATCAAATTGACAAAAAATCTATTTTTATGCTAATTGCTGATATTCCATGATCAGCATGACAAGAGTTTCTTGAAGTTGTCAATAATCATGATGTAAGTACCATTTTGACATCTTTCAATTGGGGTTTTCTGGCTTTGAATGAAACCAATGTAAGTGTAGTTGTTTTGTCAGCTTTCTCGAACTGCCTCTGCAAGACCCTAGAAGTTAAGTACTGTTGTAAAAGCACTACTACATATCTTTTATAGGGCATTATTTTACAAGATGTAACTTGCATTGTACCAAACTAGCACAATATGCTGTGAACTCAATACACTAAATCTAATCCAACTAAAAAACTATTTGCTAATGCTGTTTGAACTGTATATTTCAATGACCAAAACAGATACAAAAAAATGCTTTACAGTACCGATAGATAGCGCAAGCAAGAAAAACAACGACTGCTTAAGGCAAATAGATCAAGAGAAAAAATCTCATCTGAAATGACACAATGCAGTTGTAAGGGCAATAATTCGACAAATTTATTACAAGTAATTTCTGTACGTATATTTTAAGTTGAAACAGTTTTGAGAAATTGCAATACTGGCAGCAACAACTAACAGCAGCTTTTACGTCACAGAAAATACAATACACTTAAACAAATATAATGTTATTGCATCTCTAGAGAGGGAGAGAGAGAGACCGTTTTCTAAAGCCGGTTTTGTCTATGTTAACGGAAGTGGCCGGATTCATCACGTGTTTCTAGAAGGTTGAGAAACACTATTACGCTGCATTGTTCTGTCAGTGGCATCTTCCTTTTGCAGTTCAATTTGATCAATATGTTTTTCCACTTGCCTTTTCCATATTATTTTTGGTTGCCTGCGGCCTTTCTTTTCCCACTAGCTCAAAATTCAATCCTCTTTTCAACACATTATCATTATCCCTTTTTAAAAACATGCTCATACCATCCCAATTCACTTGCCATGGGCAGTCTATTCAAAGTGTTTACCCAAATCCACCAAATCCATTGGTCCTGGCTCCTTTTTTCTCCCTGAAATTAATTTTATTCATGCTTATGAGCTCATGCTCGGCTTGCATGTCTTTCGTCAGACTGGACCACCACGACAAGTAGATTGCTTGGCCCTGCCATCTGTCTGCCACATGAAGATGGAGGCACCCCGTTAAGTACCTTGCCCAAGGATACAACAAGCAAGTTCGCCGGCTTGTTCTCCACACTATCCCTATTTTGCCGAGTGCCAAGCATAGAAGCTTTGAATACCATTTCTTTAAGTTTTTTGGTATGACTCGACTCGGGAAATGAACCCCAGGTCTACTGGCTGTAAAGTGAATGCTTAAACCACTATGCCATCACTACAGGCGCGATGGCGTAGTGGTTTAAGCGTTTGCTATGTGGTCAGTCGACTTTTTATTTTTGTAATTGTTGTTTTACCATACTAGTTTCTGTCATGTAATCCCAATCGTTCTCTTGTCTCATGATTTGCTTTGTGTGATTTTTTCGTATTCTTTTCCTGTCTTTTTCCCTGAAACCATTCTGTATTTTCCTTTCATGCATCTACCTTCTTTGATATTTTCCCGTCTTTTTTTCATAAACTTCTTTAGGTTAATTATGTTATTTATCTTAGCATCTTTCTTCACAGAACAAGCAATGACCATTTTAGTTGGATTTTGCTTTTTTTTATATCTAGCCTTGTTTTTCTTTGATCGATTTACTTATATCTTTTTTGCCATATTATATATTTTGTCGTAATGCTTTCTTCACCTACTCAGTTCACCCCCACATTTCCCTATGATTCCAGCTGTCTTTTTTTTTAACTTACTTCATCACAAGCTTTTAAAATACCAGTTTTAAAGCTAATCCATATATCGGGCGCATAATCATTAATTAATTACTTAGCTCTTTCTCAAAATCTTGCTTTTACGTTGCTTTTCTTCAACTTCCAAACCCTTCTTGTAACGGTTTGTTTTCTTCACTAGTTTCTTCAATTTTCTTTTGTCTATGTCTGTTGCAGAAACTTCTGGCCTGATGTCTCGCCTAATGTTGTCTTCTAGAATCACGCGTACCACAGGTTCCACACAGAGATTATAATTGAAATAAATTTAAAACAAAGGAGTTGCGAAGTTGCTAGTAGATTGAAGAATTTAGACTAAGATACGATGCGGAACGATGCAGTACGGTTTTCTGTAAAATAATTAACACACATAACTCGACTACACAAACGTAAATTCACTGAAGCACTCACCTACCATAGTTTGACCGGAAACCAGACCCAAAAAATGATCAAACACTAGATTGTAAGCGTTCGACTAACAGTTGCTCACAATACAATTTAACAGTAATTTACTCAAATTCTAAACTGACTCCGAGGGCAACAACGATCAGCTATATTGGGGAGGCAACAGTGATTAATTAAAAGGCAAAGGTTATCGGGGGTAACGCTTAGTACGAAAGGCTATGACGTTATCTAAAGTCTATTAATAGAGGGCGGGGCGCGCGAGAAACGACGCTAAATAAGAGAACATCGAAACAAAGTAAACCAACTATGCAATAAACAAGGGAAACTGGGTTCAAACTTATGACAAATTGAAAAGGCAATACTTGCTGCAACAATGTCTGTTACTAAAATTCGGTATTGCAACTTCCAGGGAAATGCTTTCATAAAGCGATTTGTAAACCGATATACAGATATTATTGCACTGTGTTTATCTTACTTATGATCACATAACAGAAAATTTATTTCATGCCGATTTGATGACCAACAATTCTTTATACCATAAATCGTGCTTCACTCGTGCCCACGCTTCACCAGGAATAGAATACCCGTGCTTCACCGACGATACAATAGTGAGGATGTTCACCCAGAATGTGGTAACAGACGAATTTTGGATATCAGCCTATGTTAACTAAGATTGGGGACCCCTCATGTCAAAAGCTGAGGTTGGAGGTTAGTAGGACATGCTCTCCGTAAAAGACAAAAGCTCCAAAAATTACCTCATAAAAAGTTTGTTAAAAGAATTGGCCCTCAGTCCCCAGCAGCCCTTAAATGAGCAGGGGGTGTGAAGAATCCCTGGATTACAGCAATTTGAGATAAGATTTAAAGTTGGATTGTTTGATGTTTTTGCAGAAGAGGTACGGAAGTGTGTAAACAGTTAAGAAAGAGTGAAGCGGATATGTGCTGTCTACAGGAAGTATGATGGAGAGGGCAAGGAGCTCGATTTGTTGGTATCTGAGGTAGGAGATATAAGCTTTGGTGGTCTAGAAATAATGATAGAATAGGAGGTGTTGGAATTTTAGTGAAAGAAGAACTTTTCGAAAAGATTGTAGAAGTTTAAAGAAAAAGTGACAGAGTGATGGCAATGGTGCTGGTTTTTGAGAAGGAAGTCATAAAAGCCATATGTGCGTATGCTCCTCAGGTTGGAAGATTAGAGTGTGAGAAAAATCAATTTTATGATGACATGGCAAGTGAGTGGAGTTTGCAAAACCTTGGTGAAGTGGTTTGGATCTGAAAGACTTCAACGGAGATGTTGGGAAACAGATTGGTCGTTTTGAGGGTGTGCATGGTGGGTATGGAATCGGCAAAAAATGTTGAGGGAAGAAGGCTACTCGAGTTTTGTGATGAAAGGAATTGTGGGTGGCAAACACATCTTTCAAAAAGAAGGAGCAGAGAAAAACAACATACAGTATGGGTGGAAAGGAGACTGAGATTGATCTTGCATCTATTGGTAAAGACAACGGAAAGAATTTTAAAAACGTGAAAGCCATTGCCTAGGAGTTGCAATATCGGCTAGTGGTAACAGACGTGGACAAAACAAAATCGAAGAGAGTGGTGAAGAACAAACAAACTACTAGAAGAAGGGTTTGAAAGTTGAAGAAAAACAGCATGAAAGCAAAATCTCAACGAAGAGTTAAAGAATTGGTTGATGTTGATGCACCCAATCTATGAAGTACTTTCAAAAATAGTATGCTACAAGCTTGTGATGAAGTATGTGGAAAGAAGAAAGGTAGAAGAAACCATGGAATTGATGCTGGTGGAATGAAGAGGCAAAGGAAACAATACAACAAAAGAAAGTGTCATACAAAAGATGTGCAAAAATCGATCGGAGGAAAACAAGGCTAGATATAAGAATATCAAAGATCGAATAAAGAATGCAGTTGCTAATTCCATGATGAAAGAAGCTGAGAAAGAATCAACAAAATTGAACGAAAAACCAAATAACATTTTTACACTGGTGAAGTTCATGAAAAAAGATGGAAAAGGTATTAAAGGAGGTAGATGCATAAGAGGAAAAGACAGAAGGTTGGGTTTTAGTGAAAAAGACAGGAAAAAAATATGGAAAAATTACATGGAGGAGTTCTTGAATAAAGAGAATGATTGGGACCACGTGGCAGCAGCTAGTATTGTAAAGGGATCTATTAAAAATGTTACCTGTGAAGATATGGCGATAGCAATAAAAGTAATGAAACTATGAAAGACACCTGGACCTGCTGAAGTATGTTCAGAGATAGTGGCTGCAAGTGGAGAAGCAGAGGTTAGTGTGATATAGGAGCTTTGCCAATGCGTGTTACATAGAAAAGGAGTGCCAGATAAATGGCAAACAAATGTGCTGATACCAATTTTAAAGCAAAAGCGAGATGTAAGATATTGCAATTCTTACAGAGGAGTAAAGCTATTAGAGCACGCCATGAAGATCGTTGAAGGAGTGCTGGAGAGAAGGATTCGAGAATTAGTAAATATTGATTCAATACAGTTTGGTTTTATGTCTGGAAGAGGAACGACATATGCATTGTTTGTAGTGCAAAGGATGCAAGAGGAATATAGGGATAAAAAGAAAAAGTTGTAGAGTTGTTTTGTGGATATCGAGAAGGCATTTGATAGAGTTCCAAGAAAGGTGATTGAGTGGGCAATAAAAAAAAAGATTTACCAGAAGTAATTGTAAGAGCGGTGAAGAGTCTCTATCGCAGGGGAAAAACTAAAGTTCAAATGGGATTTGAGTTATCTAAAGAATTTTTGTTACAAGTTGGTGTACATCAAGGACCTGTTTTTCGCCACTGTTTTTTGCAATTGCAGTGAATGTAATCTCAGAAAATGCAAGAGAAGGAATGATGAATGAAAATTTGTGTGCAAATGACTTGGTTTTAATGAGTGAAAGTATAGAGAAGTTGAAAGAGAAGTCTTTAAAATGGAAAGAGGCGTTTGAGACCAAGGGACTGAAGGTAAACCTCAAAAAAACCAAAGTAATGGTGAGTGGTTCGAAAAGTAGGGTACTCAAGAGTAAAGTTGATCCATGTGCCAAGTGCGGCAAGAGGATGATGGCAAATTTGGTGATGTGCACAAAGTGTCGTAAATGGGTACATGGTAGATGCGTGAAAACAAAAAGGGTAGCTTCAACTGTGGCAAAAGGTTTTGTTTGTAAATTATGTGTTGATAGAAAGGGAGGAATTGTGGAACCAGGTGAAGAAATATAATTTTTTGATCAGGTTGACTTTGTGAAGAGCTTTTGTTATTTGGGGGACAGGTTGAACGCCAGTGGTGGAAGTGAAGCAGCAGTGACAGCACGAACGATAATTGGATAGATAGAATTTAGAGAATGTGGGAAGTTACTTTATGGGAGAAAGTTTTTGTTAAAAATGAAAGGAAGGATTTATCAGAGTTGCGTTAAGATCAGCAATGCTCTATGGGAACGACATGTGGTGTTTGAGGGAGAATGAGATGGCAATTTTAAAAACTGAAAAAGCAATTGTAAGAGCAACGTGTGGAGTTAAGTTGATTGAGAAAAAAGGTGCCAAGAACTTATGAGTTTGCTTGGTTTAAAGGATACTTTGGTTGAACTAGCCAGGCGTGTGGAGTGTGATGGTATGGGCATATTTTGAGAAGGGATAATGGTGATGTTTTGAGAAAAGCATTGGATTTTGAAGTGGCTGGAAGTAGAGAGCGTGGGCGACCGAATATGACGTGGAAGAGACGAGTGAAGGAGCATATCGATCAGATTGGACTGAAAAAGGAGGATGCCATTGACAGAGCAAATGACGTGATGGTGTGTACGAACTGTTGAGAAACATGAGGTGAATCCAGCCATCTGCGTTAATGCAGACAAAAGAGGATTTTAAAAAAGCTGATTTCTCTTTCTCTATCATAAATGCAATTATATTGTAGAGTGGTTAAATTAAAAAAACTGTTAAATGTAATAAGTACAGAAACGCTTTGACTTGGAAGAAACGAAATCCAAAAACATGGTGTCAATTGGAAATTTTTTAGCATAAAAGATCACTCTTTGTCTAAAGTGGCGATGCTGCTAACTTGAATTGTAACCAATTTCCTGTATAAAACTGCAAGGTTTAATACAATGCAACTAAGAAGTTACCTTTACGTAAGGAAGTTGGCATAAATTTACAGGACGTTTAGAAAGGTGAAATTATTAACTGCATTATTTGCGTAAAGAAGCCAGATCCATTTGATACCACTTTCAACCACATACATCATTAAAACAGGGCTTTCTTCAACAGTGGCTATAAAAGCAATGGCCTAAAACACAGTAACGAATTTATGGGGATTTGGGATACATGTTTCCTCACCACCCCTTTCAGACCATGTTTTCGTATAATTAAAAATCTATGTTTGTAAGTTTATAGTAGTTCAAATTGTAGGCTTTAGTTGTAGCATTAATGCCGGGCGAATGTAGCGGGTATAGCTAGTGCAGCCTTGTGAGCAGCTATTTAAATATGCGTTTTTGCTTGATTTTGCAACTAAAACTACAAACTTACGGACTAGAAAACAGTTAAAATATTTACTTGTGTATATGTTTGTATGCGTTTCTCTCAAGACAGATGGAAGGTTCGTGCATTGCACATTATTTTCCCTATAATCATTTTTTTTGAATGTATGATTTATTTTATTTATAAGCAACGAATAACTAGCCGTACCATGGAGCTGCTGGACGATTAACATATTAAGAAGCACTGCAAAAATCATCTTTGCCATCACACTGAGTGCTGCAACAAACTGCCCCGCTCAAATGGCAGATGATTTCTCGCATCCTCTCGTTTTCCTACTGCACTCGTTATCCTACTGCACTTCTGCAGAAGCACTAATGCTTCCAGGCTTTGCATTAGCTGGATTCTTAATCAGGAAGCACGGCCTTGCCTCGTTTGTCCATAAGCGACTGGAATACTCGCTTTTAAAGGAATCTCCATTTAAATCAGGGACCAAATGGTTGTGTATTGACGTTGATAGATACATAATGGTCAATGTCTCCAAACCTCAATCAACACGATTGCAAGCGAGTGATTCCTGTCTTTATGCTGGCGACTTTAACTGCCCGCATGTTGATTGGGGCTATGGTGCAAACAGTTTGGATAGAGAGAGTCTGGCTGGTTGGGCAAGTACCAACAGCATTGCTCTTCTTTATAACCTAAAGGATTCTGCCTGTTTCAATTCTGGCCGCTGGAACAGTGGTATTAACCTTGATCTTGCGTTTGCTAGTGTTGACTTGGACAGCCGCTTACCTAACAGACGTATTCTAGAGAAGTTCTCCAGGTCACAACATTGCCCATCGGTAATGGCACCACCAAGATTTGCTTTGCGAGTGCCAAGCATGCCCGTTAAACGATGGAACTTCTGTAAGGACAAGCGAAGTCACTACATAGCTTTGATGAATAAATTTGTCAATACTCTGTTACCACTTGATTTATTGGACGTGAATCAGGCCTACCAAAATCTATGCAACGTCACCAGCTCGGCAGCCAAAATATCTATCCGACGGGGTCGTCAAAACAACCACATACCGTGCTGGGATGCAGAGTGTGAGAACCTCTACCGAGTGTTCCCAAGATCTCCTGATGAAAACAATTCAAGCAGAGCTGCCACGGCCCTGCTCACTAGGCTCGACTGGAAATGAAGGGATCAATGGTCTTCAAACCATACTTCTTTTGTCTCTCACAAGTTTCAGCTCACTCTATGACATCATAATGCTGCATGGTATAATTAACACAGTCTTTTGCTACCAGAGGTAATACATGTATAATGATTTTTTCAAAAATTGCAACACTTTTACAAAATTAGTCTGTTTGGAAACTGATTTGTGACCTCATTTCTTAACCGATTTTTAAACTTTTTTAAAGAATTTCTGATAATATATAACATGTACATTTACTATTAACTTTAGTACTAAAAAAGTCAAACATGAAGACTTGTAGTGTAACATTTTTATTTTCCAAAAAAGTGGCAAGCTGAGTAAAACAGCTAGCCTAACTTTAAAGTATAAAGGCTATGATAAGGTACTAACCATCAGTGTCGTTTGAGAGCTGAAGAAATTTGCTTTCCAGCAATATGTGACTAATAAATTAAGGCTAAGGATTAGTATGTAATGGCAGATCAACAATTTAGTTGCCATACATCACGCTACATTAGTAGTTAAACTGTTTTCCTGCTAGACCTGAGAAACCTGCAACTTTTAGAAAAAAGTCAGTTCTTTGGTACATTTTTGACTATTCTTCCAGGCAAGCAGAGTTCTTTCGCATTATCTATAAAAATTTGCAAAAAGATTTTAAAACCTGTGAAATGTAGTCTACCGGTTAAAGCACCCAAAGTTTTGTATTTGTGCTACACAAAATTGCAATTTCTAGAAAAGGTTATTTTTTTGGTACATTTCACTGCTTTTTCTAAAATTTATGGTTTTTTGGCTCGATCTATCAAAATTTTCTAAAAGATTCATCTAGAAATTACGAATCTAAACTTTTGAAAAAGTAGCCTATTTCAAGCAAACAAATTGGTGATTTCCCTACAAAAACACGGAGGTGAAGATGGTCGTGTTTAACAATTGATATTGTTAACTTTGACATTACTGATGTAGGGCTCTGCCGGGTGACGCCGGCTAAGCCGGCTAGTAAACGATTAGTGAAATAACCTGATAAAAAAATATTGTAAACTGAAGATTTGAAGTGTGCAATAAAACTAACAAAAGTAAGAATATAAGAAAAAGAAAAAACATCAAAAATGAACAAAAATACAAAACAGCAGTGATAATGAGGCATAAAAAAATGACTTTATTTTTGTCTGAAATAACTACTGATAAATTTGGAGCTACTAGTTTTCTGATTTTTGTTTGCTTGGAGATAGAATTTTGGCAATAAACGTGAGTTTGAAGTTGTCTTGTAGTATAATTGATTGGTTTGTTTTAAATTATTTGCCACCGTTTACTGCAATGATGTATAATCTCCGACCAGTAGTGACCTTTCATGCATTTTCTTAAAAATTGTCCCAGTTACCCAATATGTAGCTTTGTAGGGCAGCTGGCTGCTAATGGTCTATTGTAATGCTGTATTGTATTGCCAATAGGGTGGGTTAAACGAGATAATTTTTTAGAGCCCTGTGTTTTCTATGACCATTTTGAATGCTGAGTTTGAATCCGTTGGAATTTTTGACCTATGACCTCATCTGACCCCTTAAAATGCTAATTTATTCAAAATGGCGGCCAAAATCGAGATTTTTGGAGTTTTTTCAGCATAACTTAGAAATATATTGTGTAATATGTCTATATGTATGTTTTTTGGGTCGTAGATTACGAAAATGACACTTTCGTAAGGCTCCCGTGCACGTGTGGCTTTCTATGTCGTATTCTTACAAATTTTTGCATGTTATGTAGCCATATTTGTGATATTTGATGCTTATTGTCTTACTCTGATCCTACTTATTTCAGATACATTACTACTAGGCATGTAAAGTGGGCTAACTTGCTTTTAGATCTATTTGTTTTACAGGATTAGAGCTGAAAATTCGGTGTTGTGTTAGGTATTAATGTATCTAATGATTTGTGTGCTTTTAGATAGATAAATTTAAATATGGCTGAATCCGAAAAAGATACTCGAAGCAGCATCACTACTGTAAAATTACAACTGAAAGAATACAAAGCGATAGACACTTATGAAACTAAATTGAAACTATCATCTGGACAGTACTTACTTGAACGTATGATTCATTTATGCCAACCTGTTTCTAAAGGAGAAAAACAAATCAGTAAGAATGATGCTAGTAAGACTGTCGCATTTGAAATACGTAATGATTGGATATCAAAGAACGCCTACCCATTGACTGAGCGTGCGGTGGCGAAAAAGATTAGGGACGATTATGAAACGTTAATGGCGCTAGTAAGATACGAGCGCTCAAGTCACAAAAAAGATGATAAGTGGACTGAGAAGGCTAAAAACTTCAATGATGCTATGTGTGCTCATGCGTATGAAATTAGAACTAAGAATATAGATTTTCAGAGGAGCCTGGAAGCAGAGACTGGAGTGAAAATGACAGATGAAGATGAGAATTTTTATCTTGACAACTGCTATGGTGATTACGTAGCAATATGCACACCTACTGTCCCGAAAGCCTGGACTAGAAAAAAGAAAAGAGAAGAAACTAGGAATTTGTCAGCTGAAAGAAAGAGAATGAAGATAAATGAGCTGAGAAATGCTGAAAGTCTTTCATATGAGCCTGATGTTGAAGATACTATTGATCATGACCAAGACAACCATGATGTACATGATGAACCTTTTATACCCACCACGGTAATACCGACCACACCAACTAGTTCTAGACAGACAAGAAGCAATCCAGTGACTCCGTCTTCAGCTTCTCATGATGATAAAGCTGAACTCAAATACTTTCCTGACGTTAAAATCAGAACAGGAAGAAGGACTCTGAACGAAGCTTTGGTTAGGTGTATTGTATAGTGCAATGTGTGTCAGAATTTAAAGTTAGTCATGCAGATATTTCTGGCATTATAGTTCGCTCAGCAAATATGATATTGGGTCAGAACTGGCAGATATCATCTGATGAAAACGTTGATCAGGACGATGAGGCTAATCAAAGTGATGTTGATTCTGGAGGTGAAAACACAGCTACTAGTAGTACTACCCTGTTACGAAAGCGAAAAAGCGTTGGTGATTTAACATATATCTTCCCCAGTAAACGATGCATCTCAATGTATCTTCAAGATGCTTACCTTCTTAATATGAAACATGTTGCGTTCTACTTGACGAATAAAGGCGACAATGTCATAACAGTTGGGTTGGACGATACGACAAAAGCCGCCGGCCATAAAATGTACGACATAAAAGCTGATCATATAACAGTTCATCGACCAGAAGGTAAAAAATCTCTCACTACTGGTTTTATGAAAAACACATCGCATTCTGGAGAAGATAGTGCTGCAACATATGAAGAGAAACTTAAAATCTTGGCAATTTTGGGTGACTCTACACTTGATGAAATAAAAAACGGAGTTGATTTTTGGATGAGTGACAGAGCGAGAGATAACGAAACGTTTAGAGAAAGTATGGCTATTCCAGAGTCTAAAAATCTTGAATGCTGTGCTCATATAACACTTGGTGTTGATAACGCGTGTGATAAAGTGTTCAGGGAGGCCGAACAGAGAATAGGCGTTCGTAATCTGATAAGTGTGAAAGTCGGAGAAAAAGCTTTCACTTCATCCGGTTCTTCTATCCACACCCTAGGTGAGATAGCTATATCCAAGTTGTTGAGTCCAAGTCATGCTGCACACAGTGTTTCGTTGTACTCTGAATTTGTTCAATGGATGGAGCAAGAAGGTATTGAGAGACAAGGTTTCAAGGGCTTTACAGCGAACAGGTTCGGTCGTATAGCTTAGATAGCAAATCAATTCCTAAAAATGAAAGATCAGGTCCTAAAATTCTTTGACTCTGTGGTAGACATTAACTCGAATAAATTGATCCTGGCTGTGTTTATATTCAAAGTGACTGGTTCAGTTTGTGCTGCGAACTTTATAGGAAAATCGCTGATCTAGTAATTTTTCCCCTTAATGGTCCTGCTAGGAATTGATGAGAGAGGGAAAAATCTCAAGAATGTCAGAGACTGGTATGGTGTGCGAGATTTCTTTAAGCCGAAACTACCCGAAATTTATGACCTATGTGAACAACTAAAATCTGGTAACGGTAAAGATCGTCTATACTCTGCCATGCTTAAAGAAACGTCAGAAACTTTAAGGCGCTAGCTGTCAGCCATGCCATTTTTCTACGACATTCTGGAACATGATGAAGCACAAAACGACGAACTACCAGATCCGAATAAACTGACTTATGCTCCATTAACTAATCTAGGCTGCGAGAGCGAGTTTGCTTGGTTTGATAATCACGTAAAAATTAGCTGTGGGACAGAATCGGTCCAATCAATATTCAGGAGAAGGGTGATCTGTACCAATGCACTCCTTGTGGATTCATCATTCGACAACTTAAGTGATAAAGAAAGATTGGATGGTTGGAAGTGGGTGAGAACCTCCGAAGAAAGCTCAGAAGTAAGGAAACTAGATAGAGATTTCTTGGCCACTGTAAAGATGTCAAAAAAACTTGTTCTCGCTATGAAAGAAGAACTAAAAAGAAAGAAAAATCTAAGGTTATTGCAAACTATAGACATTTGTAAACAACATGGAGGACCTTTGACTGACAATAACTTGGAGTTGGTTGAATCGTTGTCTGAAAACAACTCATCTCTGAAATTGCGTTCCTGCGGCTCACCGTAGCGCCAAACATTTGTCAACAGAGACGTGTCAAGGACTCTAATACTGGAAAATTTTGTGTCAAAAAATTTACTGCTGAAGAACTTCGTACAAGCATCAGAAATGCAATAAAACCACATGAGGTTGATAAAAATCTTGACGGACTGCTCATGAAAATTTTCACTTGAACATTTGTTATTATATCGGTATTTTTTGACTTAGTCAATATGATCTCGGTGCTTTATCGATATATAAATATCCTATGTGTCAGATATTGATAAATTTAGTAGATATTTTAGAGAAACTTTTCATAAACATCGTCAATAGTGTATGTGAGCATCACGAAAGTGTCATTTTTGTAATCTACGACCCAAAAAACATACATATAGACATATTACACAATATATTTCCAAGTTATGCTAAAAAAACTCCAAAAATCTCGATTTTGGCCGCCATTTTGAATAAATTAGCATTTTAAGGGGTCAGATGAGGTCATAGGTCAAAAATTCCAACGGATTCAAACTCAGCATTCAAAATGGCCATAGAAAACGCTAAGCTTGTCCGAAAGTTTTGCAAAAGCTTGTCATTTACCCCATCCTAGTATTGCTAATAGTCTATTGTATTGCATCTAAAGCCATTGGCACCGACAACTTGTTTTTTTTGGCAAAACAAAGCTGGCACAATAATTTGGGCTGAACAAAGAATTTTAAATCAATTCAAAAGAATGAAATTGCTTTGACAACTAACACGCACAATTTTCCTTATACTTCTTTGGAAAAAAATAAAAATCTTGGTCTATGCATAATTGCTTTGGAAAAAGAGTCCGATTTAGCATTTTCACAGGCAAAAGGGAGTCCAAGAGAAACCTCACTGCTGATGAAAAACGAACAATTAAAGATTTCAACTTTGGCAGAGAAGTAAAGCATTTTAAAATCCACATTGTTGATATAGCAAATAACTTTAATAAATTAAAAGTCATTTTAATTCGCATAACATCTTAAATTCGAACGTTTTCGACTTTCATAAAGCCCTTTTCAAGAATTAAATCTGTAAATGTGACGTAATAAATTAAAATAATCAACGATAATTTCAAATAATACACATTATGAAGATATAGTGCTTCTAACAGCTGAAAAAACGTAGCCAACTTTAAAATAAATAATAGCTGGGAGAGATCGGATGCAAAAACTTTTAAGCTCATCGAAACCAGGATTGAAGTTTTCCAATAATTTAATTTTAATGAATTTAAAGTTGGTATTGAAAAGTGTATGAATAGCATCAAAAGAAAGAAATCTATTGTGATTGATGATGACTTCAAAGACAATTTGAAATTTATATGTGCAAAATTTACTCACAGTGCCAAGCGAACATGTTCCTCTAGAAACAATATTGCTTTGCACCGCTGTTTGAACTCCCTTTCAAAGGATAAAAGCCTCAGAGTTTGCAAGCATGACAAAGAAACGGAATCGCTATTCTAAACAGTGACGATCATGATTCAAAGCTAGAGCAAATCATTTCAGATAGAACAAAATTTTCTAAGGTGATGATAAAACCCAATAAGCTTCATCCAGTGATATCAAAAGAAAAATCAATTGAATATTTTATTCGAAAGCACTTAAAGAATGTCGACAAGAACATTATGCAAAGCCTCATACCCACAGGTAGTAAACCGGGAAAATTGTATGGGTTAATCAAAGTCCATAAAATAAATAATCCAGCACGGCCCGCAGTAAGCATGATCGGAACACCTGAATATAAACTTGCACAATTTTTGGATTCCTTCTTGGACCGACATTAGCAAATTTATGGACCGACATCAGCAAACTTTTTCTTAGCAAATTTAGAAAATAAGCTTCTCAATGAAACAAATGGCTTTTACCCTAAACTATATTTACGATATGTTGATGATGTTTTTGCAATTTTCAATGACAATCTATCAATAAAAAAATTTTTGAATCTGTTAAATAGACAACATTCAAGCATTCGAGCTGTGAAATATTTACTCCAAGATTTTGCGTTACTTTTGTCACACTCACTATTTATGCCTTATTCCTAAATATATGCCTATTCATACGACCTATAGCCTCTGGCAGTAGCATAGGATAACCCATTTGGTGCAATTATAGGCAGTGCTGGCGCGGAGCTGGTCTCTAACCTTAACCCTAACCCTAATTCTAACCCTAACCCTAACCGAACCCTGACTCTATGTAAGAAAGCTATCCCTCGATCTATTGAATTTTCGTGAGAGAGCTAACACTAATTTAATTTGAAGGAGGTAGGAAAGAGCAAACTCTATATCGGAGGATGTTAATTTTAGGGTCTATTTTATGTGATATAGCTAATCATAGTTGTAAGGGAGCTAACATAGCCCTATTAATTTTATGTAAGGGAGCTCTGAGGGAGCTAGCCTTAGTTTTAACCCTATTCAAAGGAGCTAGCCCTAGGTCTGAGAGAACTAATCCTAGTTCTAAGCCTATGCAAGGAAGATAATCTTACGTGAGGAAGCTAATTATATTCCAACACAAAGAGCTAATCATACGTGAGGGAAATAACGCTAGTTTTATATGAGAAAGCTAACCCAGGTCTGAAGGAATAATCTGAGGGAGCTAGTTCTAACACGGTATCAATGTCATTTCAAAAAGTTTGATGTCATTCTTATGACTTGTTATTATATAGCAGTTTTCAAGGTGTGATTCTGTAATTCAATAACGTAATCGGGGTTTTTAACTAGACCTTGGGAATGTAGTTGCATCCCTATTGTGCAATCCATCATAGTACAAGCAATGCTATATTAAGCAGGTGAGTGAGAATAGTTATAACATACTATTGTGTGATTCAGTGTGTCCAAAAAGTCGCTACTATTCAAAAATCCATGTATTATCCATCATATGTTGTACAAAGAATGTGATAAAGTTGCTACTGTTCAAATTTCTCAATTTTATGCAGAAATAAATTTCGATGTTATTTGCATTACCGTCTATTGAGACAGTACTATGAATGTATGCATTGATTTCACTACCTAGATATCTAACATTTTGAATTTACAGCAACTTCTCATTTCCCATGTACATAATTGATACTTCGGAATTTATTCAGTAAAGATGGTTGATACAACGGTTGAATATAGAGTTCATATATAGTGTATCCAAAAAATCACTACCATTCAAAAATCTATGTATTAGCCATCATATATTGTACAAAGAATGTGATAAAGATGCTCTTAGAACTATCCAAAGCATACGGTTTGAGGCTAGCTGTTAACATTTTAAAAAATAAGGGAGTAGTTTTTTAAAGGACAAACCGTTTGAAGCCGAGACATCATGAAATAAAATGCATAAGACACATGTGATTGATAAGCACGCAGTAAATCATTTTATCATCAATTTGAACAATGCACACAGTGAGCCAGTGAGGGAAACACAACACATACTGGTGCTCTCACGTTATTAATCAAAAATTTTCAATTTAATTGATTGATAAAAGTTTTAACTAATATTGTTTTTATTATTCATTAAGATCACTTCAATATTTGTGTATTGGCAACTACAAATCAAAAATTAATCAAACGAAAAGATCTATGAACTTGTTTCTATGCGTTCTCTTAACTGTTTCTAAGTACTGCAGCCACAAGCTTTAACTCTGTAGCAAACCAAGTCTGATGTGACTTAGCATCTGGCAATACTTTCAGCAAACTAGGATATTAATTACTAATATGACCTGCATAAATACAAAAATTTTGTATGTGCTTGCTTATTTTTGTCAAATCGTACCTAATTCTTTACTAGACATTGCGCTTTTAGCGTTTTATTCTAGTTGATTTTGAAACCGTCAATTATTTGAAAATTAACAATTTTTCTAACTGTGTAATCAAATTTTCTATTACCTCTAGACCAGCGTTTCCCAACGGGGGTTATTTGAGGGGGCAATAAAATATCATGTATGACAAGGGGGCAGTAAACCACACAGGGGCGCTCATACATTGTAAGCCCATATTTAAAAAATCACGCCACAAAAATAAAAACGATTAAATTTAGAATAGGCCTACCAGTGCTAATATCCAAATGAGGAGACCAATACAGGTGACAATGTAAAGGAAATAGCATTTCCAATATTAATTTCAATTGTGTATTTTCATTAACCTCACAACTAGCTGATCAGCTTGAATTATTAGCACCAAATGCTTTGTTATTCTAGCGCAATCCAAATATTAGAATAATGGTTTATGCGCGGATTCAATTGTTATGTTATATGGCGTCACAAAAGATTTTGCTTGTTGCTTGCCTGTATATTGTGAAATCGTTTATCACATGATCATTAGAAGTTGTGATTAATCAAGACAAAACTTTGGTAAAGCGAGTTTTCTTTTTGTTTAGGTGTCGGAATTCCCATCTCACACTGAACACTGGTTATGTTTTAACGATTTTATTATGAGGTATATTTTCCGTAGCTTATGTAAACGCTTTGCTGTGTTTTTTGTTTCTCTTTTCTCTTCCGCATGTGTAATTTTCAAGAGGACAGCAGTGACGTTTCAAGACTGTACCAGGTGTGTTAAAAATTCTTATAAATTATTTTTGCAGTGGACGAAAGTTTATTTAACTTTTATATTCATTAAATATTGTGTGTTTTATGCCCAGCAGGAAATCAAAAATGAACAGCAAAAGAAAGTGTCGTCAATATTCAGAAGAATATTTGCAATTTGGTTTTATTCTGTCTCCATCAAATGTTCAGTTACCAATGTGCTTAGTTTGTGAAAAGTCATTTTCCAATGAAGCGATGAAACCTTTGCGACTTTTAGATCATTTAAAAAAACAACATGCTGATAAGAAAGATAAGCCAGTGTCATTTTTCCAAGATTTGAAAGACAAATTTGGAAAAAGAAATTCAAAAACAAGCATGATGACAAAATGTTCAGAGCAAGCTGGTCGAGGACTTTTGGCTTCTCACAAGATTTCCTATTTGATTGCCAAATGTGGAAAGCCCCATACCATTGCAGAAAATCTTATCATCCCTGCTGTCAAAGAAATAATGAGCACTATGGTTGCAAATCCTGTTGACATAAATTCCAATATTCCTCTGAGCAACAACTCAATATTCAGAAGAATTAACGACATGGCAGATGAACTTACAGGTGCCCTGGTTGCTGAATTAAAATCCACAAAGTTTGCTTTGCAGATAGACGAATCCATGCTTCGAGATAGTGAGGCACTACTACCTGGATACGTTCATTATCTAAGTAAGAACGATGAAATACGAGAAGAGTTATTGTTCAACAAGTCCTTGACTGCAAACACAAAAGCCTCGACTATTTTCAAAAACAGTTGAAAACGTTTTTAGGGACAAACAAATTCCGATGTCAAATGTGATTGCTTGTGCAACTGACGATGCACCAGCAATGGTTGGTCGCCATTGTGGATTTATACAGCATATGAAAACCGCATCACCTGGATTATTAGCCATTTATTGCATAATTCATCGCCAGCATTTGGTAGCTAAACATCTTAGTGCTGAGTTACACGAGTCCTTACAGGTGTTTAGAAAAGCTGTGAACAAAATTAAAACTTCCCCTTTGAACAATCGTTTGTTCTGTAAATTATGTCAAGAAAAAGATAA
Source organism: Trididemnum clinides (assembly GCA_963675345.1). Classification (NCBI taxonomy): domain Eukaryota; kingdom Metazoa; phylum Chordata; class Ascidiacea; order Aplousobranchia; family Didemnidae; genus Trididemnum; species Trididemnum clinides. The sequence continues at coordinate 24,427,840 of OY776284.1, read as the reverse complement.
AGAATTTCAGCGTCTGCTTCTACATATCGAAGTTAGATGGCTGTCAAAAGGAAATTGCTTAAGGCGATTGTATGATCTGTTTGACACTGTTGTTAAATTTCTGCAAGAAGTTGATGATAATCTAAGAATAAAATTGAGCAATAGGCTCGTCAATTTGGCATATCTGTCTGATATATTTGACAAATTAAATGAGATAAACCTGAAGTTGCAGGGAAAGCAAGTAAACCTTATCAAAGCCAAAAGTGCTGTCATGGGCTTCATCAACAAGTTGACTCTTTTTAAACAAAACATGGGCTGACGTGAGCTGTATCACTTTCCTAAATTGCAGAAAATGCTGGAGAAGAATGAATTGAAGGATGAAAACGTATGGATATATTGTTCGCACCTTGGATGCATGACAGAAGAAATGACTACTTGCTTTAAGGATCTCTCTAATCTCGTGATTCGGGATTGGATTATAAACCCGTTTTTGGCGGACTCACAACGTACGCAACAAACTTCGCAAACAGGCTCAATAGACCTTCAAAACGACTGTAAAGCAGAAGTGTTGTTTAGAAAAAAATACTTTTAAGTCATTTTGGATTGCCCAGCGATCAACCTATCATCGTCTTTGGGAATTTTTCAAAGTATTTATTCTGGCTTTCCCCACGACATATTTAGTAGAAAAAGGGTTTATTGCAATTGTAAACCTCTTACAAAATAGCAGGAATCGTTTACAAATAGCAACAAAGGGTGACCTGAGACTTTTTTTATCTGACGTTGAACCAAATTTCAGTGCCTTAGCATCGCGACATCAGGCACAAGGAAGCCATTAAATTGTGTGTTTTATTTTGTCTGTGCATTGCAATTCATTCATTTTTGCTTTTGTAAATTAGCAGATTTTTGTAAAATACGAGCAAAATTTGTTGTTACTGTAATATTTTATGTTACTTTTCAAAGGAGCATTGGCAGTTTATTTTAAGTCAATTTCTATACTTAGGAGGCGCTGGGACAAAAAAGTTTGGGAAACGCTGCTCTAGACCTAGTTTAATACCTAATGATATAAATGTACAAGATATTTTCCGAACTTTACGTTAATTTCTTTACCAACTATTGACTCGCAAATGCCACCCATAAACAAAATCTGAACTCAACACCTCTTATTTTCAAAAATTTTGTTAAATAAACATGATACTTGTGTTTGTGTGGCTGCTTACATATTTATTGGACAAATCTTACTTTTTATATGCATCAAATATTTAAAATTTCTTCTAAGCATTCTCAAAAACACTAAATTCATAATTTCAAACACGGCTATATCTAACTTTAAACGTAAACAGTTCTGGTGGCTGCAGTGCTTAGAAACAGTTAAGAGAACGCATAGAAACAAGTTCATAGATCTTTTTGTTTGATTAAGTTTTGATTTGTAGTTGCCAATACACAAATATTGAAGTGGTCTTAATGAATAATAAAAACAATATTAGTTAAAACTTTTATCAATCAATTAAATTGAAAATTTTTGATTAATAACATATAAGTGTTAATAAGTTTTGCAAGTGTTGGCAAGTTTTTTCTATTTGTGGCGGTTGAGGTCAACATTAAACAAGAGTTAAAACTTGGATGTTTACTTGAAATTAATGCTTTGCAAGAGGTGATGAGTACGACACATTCTATTTGATAGCAAACGCTCTGAAAAAGACTGTGAGTGTGGTTGTTAGTTCTTGAAAAGTTGATAAAATATTTGATAAACTCGTGCTTTTTCACTAATAAAAATGATAACAGCTGTAAATTTTGTAAAAACGTGAGAGTTGAAACTATAAATTCACCTTAATTTACATGGACAACAGACGAAAACTGTTAAAAGTGGTGACTTGATAATTTTGTATACAAAAAGTTGTCGTGTTTTTGAAAATTCTGACCTAAATAATTTCTAACAATCTGGATCTAATGAGTCTTGACAAAATGTTATAACTGTGTGTTAATGCACAAGAACGACAATAAAATTTCATGACATCAAATTTATAAAAATAAATAGAGTTTGGAATCAATTATTCTAGAAAATGATAATTGTGGAAATAAGATTAAGAAGCTTTATGCAGGATGGAGAAAAATTGCTGCAAAATACAAAGGTATTGGCTAAAACAAACTGTCAAGTTTTCAAATCAGTGGTTAGGTTGTAATGTTTGGAGCAGCGTTGAACTAAAAAAAATGTGTGATGGAAGTCGAATGAGCTCAGTATGTTAAGATTTTTATTAAAAGTAGCTAAAAGAATAAGTTGTATAATCACAAAGCAAAACTGGGGTTAAAAGGGGATTCTTTTTCAGTTATGTTGGCTCTGATGTATAATATTAAGTTTTATAAACTTAAAAATAATGTTTGATTTGTCAGCGTTTAAAGGTTTAGGATTAACACATTATGTTGTGTTAAGGTTAAATTATTAAATTGTAACAATATTTAATAGTTGTTGTAACAATATTTAAAAATGAGATTACAAATCTTTAAAGCTATTTCAACTAAAAAAGAAGTCAAATATATTTCTTCGAAACATCTTTATGAGTCCTGGAAATTAATGGTAATTGTTTTGTGTATATACGACCATGAGAGCACCAGTATGTGTTGTGTTTCCCTCACTGGCTCACTGTGTGTATCGTTCAAATTGATGATAAAATGATTTACTGCGTGCTTATCAATCACATGTGTCTTATGCATTTTATTTCATGATGTCTCGGCTTCAAACGGTTTGTCCTTTAAAAAACTACTCCCTTATGACGTCAATCCATGTAACTATTCTCCACAATTGTAATTCAATCAAACAATTCATTTCTTTTTTCTTATCTATCACGTGGTTAGCGATTGTGTGATGCAGTTTTAAGCATAATTCGTGACATTTAATCTTTGTTGTAACAAAAATAAAGTTTTGTATCTGACAATGAGCAAAGACTATAAGAATTTCTTTAAGGTCGCAGATTCAGCGGTCGAGCAAGTAAAGTTGAAAAATGTAAAAAGTCCTAAATTTATGTGAAACCAATATCGCAAAAAGAAGATGGCTTATACACCTATTAAGATGTGGTTGTGTGTTAAAAACAGTATTCGAGAGAAGAAGACGTTCAACAAGTAAAACTATGCTGGTGAATGAAATTACACGTAAAAAAGTACAAAAATGAAGAGAAGTTTTGGAATTATGTGATAAGAAACCTGTGTCTTGAATGTTTATTTGGGATTATTTGTAATGTGGTCACAAAGAATGAAAAAGTAAAATTTAAACATTCAAAGTTTTGTAATGCCGTATAAAACTTATTGCAATCCAATGCTCTGTGAATTATTTCAAACTAAGTCTCCCAGACAAAAGGTAAACTTAAATTTCCACCCGTTTTGCCGACTGTATTGGTTTGAAATAGAACAAATCTTATTGGTTGGTTGTGTTTTGCTAACCTACAAAATTTTTACTATAAAACAGTTAAATAATACTACTCTAGAGGAATAATTTTGCTTTAATTTGTGGCATGTTGGTAAATGATGTGTCTTTCTTAGTAGATTGAATTTGACTCTTAACCGATACCTAAGATCTGTAACATTGAATAACAAGTCTACGGCTTGAACACACAAGCCCTTGCATAATATGTCTATACAACAACATGCTTACAACAGTCTTTGAGTAAAAACGTTGTTACATAGAATAGAGACTGTTTGAATAAAACTTTTGACTTTAAAGTAGCAGCTGATTCTTGGTCTTAAGTCGTGTTTAATAGCATTGCATGGTGCAGATCAATTAGTTTTGTCTCATAATAAGACGATGTTTGGACGTAAATGAAGAAAAATGTGTTTCTATTTAAAAATTTATCTTTTACCATGTTCTTCAGTTTGTTATTGCTAAAGTTTGTATATTTTGTTGATAGGCACGGCAGTTGATTTTGATGAGCTCATGGTCTTTTTGCCATCTCATTGTCAGGTGACGAAATTACCTCTTTTGTGTTTATACAAATTTTTAGTTTTGATTGTTAAATAAACTTCCTGAATTGAACAACCTAGTCTGCCTGCCTGAAATGCTGGCATTGTAATTACATAATGCAGAAACCGCATAAATAGCTAGCTAAATTGATAAATATTTTTGTCATAAAACCGTATGAACATTTTTTGGAAACAAATATGCAACAGACTTTGACCGATCTTAATCATAAAATGTTAACAGCTAGCCTCAAACCGTATGCTTTGGATAGTTCTAAGAGCATCTTTATCATATTCTTTGTACAATATATGATGGCTAATACATAGATTTTTGAATGGTAGTGATTTTTTGGATACACTGTATATGAACTCTATATTCAACCGTTGTATCAACCATCTTTACTGAATAAATTCCGAAGTATCAATTATGTACATGGGAAATGAGAAGTTGCTGTAAATTCAAAATGTTAGATATCTAGGTAGTGAAATCAATGCATACATTCATAGTACTGTCTCAATAGACGGTAATGCAAATAACATCGAAATTTATTTCTGCATAAAATTGAGAAATTTGAACAGTAGCAACTTTATCACATTCTTTGTACAACATATGATGGATAATACATGGATTTTTGAATAGTAGCGACTTTTTGGACACACTGAATCACACAATAGTATGTTATAACTATTCTCACTCACCTGCTTAATATAGCATTGCTTGTACTATGATGGATTGCACAATAGGGATGCAACTACATTCCCAAGGTCTAGTTAAAAACCCCGATTACGTTATTGAATTACAGAATCACACCTTGAAAACTGCTATATAATAACAAGTCATAAGAATGACATCAAACTTTTTGAAATGACATTGATACCGTGTTAGAACTAGCTCCCTCAGATTATTCCTTCAGACCTGGGTTAGCTTTCTCATATAAAACTAGCGTTATTTCCCTCACGTATGATTAGCTCTTTGTGTTGGAATATAATTAGCTTCCTCACGTAAGATTATCTTCCTTGCATAGGCTTAGAACTAGGATTAGTTCTCTCAGACCTAGGGCTAGCTCCTTTGAATAGGGTTAAAACTAAGGCTAGCTCCCTCAGAGCTCCCTTACATAAAATTAATAGGGCTATGTTAGCTCCCTTACAACTATGATTAGCTATATCACATAAAATAGACCCTAAAATTAACATCCTCCGATATAGAGTTTGCTCTTTCCTACCTCCTTCAAATTAAATTAGTGTTAGCTCTCTCACGAAAATTCAATAGATCGAGGGATAGCTTTCTTACATAGAGTCAGGGTTCGGTTAGGGTTAGGGTTAGAATTAGGGTTAGGGTTAAGGTTAGAGACCAGCTCCGCGCCAGCACTGCCTATAATTGCACCAAATGGGTCATTCTGTACTACTTCTGGCTGCAGGGATGTTGCTTGGTTCTTGCATAAACGCAGTCAGGAGAAGATCAAATTAATCGGAAGTGATGCACCTACAGTTAAGTTTCTACCATAGCAAAACCCCTCACAGTAGCGTCGAGGTTGAGAATATTAAATCTGCTGGCCGTGCCAGCTTTATCTAATTGCAAAGAAAATGGCATCTATATTTAGATATTATGCATCTCGATACTAATATTTTGTTGCAAAAGATAAAAAAGAACCATTATTTCTTTTCTTTTTCTAGTGTAATCATTAATTTGTTTGTTTAATCAGAGACTAGCTAGACTGGTAGCTAGAGACTATACTTATCATACCAGGAAGCATTATGACACCTAAGAGCTGGCTGAAGCATGCGAGAGAAAATAGGAAGAAGTATGGTTAGAAAACTTAAAATGCTTCAAAAAACAGTCGCTTCTTTTCATTGTCAATTAAACGTAATTTGTTGTAGAGTTATTTTCATTGCAAGTATCTTGTTAATATCTACCAACAGAGCATTCAATCGCGTTTCTACCATGATTAGCTTTTGAGAAAACACAGAGAACAAATTGTGGAATCAAACGTTAGCTGTGACGTCACTTTGAACCTCAAAGAGATTAAACATTTTGTAAGTTGATAAGTTAGGTGATAGTAGTTGTTTGAACAAAAAAGGTTTTCCTCCATCAAGAAATGCAAATTTAAAAACTATCTTTGATTATGACATCATCATGATATTACGAACATTCTTATGACACTCGCTCTGGGAAGTAATCAATCGTACCACGTTTGATGTTTGTACGCTCAGTGGTTTTGCAGAAGTTAAAAGTATGTACATACATACAGAAAGAACTTTGCTTTATGTATTGGATTTTAAATGCTTAGGTCAAATATTTTTTCATGAAATAAAAAACAGAATGATAGATTAGTGCAAGTACTTGTCATTTTATATAAAATCAGCAGGGTAATGTAGTGATTAAAGTGCTTGCTTTGGGTTCAATTTCGTTGTCAATTTCGTAGACATGGGTTCAATTTCGTTGTCAATCCGTACCAACAAATTTAAAAGTGATATCCACAGGTTCCCAGCTGAAAGTACAGTGCGAAAAAGATAGTTTGAAGCAAAGGTCGGGAAGGTAACTTGTTGTGTCCTTGGGTAAGACACCGGATGTTTCCATTTTTACGTTGTATGTGTCTAGCAGGTGTTGGGGTCAATCAATTGACTCTTTGTGGAAGCCCAGTCTGGCATATGACTTGCAATCAGCATCAACTCAGTTGCATCAATGAATGAATTATATTTAGGCTATTATACATCAGTTTATTGGCTTATACAACCTGATTAGTTGGTTCGTGGTATGTTCAAGAAAATAAATGGGTTGCTGCCATGGTTACGTTATCTTGGTTTATTTTTGATCAAAACTACAACTAAAAGTAACCAAACGGGATTTATTGATGCTAAAACTAGGATTGTACATATTCCGACAAAAACTTGTGGAACTGTGAAATTTTTGTGTGGTAGACTATTTTTTGGGATGACCCTTTTTAAGACTCCTCAGAATTCTGGAAAGAATCGCAAACCGATTAGCATATTTTTGGGAGCACTGTGCCTTGGCTGATTTTGGCCTTGACAAGAAAGCACAAAAATCAGCTAAATTTTCCTTGATGTTTCTGTCTTCAAAAAATCCTTGGTATGGTAGGGGTAATAATCAGAGTTAATGAGCAAATTTTATAGGTATTTGATAAAGTTAACCTTAACTAATAATCTTTATTTTTAAAGAGCTCTCAGAAATTCAGTCAAAAATAGGGCTCTGATAAATATTTTGGGAAGAAAGTAATTGTCTCCACTGACATAAATAGTGAGATAGTTTGGGATCCTTCCCTATCATTTCGTCAGGGAAAGCCAATGCTGATAGTGTAAAAACTTTAATTTTTCTTCGACTGCCACAGCAGCTCAAATAAAAACAAGCATGACGCCTTTTATTTGTAATGATTTTTTATTAAAAAAAACGAAATTATCTTCTTTATAGTAAACACCAACTATTTAAAACATCAGTGAACTTGAATAATTAATTCTTCTTCTTCTTCAAGTGTCATGGCTGAGGCCAGCCTTCGACAGCTTCCATGCATTTGTTCCTCCAGCCGTCTCGATCGTTCATGGCCCGCAGTATCTCTTCAGTCGATCCAACCAACATGTCCTTCAAATGATCCATAAATTTCAGGCATTGTCGTCCTCGTGCGCGTTTTCCTCAAATCTTTCCACATATTACAACATGTTCAAGTTTCTGTTTCCTCATGACGTGCGCAAAAAACTGCAGTTGTCTATTCATCACATTCTTCAGAAGTTCTCTTTTCTGTCCTGTTTGTTGTAATATTTCTTCGTTTGTCTTTCGGGTGACGTATGATATTCTTTGCATTCTGCACAAGCACCACATTTCAAATGCGTTAATCGCTATTCTTAGTTCTGCGTTCAAGGTCCAAGTTTCACAGCCATATTGTAAAATGGGATGTACATAGCATTTTAGAACTCGCATTCTTGTCCGTATTGACATCTTTTTGTTCTTTAGGATATTGTCCAGTTCAACAAAAGCTCGCTTGGCTTGCGCGATACAACATTTCACTTCAGTCACACATCTTCCATCGGATGTTATGTTTGATCCAAGATATTTAAAATTGTTCACCTGTTTTACCATTTCTCCTTTGATTGTAATTGTACATTCTGGCACGCTTTCCTTTTTGGTCATCACCATGCATTCAGTTTTCTTTACATTTACTTCCATACCATAAGCAGTACTTTCCACAAATACTCTGTCCACCAGTCTTTGTAAATTCACTTGTGAAGTTGCAATGAGTGCTGTATCGTCAGCGTATTGGATGTTGTTTATGTTTATGCCTCCAACTTTGATTCCGGCCATATTTGTTGTAGCGCGCATAATCATTTCTTGATAGAGATTAAATAAATCCGGTGAAGCTATGCATCCCTGTCGTACTCCCTTTTTGATTGGCATTGTCTCTGTTTTTGCGTTCCCAACTCGTACTGAAGCTTCTTGTTTGTAGTATAGGTTTTGAATGATCCTGAGGTCTTTGTCGTCTATGCCCACCTCTTGTAGTTTTTTCAGTACTATCTCGTGCTTTAGGCAATCAAATGCTTTCTTGTAGTCTATAAAGCAAATATGCAGGTCTTGTTGCATTTCAATTGCTCTCTCAGATAATATTCTTAGGAAAAATATAGCGTTTTTAGTGCTTTTGTCTGGTTGAAAACCATATTGTTCTTCGGCTATTTCTGGGTGAATCTTATTTTTCATTCGAAGAACACAGATCTTAAGGAGGATTTTGATAACATGACTCATGATTGCTATTGTTCTGAAATTCTCACATTCTGTCACACCTATTTTCTTGGGAATTGTTATGAAAACAGATTTCTGTAATATTTCCGGAATCTCGCCCGTTTTGTAGATGGTATTTGCAAGATCATGCGACACATCCACCGCTGAGTCACCCAAAGCTTTGATGACTTCTGCCTGTATTTTATCAGGGCCTACGGCCTTACCGTTTTTCATGCTAGATATAGCTTCTCTCACTTCACTTTTTGTGATTTCTGGTCCAGACAAATTGTTATTGAATTTGATCGGCTTCCCGCCTCTCTCCGCCTCTAATAATTAATTACCAACACATAATTAACAGTGATTAATACAATCATGCCAAGAAAAGAAACTTAAACAGGACAAACGAAAAAACTTACCAATAGTTTGATACCGATCAGAAGATGAATGACATAAGGAAAAACAAACTGCCAGTCGTCAGATAAACTAAATGCCAGGTTAGGAAATCAGACCTCATATCAATTTTTCAGGGGTCGAAGTGATTATACGCCAGTTTTTCAGACGTCAAAAGAATTCTTGTTTCCTCTTCCAGGATCTTTATTAACCACTAAATTTTATCATCATGACCACCTAAAAGCATTTACCTCGTAAGAGCAAGCAAAAAAGGCACTTTACGATTGCCTGTCAGATTCACGATAAGTAATGCATCTGCTTAGGAAAGGTCGGAAAAATCAAAGGCAAAATAATTATTTCTTTCTTTCTGTAAAATGTCTATGGAGCAGTCCTACTCCCCATTCGTGAGACTGTTTTAGAAGTGGAAAACAAAAGGCAATACCAACTTTCGTATCATAACAAAAAGAAAACTGTTGACATATTTCAACTTAGTAACTTCCTTAGATGACGGAACAAATAGGTTTAACCTAAAACACATATTACACGAACACTAGTGTCTTACAAAAATTGCGCAAACTTTGGAATCAATAGGAAAAGTGCTTTTTTTTGGTAACAAAACGCATAATAGAAGAAGGTCTTTCTTTTTTGCTGCTGCCTTTTGCGGTTTACATTTTTGTTACGATTTAAATTATTTTATTTGGCACAAATTAAAAAAAGGTTTCATAAGTAGTTCTTTCCTGCATTATGTTGCATAAGTTCAGTTTTTTTGCCAATTTACCCTCAGTTTTGAAATTCATCAACCTCACAAGATGCCCCTTGTTCCTCCCCTTCACTCCAGAATGCAGTAACACGTTTACTCTTTTATTATTGGTATCAAGTCGGCTCAACCCGATTTGCAAGCCATATTTACAAGCAGCAGTCTAAATTTATTTCCCAAGTCAATGAATTTACTTGGAAAAAAATTAGCGTTTTTTTGCAGACAACGTGTAACATTATTTTTCTCCGACTACTTTAATGGAATTAAATTCTACCCTTGGTTCTATCGGTAAGAAATAATTACCATACAAATTTCTTTGACAGTGCTTTTATTCAGCCTAATATTTCGTCGACCAGAATGGCCAACATTGTCAAAGGAAATTGGCAAGTTAATTTGTGGTGGTGACTACTCGTCGGTGGAACAAAGGTTGGTACTAACTGCCCCAATCGTGCCAAGTTCAATGTTTGTACTCTCAATAGCTTCAGAGGAGTTGAAGCAAACGCACTAACAAAGACAAAAGTCTTTTTTTATAAATTAGATGAAATCAGTAGCTAGATAATTATGGTTGATGTTTAAAATATTTTAATTGCTGACATTTATAAACTCTATACTGCACATATTTCAAACTTCTCAGAGCAAGGTAATTAAAAAGGTTTTAACAAACGTGAGTAAAGTGGCAAAATCCATAACCCTAGAATTTGAAATTAAAAAATTGTTAACATCAATCAATTTTCCTTGCATTAAAACAAACCCATGATGTTAGCACAGAATAAAATTATATCAACATTTTTTTAATTTAAATCAATATGTAAAAAGCTTTATCGTTAGGTCTAAAATTGAAATTTATATCTCAATTTTTCATGAGCTGTGAGACCAACACGAAACACAGATATCATGCATACTAAACAGTTTACAAAATGATGTGAAAATTACATAGTATACTTTTAGTAGGCCTGTTAGGTCATTAAATGGCTTATCTCTTACATAGCACAATCGGCAATTTATAAATTTTGGATGGAATGCATTGATTCTCACTCCAGTTTAGCAGTCAATTCCCTCACTTCAATCACTTGTGATGCTATTGCAATTTGATTACAGTGAAGCATTACACACGATCACTATTTTCAGTAGCCTACAATGTGTTAAGTACAGTTTGAAACGTAGCATTCAAACAATACTATTTCTAATAAAATTTAACAGTTGCTAGCAGATTAGCAAGCTAGGGTAAGGTGTTAAGAGTATTGATTATTGTGGGCATCTGACAACCGCATCTTACTCGTCAAACAATCAGCTGTTCTAGATGAGAAAATCAGTTAAAACTAAAAATCTTTTGCCCAACCCATGCAAAGAGCAGGTAAAAAGTATTGTACTCTCACCATGTTCTAACTTTTTGATGCTTGTAACATCCCTGTAATGTCTCTCCACACCTTGCAGAAACACAGTCTGTAATTTACTCACTTGTCTAGCTGCTGTTCAAGGGTTGCCTGGTTTCTATGCCTTAAAGTTTGACCATCAGTACCGACTCTAAATTTGAAAAACCTATGAAGCTATGTTTATAATAATGCCAAAAAAAGAGATTTAATATACGAAGTACTGCTAAAGTATGTTTTTACACGAAAAATTATCATTAGGCAGCATCACATTTCATGCATTCCTAATGCTTGGAACCCAGCTAATGCACGATTTAGTGTAGTCTCTTGACTTGGTAACAAAAATGGCAGTCAATTTTCAACGCTGCATAATTTATTTTTTAAAGACACTGATCCAACTACCGTATTTTGTCTCGCCAACTTACATCATTGACCTGACTAGTACAAATGGGGGCTTGGTTTCTGATTGAAAATTGCTTTTTTGGCATTGCCTAACAACCAATTGTTTTTTTGTCAAATGAACTGAAAACAAACATAACTTAAGTTGAATTCAGACGATTTATACAAACTGTGTTTGACTAAAAGACAGCAAAAAACTGGGGCCATCAAGTCAACTGACACATATTTGTTGATCTACAAAAAATTTGATATGACATGCATAAAGCAGTGTTGATTTATTAATTTTCATAAATGTTTTATCATAACCAATTATTAGTTGTTGCTGTTAAATTTAACTCATCAAGTTTTAGCCAAGTTTGTTCATGTCAAGGTGAAGCTCAGGTGCACCTGCTCAAGACGGTTAGCTATCGTAATTCATGAGCAAACATAGGCCAAGCTTGGCTTATGCCACAATTCATCTCTGGTGTAAATCAACCTTAATGCAGTGCTTTTCCTTGTCCAAGCCAGTAAAGAAATCTTGGATTTGCTTTAAAATCTATCAAATACATGTATATATTTGGGATATCAGGCTCATAAGATGGATTTTTTTATTTGGCAAATATACAAAATTATTATTCACATTATCTTTACAGCAGTACATAAGGTAAACATTATTGAAAGATATTAAAATGTATTCTTATTTAGATTCAGGCTAGAAATAAAGTGTCATAATATGTATAAGTCTACACGTTTAGCATTTTGTTTCAACGAATTCCAATACTGTCATGTAGTCTTTCCAGTAGCATTGGCAAGTGGATACAGGAAGTACCTACGGGCTCTGTGGGTTTGAACTACAACAGAATGATGGTAGTTTGAAGAAGTATTTATATTTGAAGAAAGCTGTACCGGTGCGATGGTGAGGTGGTTAGAGCATCCACTTCACAGTCGGTTAACCTGGGGTTCGTTTCCCAAGTCAAGTTATACCAAAAGACTTTAAAAAATGGTATTCAAAGCTCCCCTGCTTGATGCTCAGCAAAATAGGAATAGTGCGGAGAACAAGCCGGCAAGCTTGCTTGTTGTGTCCTTGGGCAAGACACTTACCACTTAACGTACGAGGTGTTATTGCAGCTCCCAACTCCTAACTTTTGACTTAAACGGTTTCTTCAAACAATTTTAGTGTGTCCTCTTTTATCATTCTCACGTTGCAATGGATTCTTGCTTTCTCATTTTCTCTGCACAATGACACGGCAAATGAGCTAATTAGAATAGGTATGCTGCTTGTTTCATCCTCCCCCCGTGTTGCATCTCTCTTATTTATTGCATTCCTTGTCCTTTCTCTTTGACTGGAGGCCTACATCGATGGAGTTTTTGTCATACAAATCTACTTAGTTTCAACCAAAGAACTTTTGTATTTCTTTGTCACGCTCACTGTGTCTTCTCCTTTTCACTGCAATGGCCAAAATCTTTTGAAAATTTATCTCTCCACAATTTACAAAATTGAGAATAGTTGGGGCAGAGTTTGCGATCACCTGATTTAGGCAATGCCTCATCTCCTTTCAGTTCTGTTCTGCTGTGATCTTTTTATGTAACTTAGACAAATTTTTTCATAGGACTCTTTGTAGAAATGTGTTTGGCCGCTACGGATACATGGTCATTTGACCCAAGGAAGAAGCTTGCTGATAACAAAAACGGCAATTTGGCGTTTACTTAAAGCACTATTATTTTTTTGTATGATATGTTTATTTCTTCGCTTTATCAGATGGCATTTGACTACAAAAATAAATCATTCTTTTTGTATTAATTGGCTGATTTTGATGTACTTGTGATTGTTTTGGCATTGTCGTTTTCTTTTTCTCTATGCATCGAGATGGATTTATACATTTATACATACATATCAGTCAGACCAGTCGTTTCAGTAGTTTTAGTCTTTTTACATGCGTCTAGAAAGGTCTTAGTTAAACAACATTGCATGGTTGAATCCACATCAAGCAAGCTCTTTTAAATTAGTAAGATCTTACAAATCTCATGTGCTATAATAATTAAAAATTTCTTGAAGTCAGCTTTAAAAATACCTTCAGGAATGCAAGCATTTATCTGTGGTTAAATTTAGCTGTTGACTAGTAATAATCAATCCACAAAACCACTTTTGATCAGAATTAGGGAAAAATTTAAGCTTTTTTACCAGATTTACAGAAAATTATTTCTGAACGTTTACTTATGAACTGATTTTAAAAAATCTTTGCAATTATAAATTTCTGTGCTGATTGAAGACTAATTCAGCCGATCTAAAATACCTTTGCAACTAAAGAGAATTTAAATAGATCAGGTTTAAAACTTACTTAAAACAATCTATATTTTCTAAGGGTAAGATTGGTTCAAAAGGACAGCTAGGATCTTCTGGACTTTCAGGATATAAGGTAAATATTGCATTTACTATGTAGTAATAACCTTTTTTATTCTTTGTAGTTAAAAGAAAAAGTTCAAAGTAATTGCTTAATACCACATTTGGAGTTTTACTGAAAAATCTTTTGAGAAAGATATCGAAATGGCATTAATTTTTCTATTTTACTTATGACGGATTGCCTAACTATCCAATTTTATTTGAAAGCAATCGTCCAAACGATGTTTGTGTGTTCTATGTTTGTAAATTAATGCGCTTTTGTTAAATCCATAGATTGAAATTTTTGCTGGAAAATTTTTTTTCAAAGTAAAATTTAAAAAAATTTTAAAAATAATTTTTTTTTAAAGTAACATTTTTCTAGGAGGATCTTTTCTCCTCAAATTTATTTGATTGAAATGTTACTAGCTAAAATACTTTGTTACTTTATGGAATGATATTGAATCAAAGGAAACAGCAAAAGTTTTTGTTTTTTCACATGGACTTTATAATAGCCAAAACCATAAAATTAACAAAACTTACTAACATTAGCAAAGTGAAAAAATATTTGTTTAAGTTTGTATATTGTTGTACCATCATTGCGGTCAGAAGTACAAAGACTGATATTTTTAGTGGTTGGGTTTGATAAACCTGCAAAAATTAAATGTTTGTTTTGTTCGTTCCTTTTTTACATGTGGTATTATCTGGCTATGCCAGCGTCGCCTGACAGAGTTACCCGTCATTATGTTGGGTTAAAAAATGATTAATGGCTCAGTCGACTGCACCGGTTTCTTTTTGTGGAAATTTTTCGGAGCAATAATGAAACGTTACTGTGCACGAAGTTGTTGTACATGGGAGGCAAGTTTTTGTGCCCTAATTGTGATAATCTGATTATGATTATGGAAATAAGACCGGTTTAACTAATGATCAATCCGCCGTTTCACAAACTTTTATTTGTTCTTTCCAACAAGTACGAATGGGAAGAAAATCGAAGTTGATTTTGGACACTAATATGGCCGTCATTATTTACGATTGCAGAAATAAGGTATTTAGTGGTAGGCCTATTTTACAAGTTGGTTCTCCCCTTCTGCAATTTTATTTATTACATCAAGTTCCTGACCGTGCCTGTGGCTCTCAAATATTTTTCCCTAAACCCAGTAGGCTTATATAATTACTTTCAAGCAAAAACGTTACCTTTTGTTTCTACCAATGGTAGGCCAATTGCTTTTTGATTTTTCCTCAAACTTTAGATTTCATGAATTATTTTCCTAATTTCAATCTCACTGCTTTTAAATCAAGACTGGTTTTACTAACAAACAGTGAATTATTTTACAAATATTATTTTCTTTTCCTCAATTTAGGCGGGAGGGAAAAACTAATTCAAAGTTGTGGTGGGTGCCAAAGTGATTGACACGTTTACAGAAATAAGCTGCAAAGTGATGAGCCTACTCACAACTTTTTTTATAACTGTGTTTGAGACACCAAGTGCCTGGCTGTGCATATGTTTTTTGATTTCGGCATAGCTGCCACCGAGAGAGGGAAAAGAATTTATACCTTTTTCCATTTGGCAAGGTCAGGGTGAAAAATATCGACTGGTAGTCTAACTCAAAGTCCAATTGCTAGAATGTCAAATATTCCAATAGCTTGAAAGCTTAGATCAGGGTTTCCCAAACTTTCAGGTCATTGGTACCCTCTGGACAATTTATAGTTTCGCTTGTGTACCCCCGCACTTCCGCTAATATAGACCGCAATATATACTCTAATGTTGCCTTTGTGATGACTTTTCTTAGTTTTGGAGGTGAAATTCTGCCGTCGACCAGACGTTGTTCTCCAAGAAAAAAAAAGGTCAACACCTCCCAGACGTTTGTCTTCCACCCAGAAAATCAGAGCGTCCACATTTTCCAAGCGGTTTTACCGTCCTAAGGGGCCATTAAACTCAGGTCTTCAAATTATTAACATCAAGTGATCAAAAATATTTTAAAGCAGAGTAGAAGTTCTGGCAAGAACATCCTTTTACTTTATCTCATGTACCCCTTGAAAAGTCAAAATGTACCCCAGTTTGGGAACCCCTGGCTTAGATAAATAACAAGCCGACTGAATTTTGTGCTAAGAAGACCAATGATTTTTGTCGAATTCTATTTCAGTTCATATTGAACATGACATTCTAATCCAGTTTTCTGCATGGAAACAACATGACTTAGAAGTTAAAACTAATCATGGGCGTGACATCACTACATAAAGATAGACTAACCTGAAGGTTCACCTATTGTGCAGTAGCTAAAACTTTCATATATGCCATTGCATAATTGAAATAGCAGATTCATATGTCGTTAATCTATCACTCTGCTTTCACTGAAAGAAAATCAGTAATGGCTTTACTATTTGCGTTTACTTTCAAAATAACAGTGGACAATAATTGCAGCTACTGTTGTATTTGCTAAAATTGTACATTATGGCATCACTATGCATTATAACAGAACAGTGTTATATTTTTAAAAACGAAAAAGTATGGTCGAAAAAGAACTGCTTGCAACTTCATCTATGATACTTATATTGTTGCAAAATTTGTTATCAACTGCATTTCTTTGATATTTCAAACTTTTTGAAGAATTTTCTATACGGTGGCAAGAGATTGTGTCAAACATCTTCAAAGTAAGATGATTTATTGCGTCTCAGGAAGCAGTTAAATTGGCTCATACCAGGTTAGCTTTTCTACGTTCTTCAAACCGGCGCTTAATAGCATCAGTGGGGCAAACGATTTGGTCCACTGTTGAGCAACCACGACGGAAGCTCGCATGTGTTTTTGTCGGGAGTGGCTCAATAATTAATTTCCGTATGCTAGCAGTAGTTGTTCGAGGACTTTGACTGGGAAATGCAGGCAAAAGCCCTGTAGCTTTTTAGATTGTCAGTAGGCTTATTTGGCTTGACACTATCGCTACTGAAGCTTTCTGCCAGATATTAGAAATAGTAGGCTGCTGAAAACTTAAAGAAAAGAATTTTCTCAACCAGTCCAGAAACATGTCGCCACAAATTTTTAAAAGCTCAAATGAATTTTATTCGAACCCAAAGTTTTTCTTTATTTCACAAGGCCAATTGAGGCTTTCAGTTCATGGGTAGTAAACACAATGACAAATCTGTGTTGGTATTAGTACTCTGCGTTGATCTGAGCAGTTTGATCTCTTGCTTCACATCATCAATGATAACTTTATCTTCGTCCCATAACGTCCATTATAGAGCAATCGGTGTACGAAAGCAATTAGAGAAACGGGGTTCTGTTTGGACTTGTTGGAACGCCAAGAACCTCAGTTGTCGGACTTCCAAGCGGGCTGCTGGAGTAGAAAAAGTCAATGTATTCAACATCTTTCCAATGTTTCCTTTGGTTTAGGTTTAAATATTTGACAATTTTGTCGGACTTTTAGGCAGCTTCCCCTCAGCAATATTTTGATTCACAAAGTCTTCATATTTCATTTGGAATTTTTGGTTCCACGTTGGAATGCATTGTTTTGCGGTGTTCAGCATTTCTTGACAAATCCTCTTTTACATTGCCCTTCTGTTAATTAGGCATCTCATTTACATTGCCCATCTGTTGAGCAGGCAAACTACCAGTTTTTTAATCCATAATGCTCTCAAATAGCAACCAATTTCCATTTCGAAAATTTTCTCGCTTTTCTAACATGATGTTGAAAAGCTAACAGAGCAATCAAAAAAAAATCCGAACTCTTAAATTTCGGAAATCCCATCTTGTCAAGAAGAGCTGTTTGTTGGTGGATAGGGTCGACTGGAGAGACAAAAAAATCATTGCTGCGAGCATGGAAATGACTTAAGGTCAAGTCGGCGTTGTAAGGGACCATTCAGGTTAACAACCTCTCTCCAACAGAGCAAAAACTGGTTGTTTGGGATTAAAGGTCATGCAGATATTTGCAGCAGATGTTTAGCTCGCTAGAGTTTGGCCACTTTTGTTAGTTGAATTATAATTTTCCTCTATGCTAGATGAGTTAAAATCACTAGCACACATGACAGATGTCTCCAGGCACCGAATGGCATTATCCTAGAGTTGTGTATTTGGTGGTTTATACACGATCACAGCTTTCAATTTATTAAGTTTTACCGTTTATCCATTTTAGCTTTTCCTGTTTGCAGAAATTTATGAAAGTTTAGGCAATGAAGTTGTGCACGAAAGTGGCAATTCTCTGGACTGTACTCTTTGTGTATGCACCCAAATTGCATCCAAAAAAATTGAGGTTGTCCACGTGCGTCTCTTGTGGGAGAAAGGTAGAAGCTAGGTGCTTAATGAAAAAGATTTCGGCCTTTGAAGTTTAGCTCAAACAAAGTAATGCCGTTTCTTTCTTCCCTGAAAAGGCCACGTACTAGAGAATAACTTCAAACTCTTCAGGAAAATTGCATTTATTTCGCTTTAGTTTGTGTCTTCTCTGTGCTAAGATTTGCCTGCCAAAAGAAGCAGTTTCCAGGACTCACCATGAGGAAGTTGATGACATTAGCCCAACAACTAATGTAAATAAATACGCTTGGATTGCTGGCGTAGTTATGTTCGAAATAGAAAAATTTAGTAAAGCCTGTAAACATTTTGTAAGATATTGCAAGAGTATATGGATTGTCAAAAATTTACGAATTTGCAGTTCTTCTTTGTCCAATTGTGCCTTTTGTTTATCTTTTCGCCTAGCTTTACAATCTGTCTGAATTTCTGCAATAATGCAGTGCTACTAATATTGAAATATTGGTATCTTTTAATGTTGTCAGCTTTAGATCTGTGCTGGTAGAAAAGGATCTTTGCCTCGTTTTAGAACGTCTGTCTTCTGATAAGTCATTATCTTTATGCTGAGATTTGTGACTTTAAACATAGCCCTAAACTTCACTTTTTTATGATATCGTTTTTTGTGACAATTCTCTTCACAAGCAAAATTTCTATCATCTCTCCAGTTATTGCGAACATACACTAGATATCTTATTACAAAAGTGACCCATTCATATGTTTGTAACTCATAAACTAGACAGAAATGTCAAAAATGTTCAGATATTCTCAAAAGTGATAAAATACCAATCAAAAATGAGCATTTATTAAACAACTCATCACAAAAAATTAAACGTTTACACAACATGTTCAAGATATCTACCTTTGCGCTGTTTGCATACTTGGAGCCTTCAAAACTGTTGATAACTCTGATGCATTTTTCCTTTTGTATCCTGTGCATTCACATTTTCTGGAGACCTTGCTGTCAACTTTTCATCATTGATGGATGGTTGCCCTTTGTTTAAGCACTTAATTAATGATCTAGTTTCTTCAAATTTTTTACTCAGCGGCTAATTTGGAATTTATGGTAGCAGTTGTTGAAATTGAAGCTTCTGCAGTATTTTGCCTGTGCAGATTTGTAAGAATTTGTCTCCAGATAGACTGCGACTCAAAATGTTTTTTTTCCATTGACCATGACATTTTTTATCAATTTCAAAACTTAATGCTATTATCTATACAACCTGGAAAACATAGAGTAATATCTGTAATATTGGTTGAGATATTAACCCTCTAATGGGTCACGTTTTTGCTGAGACACCCTGTACTTAGAATTCTCCGAATGCATCTGCCACGACATTTTATTCCCCACGTTTCATGCAGTTGAGATATATTGACGATACGATTTGCATTCTCAACAAACAACACATTATGAAATTTCACCAACATCTGAATTCAATAAGTCCACATATTGAGTTTACTACAGAAGAGGAGCAAAATTCTTCTTTCTATTGATGACGTTGTACTTGCTCATAATCTACGTGAATAGCGCAACACCACTAACACTACACTTTCTATTGGCATCTACAAAACACCCATTCACACAACAGATATATCCAGTATATGTTACATCACCCCAAGCATCACAAACTCACAGTTGCTAAAACATTGATTCATAGAGACAACACTTTCGTTTTTAACAGAAATTACATACGGAGCAAATTATTTAACATACACTCTATTTTACGTTTTAACAAATTTTCAACAAGGGCTACGCATTTCTCTTCTCACCAGATTCAAATCAGTGCACCACAGCTTGCTCTTTCCATTTCAATACCTTTTGTTTTGGGCATATTAGAAAAAAATTAGACCACCAGGCGGGAGTTAGTGTAGCCATGCGACCTGGACAAAGGACCCACACACTGACAAAGACAAGACTTAGTCAATTTATTTCGTTCTCTGTTTTAACTGCAAATGTGTCAACATTGGGCAAACTAAACGAGACCTCACATGTCATTTGCTAAACACAAACAAGCTGCTACATACCAAAAAGGTCAGAGCAATCTTCTTTACACAAACATATTATGCAATTAGAATGATTTAATTGACCAGAGAATTCCGGTATATGAAAGTTAAACTATTTTCAATGTAGTACTGCAAGAGGCTAGCGATGCACTTAGCGAACTGCAGACAGTGCGCTGTTTTGATCTATCAGATCTCTTCAATGCAGTTGGTGACCGACAAGAAGCTAGAGGCTTTTAATAAAGCATAGCTTAGACTACCACACTTGTGGGATCGATACTAGATCCTCTTTGGTGAAAGGTCTGTCAGTACTCTGCGAAGCCGTATCACTCGTGAATGAGTGGCAGTTGTCGCAGATGCACTAAGTCTAGCAACTGCTAGAACAATAGTGCTGTCTCAGTCTAGTGGTCACAAGTTCTTATAGTAATGCAAGAGGCTAGCGATGCACTCAGTGAACTGCAGACAGTGACACTGTTTCGACCTACCAGGTCTCTTCAGTGCAGTTGCTAGACTTAGTGCACCTGCGACAACCGCCACTCATTCACGAGTGATACGGCTTTTCAGAGTACTGACAGACCTTCCACCAAAGTGGATCTAGTATAGATCCCACAAGTGTGGCGGTCTAAGCTATGCTTTATTAAAAGCCCCTAGCTTCTTGTCGGTCACCAACTGCACTGAAGAGACCTGATAGATCGAAACAGTGTGACTGTCTATTTTCAATGTCTTATTGCTGAAACGTAGTTTATTAAATTGTACTCCAATGTTATAAATAGGTTGAATTGTGATAGTCTCCTTCATGTTTATCGACCTTTGGCGTTTTAAACTAATCATTTTTCGGTTACAGTCACAATACTAAACAGCGTTCTTTACCTTTTTACATACAGATGCTAGGCAGTTTTGCCGGCTTTGTACGGCATGGTTGCCAGTCAGTTACATTGGATTTAAGATATCGGTTCAGCTGGCAGATGTCATTTCACTAAAACAACATTTACCAGAGCGGTAATTAACAAAAGGTGGTTATAAAGAAGAGTATCGCCACTATGTCCTTAATTATTGTGCTTTTAAATAAGATCGTTCTTAATCACAAACACCCAATCGTTTCTCAAGTTCTATCAGTTTTTTCCAATAATGCAACGTTACAAAGTCAAAGTTCGAGGTTGTTACTATTGTAGTCGTCGTTTTAGTGATACAGAAATAAATTATTTAGATAGCAGAGGTACAGTCATTTGCAAAAGAATCAAACCACCCTCGCTAAAATCAGTAATGTGGCAATCCAGGCTACTATTGCATTATATTTGATTGCCATTGCACCACGTTTTTCTCTTTTTAAGTCCTATGTCTAAAGCTATCACAGCAACTGCTTATTTTTAAACAGTTTTGTTGATTTTTATTCATTCAACAATGAGAAAAATTTGGTACTGTACCATTTTTTCATGGTTACACTCCACAAAACTGGATTATTTCAGTACCAAATACTTAAATAACTTGGTGTTGTAAGGTAATCAGTTCAAAAATTAATTGAAAAAATTGACAGGGAAGGTGTCCCTGTCATTAAGAAGTGCTATGCTTTGAAAAATAACTGAACAACATAGCGACATCATGAAGAGGACAGTGGTGCAGTTGTCCTCGAGTTTCTGTAAAAAGCATTCATGCAAGGCTTCTCTGAAATTACACTAATCTAATATTATTAGCACCATTTTTTGTCAATAACATTGTTTCTCATCAACAATTACTCCCTTTATGATATTGCTACCTTTGTTCTGTCATTTTGTGAAGCCTCTCATTTTTTCTAGATTGACATAAACACCTTTGTTGCCAATTTTTCTGTCATTTTTTGAACTGATGACTGCATGACATCAAGTTGTTTCAGTATTTGGATCTGGGACAATCCAGTTTTTTAAAGATCAACAATCTGTGCACATTTTGCATTCGAACAGAACCAACATTTTTCCCATTTTTTAGTGGATAAAAATCAACAAAATGTTTAAAACTAACAGCCACTGGAATGATTCCAGTCAACTTAGCTACAACTACAGTAAGACAGCACTTGTAAAAAGAAAAACATGCAATGCCAATCAAAATATGATGCAATACTAGCTTGAAGTGCCAGATTACTGATGTTGCAGAGGTAGTACAATACATTTTAAATGAAAGCGAGTTATTCAATGACCTATTGCACAACTTTGTGTGATCTTTCTCGCAATGGTATTTGTGATGTCAAGTTCTTTGACTAAATCTATGGGTCTGGTCCTGGCACGGAGAAAATGGGACCATGCATTTCTCCAAATGCTTTGAAATCCGATTTCTAAAAGCTGACAGTCAATTTTAGCAAACAATTTTCTCTGTAAAAGTGCTATCTCAGATAGTGATATAGATCTACTGCGCTTTTTGGATTTCTTCTCACACTTTAAGGCCGTATTGCCAACATATTTACTATTATATTTATCCTGGACTTAACACCGGACTAACAGAATTAAATCAACGCTAGACTTGCAAATTGCCAATAATTTCACAAACTATTTCCTGTTTATTTGACTGAGTGCATTGGGGCATAAATTTAAAGTTGTGATTTGATGCCAAAGGGATTGATATGAAGTATAAGCGCGAGGAAAAGCAAATATCATAAATCTAGCTAGCACATGATAAATTTCGAAATAACAGACGAATTTAAGCAATCATATAGCCACAACCAATTTGACGAGATCATGGTCTCAGCAAATTGGTTGTGGCTATATGTTTGCTTAAATTCGCCTGTTATTTCATAATCTATTATGTGCTAAGTTTATGATAATTGATATATTTACTGAAATAGGCTATTAAATGGTATACGAAGTAATATGATGTAAAGCCTGTATGGTTGCACATATGTTACTCGGTCTTGGCATAAGCACGGGCAGAGAAGTGCAAAATGACCTGTATTCCAGTATATACAGTTTAGTTATTACAATAAGTTCGGTTGTGGTTTAAGTGGATTCCAAAACGATCCCATCAACAAGTTTTTGTGCTAAAGAACAGAATAATTTTTCTGAATTCGGCAACATTTTACATCAAAAGTCGACATTTTTCCACTTTGCCACACATAACAAACATGTTTTGAGGTTAAAAGTAATTTGGCGCACGACATGACTCTACAAAATTATTTTAGTATGAAGTCCACCTACTGTTCAGTTATTATAATTTTCTTACTTGCCATTGCATTATTAAAAAAACAGATGCAAGTACTGTAATATATCGTTTGTTGTCATTGTTTGTTCAGGCACTCAAACTCAATCTGGCCCAGCACAAATCAAGGCCAAGGCTCAGGGTCTATCCTTTTACAACTCTGGGATGCTGCGCTGCCCAGATTAGATGCTGGCAGTGGTGCTGTTGAGCCAACATAGAGTTGCATCATCCAATACCTGCAGACCTCGTGTTCCTCTTGGTACATGATGTATTAGACATGAAGATATAACGTGATTTGCAGTTTGCTCAGTGGCGCCACATTCGTAATTCGGTGATGGAGCGAGACCCCAATTGTACATGAACGAGTAAAAACGTTCTACACCAGTCCGCAGGCGATTAAACTTTATTCAAGATGTTCTGGGCAGACTCATTCCAAGTGGCCTTGAACTGACCCTGGGAATGAAAGCACTGACCCTTGTATTCTCCAAGTAGTCCGTGTTCCATTTATGTTTCGTCCATTGCTACAGGCGGATGTCCAGTTTAGACAAACTACCAAATAGTTCCCATGCAGCAGGTATAAATGGGCGTCTTGATCTAAGTCTCCCCAGGTGCGTGTCCTGCTGCCCAACCAACTGTCCATGCAGTACATGGTCGGGATTATGGATAGCACGATTCGCCAAAGAGAGTGTCACTCCTAATTGGCGAAGCTCAGCTAGCTGGATGCCTGCGAGCACAGGCAAGTCCTCTGTTGGTGTAGGATGCAAGCATCCAGTGACAATGCGCAAAGCATCATTCAAAATGCTGTCAATGAGGCAAGTATGCGTACTATGACACCAAACTGGTGCACAGTACTCAGCTGTGGTGTAGACCACGGAAAGAGCTGAGATGTGCAATGTCTTGGAACCTCCACCTCATCCAGATCCCGCAAGTCGCCTCAACAGCGCAACTCAGGTGGAGAGTTTTTTGCGCAAAGCCTCAAGATGGTGACAGAAAGTGAGCGACCTATCCAGTTTTACCCCAAGATACGTTGGGACCGGACACGATGGCAATAGGTTGCCATTGTTGTAAACATTAAGCTCGCGTTTGGTCTCTCTGTTGTTTAGATGAAAGGCCACCATCACCGTTTTCATATTGCTGAGCTTCAACCTCTAAGTCTGGAGATAAGCTGAAAGTGTAGTCATGTCTTGGCTTAGATTGTTCTTCACAGCCTTCCAATCTCCAGAAGCATACAGCGATGCTAAGTCATCAACATATGCATACTTCTGAGAAGTCATGGAAGGTAGATCGTATGTGAAGATGTTGAAAAGGAGGGGGGCCCAAGACCAGTTCTTGTGGGAGGCCGTTTTGCAAACGTCTTAACCTGCTTTGCTTGCTGTCACCAGTAAAGAGCGTGAATCTTCAATTCCGGACAAGTTCCATGATCATCCGAATCGTGTACTTATCTGGCAGAAGCCTAAGCAACTTGCTGATGAGACCACGGTGCTAGACATTGTCGTAAGCACCTGTCAGATCGACAAACACCGCCCCAGCCTTTTTCTTGACCTCAAACGAATTCTTAATGTTTTGAGTAAGCAAAACAGTCTGATCCACGGTTCACCTTCCCCGTCGTAGCCCAGCCTGCTTCTAGAGAGAAGAGGGTCAACAATTGGCTCAACACGAGCGTGTATGAGTCCCTCGAGGATCTTGTAAGGGTCGTAAAGCAAGGAGATAGGACAATACCTTTTTGGGTCCTCTACAGGCTTCTTGGTTTTAGGGATCACCTCTACCAGTGCTCTTCTCCAGATTTTTGGAATTTTGAGGTGGCGCAGGAAGGAAGAAAGGAAGCAACACATACAGGACTTCAGTGCCGCTTCAGCATGGGTTATTAGCTCTGGGCAAATAGAATCTGGGCATGAAGCTTTTCTTGGTTTCAGGTGTTTGAGGGCAGCAGCGAACTCCTGAGAAGTAAAACTTCCAGGGATGTTCACTGGACTTGTTGGAGTGGTCTGCCAAAGATCTGACACCTCTTGCGAGATGACTCACGATCAATACCCTCGTATCTGCTGTTTCTAATCAGCGGGGATGCAATAGCGTTAGCTGAGAGGGCACAGTGACGAGAGGAGTGCCATGATCTACCAGTTAGGTTGTTCAATATACTGCATGCTTTTTGGCTAGAGTGCGAAAAGTCGATAGTCTAAACTGTCTCAGGCCATCAATCTCTGTGTTTGTTGTCGAGCCTGAGGAGCAGGGCAGTGGTAGCCCTGTTGGAGTCGCTTCTTTCAGGCGACTGCAGAAATGTATGGTAGAGGTTCTCGCACTCAGCATCCCAACACGGTATATGGTTATTTTGACAACCGCGTGGGAGAGAATTTTTGGCTGCTGTTCTGATGACATTGCAGAAGTTGTGATAGGCAAGATCCACATTCGGTGAATCTGGTGGCAACAAACTCTTGGCAAGTTTGTTGGTCAATGTGTTGTAATGGCTCCAGTTGGCCTTGCAGAAGTTCCATCGCTCAACAGGCTTGCCTCGGAACAGACAGAGCAAGTCTTGGTGGAACAATAAGCGAAGGTCGATGTTGTGACCTAGGGAACTTCTCTAAGATGCGTCTGTCAGGTACACGGCTGTCTGGACCAACACTGACAGATGTCACATCAGGGTTGACGCCAAGTGTTCCAGCAGCCAGAATAAAAGGTGGCCACGTTCTTTGGGTCGTGGAGAGGGACAAGGCCGTTAAGGTTTGCCCGAGCAACAAGTCACTCTCTATCGGCACTGCTGGTTCTATAGTCCCAGTTGACATGTGGACAATTAAAATCGCCAGCATAGAGAACGGGGTGAGGGCACACTGGGAGATCAGACGCTTGCAGTCGCATAGGTGGAGGGTTTGTAAACATTGACGATTCTATAGCCATCAACGTCCACGCACAACCACTCAGTCTCCAATGTAGCTGGAGACTGATCAACAAGGGTCCATTTTAGCCGGTCATGGACACACGTGGCAAGGTCATGCTTCCTGCTTAAAAAAGACAGAGCTAGTGCAAAGCCTGGTATTGTTAGCTTATCTGCATAAGTGCAATGGGTCTCCTGGAGAAGAATGACGAGTGCCTCATACTGCACGGCGAGATGATGAAGTACATTCATCTTGCAGTGAGGCCTTCGATGTTCAGCTGCAAGACTGCTGGCCTTTGGAACTTGTTGACAGTGTGCCCTGACAGGGGCACATGGCCCGGCTCTGAAAAGGACGTTTGCCGAGTAATAGGCCCTGGGTGAACATCGGGGTGAGGGGTTACCCTTCCAGGTTGGCAGGTTCGGTTTCTGTCTGACATTTCTGAAAGACGTACTAACGGCCCAGGCTGCGAGAAAGGACCTGCCATCTAGGCCGAAATATATCCTTCTACTTTACAGACACTATGTTAGTAATAGGCTTTATTAATTACATTTGCTATTAAAGTGACAGTGGATAATAGGTACAGTCGCTGCCTGCTGATGTTTTCACCAAAACTTAACTGGACAGCATTATGATGTGCTTGAAGTTGTCACAAAACAAAGCTTCTTTGTAGCGTGTGAAAAAAGGAAAAGACAGGCTTGAAAAAGAATTGCTTGTTGTGTCATTAGTAAATTTTGTTGAATTTTGTTTTTTTTTATCAAAAGCAGCTTGTTAGTAGCTTCCGAAAAAACTTTCAAACGCTTTTTTATGGTCAGTACTTTAAGAGAAATTGAGGAAAACAAGTTCTGCAAAAAATGTTCATTTTTATGTAATATAACCCCCTAAATAAGGGGTTCTGAAACCTTTTTCAACATGGGTCACTAAATTGAGATTCTGGCTTGTGTGTAGCTCTTTGCGGCTTAGTCCAATAATGGCAAATCACTGACCCACTTTTTCCCAAAGAAAAAAAGGTTGCCATTTTACTTTGGGAAACAAAATGCAAGAAAATACATCATAACCAGTGCCAAAATGTAACTGATCTCCAAAAAAAAGGTCTTTCTGTTGTTTTAGAGAAAAAAAATTGAGAAAAGTAGTGCTGAGAGGAAATTGATCTTCAAAAAAAAGTTTCTTTGTTTCTGTAGCAACGTTTCCATTGGACCTCCACGGATCCCCTGAACTTTTGTCATAGATCCCCAAGAGGTTTGTGGTGCCCGATGGTGTTTAAAACCGATGCTCTAAATCAGGGGTTCTTAACCGGGGGTGCCTGTACACGTCGTGGTACAAAGCACCAAAGCAGGGGGTACGAGATAAGGCGTCAGAATAATGGTTATTTTAAACTATTTGTTAAAAATTTATTTTCAATGTTATTTGAAATAAAAAATTTTCCGAAGCCTTTTTTAACATCTGCATTTCTGAATGATATTTTGTTATAAGAAAGAGTTACTGTGACGTAATAAATAGCTTCTTGTTTGTTCCAACAGGATTGGTTTTGCACTGAATTGGTTTTGTTGTGAACAATATTATGGTTAATAAATATACACTGGTAAAATGATACATTATGTTTTATTTCATTGTTAAATTGTATATTTACTGGTAATTTTGTAGGTGTTTGTTCGGTAGATCTAGGGGTACAAAAACATTTCACAAAATTTTAAGGGGACCGAGCGCCAAAAAGGTTAAGAAACGCTGCTCTAAATAGATACAAGTTGTAGATGTTATTGAGTCGAGTCCTGGCTTTTGTTTGAGCCGAAAATTGCTTTCTTACGTAAAAAGGTATGAATCTAAAAAAAATTATTTTTAATTGTGTTGTCCTCACGTTCTAATTAACCTCCCTATGAAACTTATTTCAAGGTGGTAATCAATCGTGCCGAGTTTTATGCTTTTATGTCCAGCAGTTTTGAAAAAGCTAACACTAACCCACTCACAAACAAAATTATGCTTTACAGTACAAATTATAGTCCCTACTTCTTTCAGTTAACATTCATGACGTGGTAAGCTAAATGATCAAATCTTACCTTGATGGTAAAACTACGTGTTGCTGCTACATTATTGAATGTAGAAGTGGGCAAAAAAGTAGCAACTGCTACTGCTTTCAGTAACTTAATATAAAAATTCAGAGCAGTTTTTTAAATACTGTACCACAAAAACTGCAGATTTTATAGGTTGTTGCAAATAATCTGAAACTTACGATGGTGTTTTTCTTAAGCAAGGTACCCTATGATGATTTTATTTGCTTAGCAAATCCTGACAGGCAATTAACATGTTG
The DNA here is from genome assembly GCA_963675345.1 of Trididemnum clinides. Classification (NCBI taxonomy): domain Eukaryota; kingdom Metazoa; phylum Chordata; class Ascidiacea; order Aplousobranchia; family Didemnidae; genus Trididemnum; species Trididemnum clinides. The sequence goes on along the minus strand of OY776284.1, from coordinate 24,399,322 downwards.
TCAGTAATGTCAAGCAATTCTATAAAAATGTTCATCAGTCAAATCAAGCAGACCTACAAAACCGACAAACTCTAGGTGTTCTTGCAAGGGACTAAACTTACAAACGCAGATTTCTGTACTTTCAGTTGACATCAAGTACAGACCACACAAATCCTAAGCATTCATGCCAGTAGCTAAACCTGTAAATTTGGTTTACGCACTCCATAAATGATGAACTAAAATTCCTAAATTTTTTCTCCCTAATTTTTTCCTCGAACAAATTTTCTCCTTTTGTGCACCAAGTTGCTATCGATTGAGAACCACTGCTTTAGATGATTTTTGCATGCATGGTTATTCATTAGTCGCCTTTCACGACTTGCTGCATAGACAGTTTTGACTATTCTAATTTGGTTGAAGCACGGGTTAATTAAACAATTAGTCACAGATATAGGAGCGATAGTTTTTGGAAAGAGAAAGATTTATACTTCCTCAAATTGATGGACTTTTTGATAGCGCCCGTTTGGCTTATTAAGTCTTTAAGTAAAGGAAAATTGTCGTTGTCATCGTCTTTTGGTCAACCACTCAAACTCAATCTGGCCCAGCACAAATTAAGGCCAGGGCCGAGGGTGTAACCTTTACCACTCCGAGCTGCTGTGCTGCCCAGATTAGATGCTGGCAGTGGTGGTGATAAGTCAACATCGAGTTGCATCATCCAATACCTGCAGAAAGAAAATTAGAAGATGTTATTGAAGGGTTGTATTATTGTTCTTTGATTATAATAAAAAGACTTTTTGTGGAAAATGATGTAGTATCGCTTCTGTTTATTTCTATTTAGTTAGATGCGTTTTAATTGTGAACTGCCTCAGCTTAATGATGCAACCAGAAAAAATAATTAAAGAGACCCAATTTTTTAGAAACTTTGGTCTTACAGGAAAAAGTTAACTTGCTATGATACTAAATTAACGTTTTCATTAGAATTCGGCTAAATTTATCATTTAAAAGTCACAAGATATGGATCTAATGCAATCTTAAATGATTTTATGCTACGCAATTGAGGTATAGTCAATAAAATTCAAAATTTAAAAATCAAAAAACGCAATATCTCAGTCTGCAATGATGTCAGAGGCGCAAAAATAACTGAACATTGACATCGAGCCAAAGACATTTGGAGCATATGACCAAAGACATTTGGACATTTGAAGCATATTAAAACAGACAATAAAAGGATAAAACTTTCGATCTACTTTAGAAGTGTCTAACCCTCAAGGACGACTGATTGCGATCTCAGGATTGCCAGGGCACTGACGTGCAGATACACTTTATGATCATCATCATTATTTGTTTCCCAGTCCACTAGCGTCATTATCTGATTCTTACTGAATTCCTTTTTGAAACATGACCTTATCTTTGCAATGCTTTTCTGTGCAACACCTTTACCATTGGCTCTATTCCCATTGCCGGGATAGTTAAAGTCCTAGAGGGTTACAGAGAAATGATGAAATTCTTCATTGTTTCTTTCTTGGCTTGATGTAACTTTTTCTAATCAGGAATAATGTGTGCGAGAGATTTCCTCTCTGATAAATTGATTTGTGTGGCATGTACAAAAAGTTTTAATCCATGTGTGTAGACTTACTGTACACATCTGCTAAAAGCTATCCCTCTCTCAAGCCAACGCTATCCTCTTAAGCCAACAAATTTTCAACAGGATTTAGGTCTGGTGAATTTCCTAGCTAGTCCAGCGCCTTCACGTTGCAGTCTAGTATTTTGTCACCATCTTTGATTTGTAGCAGGTAGCTCTGTCATGCTGAAAAAGATAGGTTTTTTCAGGAATCTTTTCTTTTATGCAGTTTGCTGCAGATGACTGGACCATAAAGTTTCGTTTGTGGATCTTCTCACACGCTGGCTTTGCATTCCAGCTGCACAAAAACGTGTGTCTCATCGGAATACAAAACCTGTAAAAACCAAAACATCACAAAATAATAAAGAAATTAATAGCAACTAAATATTTTATATTGATTGGGCTTCCTGTGGTTATTGAAACGATTGTTTAATGTTAAACAATCTAAATTGCAACAAAAATTCCGAAGTTGCGATATGAAACACTGATTTTTATCCATAAAAAAATATTTACCTTTTACCAGTCTTCTCTAGTTCAGTTTTTATACGTTTCTGCTCAGTGGTATCACTTTTTTATGCTGTATGTCGAAAATTGTTTCTTTATTGGCCTTCATGCTTTTCTTCTCCCAGCTCGTAAAAGTTGAAAAACTGTGGATGATGAATCATTGACTCCAGTCAAACTCAGATCTCTGGAAATGTCTAAACGTTTTTGGATTTGATTTTGCATTCTTGCAATAGGTAATAATCATTTTGTGGTGTAATTATCTTTTTCTGATTGCAGCAATCTTTGCGCAGTGACGTTTCAGACCTCTTTTTAGAGAAACTTAAACATCCTGCTTACAGTATTTTTGATTGTTTTGTCACCTTCTTTTACTACATCATGCTGACTTTTGCTTGTATGCTCATTTCATGTCAATATTTTTGATCGTTTTTCAGAAATAACATACACTGTAGTAACAAACTAATGTTAGACAACAACTATAAAATATCAAGTTGACAAATTTCAGAAATAGAGCCATTCATTTATAAAAAACATTTAAAAACACGACTTAATGCAACTAATTTGCATAATACTATATACCTGAATGAAACTAGACATTGATTTTTGACATTATTTTCAACAGACACACCTTATCTCCCATCGAGATTCATTTATCAACCCAATTTTCCGGTTAGGAGCTGACAAGTATACGCATTGCCAATACCCGTCAGAGCAAATGTTGTTGGACCAACGTCAAAATAAAAAAGCTCCAAACCATCACTCGTGGCTACTTTTCCAGAACCATGGTGTTTTGTATGAAGATACCAGCTATGTTTAATTGATAGTGCTTAGTTTCCCCAACCAGTTCTTGTTCCTTTTCAAAGAAAATAAATATACAGTATTCTTATTACTAATTACCAAACTCTTGTTTGGCTGTGCAAATGTTCATAAACTTCTACATTATTTTGACTTTAAGCTACCCCATTTGCTTCCCAAACATGCGGCAATTGCTGGAGTCACAAAAATAGGTAAGTTGTGGGAGAAAACGAAACTCTTTTTTGAACGACCTAGCTGCCTTACCTTTCTCATCCTGTGCAACATTTGAGCAATATTGCTTTGTTTGCTACAATTTTAACAGATTGCATTTTATCTGTTTCTATCTTTCAACCACACCTCCGCAGGTGATCCTGCTGACAGCAAAATTAACTCTGAGCGATTTTACTCTTGGAGCATAAGAGCAAGACCATCGAGAGTAAATTGAAAAGTGCGATCTTTTTCACCATGAAAAAGTGGCAATTTTTTAGAGGAGCAGTTATATGAGATATCAGATACATCGATAGATCTGATGATTCAGTAAGTGCAAATTATAGTGTAGGCAACAACAAATTAAACAGTTGTTTGACATACAGTATTATCAGTTAAACTTATACTGCATCTAGCCCACTTGTGTATCGCACAATTGATATCCGTTGCATCACCCAAGTACTTGCTCTGCTATTGAATTTTGCCAGATCTTTGGCAGTGCTTGTATTGTCAAGGCTCGGAGATTTCAACAGATGTTGCATGGACCAAAGATGTATTCACAATCACAGTTAATGGGGTTTTGGAGTAATCCCATCATGTTGTCAACATTTTGCACTACCCAGTACCAGTTCTCTGGGGTTGAGACGGCATCTAAACTTATGTTGCACATCATTGCCTAAGAGTAGTTCTTTCTCTAACGAAAGCTGCATGCTGCATGCTTTGTGATCATCCTCAAGTTTCTCTTGCCACATCTGGGTACGTACAAAACCAAAGCCTTCCAAGAGTGGCCTGAAGCTTGCGGAGAAGCTCTTTCTGGACTTGTGACGGCTGTATGCTGGATATTAGTCATTTAGTAACTGCCGTGGGTTTGCTGCCTGCCCCTTTTTTTTGTTAGCTATGATTTTCCTGATATCAATCGAAGGGAGCAGTTGTAAAGAAAATACACAGAAAGTGATACTAGTTGGCCTTAGTAACCCACTGATGCAGCGAGTAACTACCATATGCAGTTGGCTTACAGCAGTGTATGTAGTGTGCTCTGCAGTTTATTGCTTTGTAATTTAGTTTGCTATCGCTTGAGTACATTATTTGTTTTTTGCGATTTTTTGTTTTTTTGTTCGTTTCTATTTCAGATATAATACTGTTTTATTCAAAATCAGTGGCCTCATGTTGGTTTTCTTATAAATGATGCTGAAGCCCAGTGTCAAGGAGATAACCTCCTGGAAAACCCAAAGCTATTAAAAGTCAAAAATTACCGCAGTCAACAATATGATTGTTAACAGTTTTCTTTTTGTGATCTTATCAACCTTAGCTCCGGCTTTGTCAGATAAATATTAAAATCTTACAATCTGTTCTTTTTCGTGTTTAACTTTTGTTTTTATTCTGTAGGATTTATTACTACAATGATGCTTTATATGCAGGGTTTTCAAGGCATGGAAGGAATGGCTGGAAACGATGGTATCGCAGGGCTACAGGTAGAAACATCACTATTTTTGTATTACTCTAGCAAAACATATGATATAGGCCACCTTGTTCTTTGTGAACTTATTTTGTCACAATCATCAGTTTCCTTTTCCCTTTGAGTGTTCTTATCATTTAGACATTTACTGCCACACTGAACTTTTGTGGAGCTCTTTTTACATTTTAATTTTCTCATCTGACAAAAGCTTCGGTGGTGGTGGTTTTGAAACATCTGATGAGTTAATATCGACCATTTCTTAGTAGCTTATTGTATTAAAATTCACTTGCGCTGCAAAAAATTTTCAGATGTATGGTTTTGAAATTGTACCAAAGCTATCATATTTATCCTTAGCTTGCCCCACTTTATTTTGCTTCCGTACAGTGGCTGTAGAGTGTCTTACTGATTGTACAATACAACGCAGATTCTGGATTTTGTCAACAGCCACACTTCGCACTTCATAGTTGGTATCTTCAAGCATTGACAGCAGGAAATTTTCAAAATGTGCAAAGGATGACTTTCTTTGCATTGTGTTTAATCCAATAGTCTTGATGGTTTGATGTGGAAAGGTTTCTATTCTTCTCATCATGTTGAACTAATTAACAGAACCATCTGATATTGTTGCATTCTTTTTTATGTCAAACCGCGAAGGGAAATAAACTTTGGTGCAGAATTGTACCATTGTCTGTAGTGATTCTGAAAGATTACAAACAGAAACATAGCTAAGCAGTATTCTGCAAGCTAAGGTGAGTCATTGGAAATGACATAGCTCTTCAACCTCCGACAATTAAAGATCTTCATCTGCTTCTCCAAGAATTACTGCCCATCAAATTCTATAAAAATAAAAGGTCTTCTACTAAAGGTTGAGGCAACACAAGAAAAGTAAGAATTTTATACTGGCTCAACAAGGCTCTTTCCAATAGGGCCTGAAAAAGCATCTGTTACGACAGTTGACCCGTCCAATTCAACAGGAATATGTTTCAGTGAAAGCTCATTACAATGTAACAGAAAATTGCCCATTGCAATGACCCTGCCCATCATTTCTTCTATATAGCGAATAGCTCCTCAGTTTGCTCCTGTCATTGATGCGGTTTTCATCACTGCCAACCACAGCGAGTTTTCCATTAAGTGATGTTTTTCTTATTGCATCGTAGATTTTCCTCTTTCGTCCTCTGGATTTACATGGGTGAGATAGAACTCCCAGCCTCTAAAGCAACAACAAAATGTTTCTCCATTGTTGTGTTTTTGTAATATTTTCCATTTATTTCAGTCACAGTCAAGGTTGCATCTTTTTTGCCATCAATATAGATGCCATTAACTAGTTCAAACTTTTGATCGTTTTCTTGTAGCTTTTCTTGATATTTTGTGCGTTCACGCCATAATTTACTGTGGTTTATAACGTAAGTGTTTTCTTTTGCTGGAATAATTCCGTGATCTTTGAGAGTGGCAGATGCAAAGGCAGCTGCTGCTCTGTTATATGCCATTGCCAGATATTTGTATGATATTCGATTCTGAGGCCTGTCTTCTAAATTGGTACAACAATTATATTCAGAGCTACATGAAGATGCCATGTCATCATCAAAACGCGACTCATACTAAATTTGCATGCTAAAACTTGTACAAGCTGTGGATATAAATTCACCTTTTTTTGCTGCAGTTTTTTGCCTATCTGCTTTTGCTTTGTGTGCAAATTGAATATCGGATTGTTTCAATTTTTCTACAATTGGGGGATTCTTTGCCAGCTGTTTTCCTTTCTGGTCTTTGTAAAAAGAATAGTCAGCATGTTACATACGCGATTGATGGGTAAGCTCAAGTTTTCTTCTTTCTTTCGAATCATAACAGAAAATATCAAATAGCTTGTTAGCTGTTACCACAAAATTTTCAACGTTCAGGCTACATTTTTTTGCCTTTTCATTGGGCAACGACATAGGCAAGAAACTGTTTTCAATAAAGCAGTTATCGGTCACAATTCTTTGGTGTAACGTATAAATATTGCAGAAGACTCAATGAAAAATGAGTTCATCAGCATTGTACATTGCTGTAATTTACTTAGACTATTTTTTTTCATGTGGCATTCTTTCAATAATACCCTTTGCGGTAGGAAGTTGGCCTTCTGGAAACTTGGAGGCACTTGTGAAAGCAAATTCTTTATACAGTACTTTAACGTCCTTGTTTTTCATTTTTGTTTCCATTGTTTTTAAATACCTTGTCTTGCAGATAAACAAAGTTATAATCTTATTTTAATACAACACAAATGCTGCAAAAATATGAAAATTTCAATTAGATTTTGTTATTGTAATAAAGGTATGGAAAATTCATGCCAAATATTTGCAGTTTATTATACTTTGCAAAGAGAGTAGTTTATGGTAAATGCAATTACGTTGCATTATACACAATTAAACAATGCACATTGCAAACAATTTTGAAAAGCCTTAATTATTGAATTTCTTGAAAAAATCAAACATTAGACATTTTTAGGGAAAATATTGCATAAAAGTAGATATTAACTTGTGCTTTCCGCATCTTTTGATACTAAAATCAGCTTTCTGACTTCAATTCATCAAAAGTTATGGCAAAATTGCCTAAATTGAAATGCGGCTAACCACCAGGTGGCGGTAGCAGTGACAATTAATGCTGCTGCTCAGTGAAATTGTTTTTTTAATTTGTTTTTAGAACATTTGAGTAAACTTGAAAACTATCTTTTTCCCTCTTACACTTGAAGAGAAATTAAAATGCAAGCAATATAGGTATTGCAATTAATTGAGAAGCTGTGAGCCAGACGGTTTTATTTGGTGGGCCACAGATTGCCGACCCTTGCCTTAAATAGTTGAGACGGTAATTTTTAAGAGGCATGTGAGGAAAAGAGATGCAACACAAGGTCTTGAGAAGGGAAAAATTTTGATTTTCATAAAAGTTATGTGTTTATAAAAAGAAAGATTACGGTCAAAAGTAAAAGTGGGGTTAAAGGAAATTCATAAATCATTGATAATGGCCAAAGAAGTGCGATCTCGAGTGCAAGGTGCGGAAATAAAATTTCTGAGTATTTGTGAAGTATTACAAATCAATAGAATTTGTGGCTCCAAAAATCTCTGAACATCGAGTGGGTGCTTCTGTTTATTGACTTGTCTCAACTGCATTGGTTGGGCCATTTTACTAGAATACCCAGAGAAAGACTCACTCGTTAAATTTTTGTGGTTACTCCAGGTGAAAAAATGCTTTGTCGCGCAATTTTTTAGTTGGTGAGTAGCAAACGTTACTTGACATGGCAAAACCATGTAGTTGGAGATTATGAGGTTTATACATAACTCCCTGAAGACGTCACTTTTGCAATCCTCGTAGTGAACAAGTGAGTTGAGAAGATGCATCTATGTAGCTGAATACTCAGCCGAGAAGGTAACAAATTATTCTTTGCTTAGAAAATAAAAAGGTAAAATGTGTTTCTTATAAAAGCAAAGAATGATGTTGTATTACAAAATAATGTATAACCACTGGTCAATAAGATTTTTGACCATTTTGGAGTGTTTGTGACATGTAATACCTATTGTACTGCAGTAAATATTATTATACAAGACATACACCTCTCCTGCTTTTTCCCATTTCTTCAGTTGTTCTTGTTGCAAAAACTGTCATTATAGCCACAAAACAACATAAAAAAGGTACAACACAGGCATTTTACTCAGAAAAATAAAAACTATATGTTGGTCGTAGATATTTGACTATCTCAGACGTTATGTGAAGCAGCACCACTAATAATATTGTTTGCATCTTATCACATACCTCACCAGCCACTAATTCGTTAGTTGATACCAATGGGGTATTTAGAAACAAATTCTGGAGGAACGAGCATAAGTAAACTTAATCATATAGCCAAACAATGTTATTAAATCTGTGCCAATCAACAGCCGCCTTAACCTGGTAATGCAGTGCCCGACCCCTTTAAGTTGGGTCGAAATAACTGTTGTGAGTCCCACATACTCCGAGCTCTTCTCTAACTAAACATTTTTTCCAGTGCTGCCGTTTGAACAATGAACGACCACAAAAGAGCAGCACACACTCTCCCTAAAATCGGTCGTCTTTCTTTTCTCCTTTTGTTCTATTGTCTCTTTCTTCCTCGCCTTTTCATTCTTCTTCAATTTGTCACGAGCAGCTACGTTCATTTATTACCCTTTTCTACCTTCATTTGTTCTGTGTGCACCAGCAATGTGACCTGGAGGGCCAGGTCGGTAAAATGCTGCTCCTGCTGCAAATGAGTACATCTAAGATGCACCTTCCTGTCTTGGGAGTTCAATTCCTCTTTTCAGGTTTCATTCTTGGAGCTGCCCATTATGCTACATCTCAGCTTTTCCTGGAAATTTCAATCCACAAAGATTGTGTCACTTTCTTCAAGCCTTCCAGCACGTACACCTTCACTGAACACAACAACCTACCGCCTACTTTTTGCAAATACAGCTCTTTCCCCTCTTCCTCACTTACAAACCTTTTACCTTCCTTTTTCCCTGTCACTAACCCCAACTCCAGCTTATCTAATCTCCCTCCATTTCCAGATCTTTTTCATGCTCCCTGCTTCCTTTTCTTCTCCTAACTCGCTCAGGATTCTTCATGAGGTACAGTCGCTACCTTCGATTCTGTTGGGATGTTCCCCAAGGATTTGTTCTTGGCCGTGTTCTTTTCTCTTCATCAATGTTGTCCTTACGTGTTCACTTTTTTCTGTCAGCTGTTCTCTTTATGTTGATCGCCTTGACATCTGGCCCTTCTCCCCAACTACAGCAGATATCAAAGAAACTGAAATATTTCCCAATTATATCGTGTGCCTAATGGTAGATTGTGTTGCGCAATATATTAATAAACGAATTGAAATGTCATGCCGAGCAATTTAAAAAGTATAAGCTTCTCTTTTTTCATTCACAATAAATACTGACATCAAAATTCGTGCATTTATAAGGCCGATGTACATACGTGGTTTTGCTGGCGTGAACAATCATATTGTTGCTCTTTATATAATTCAATCATGGGACCTACACCTTTTGGATCTACAATGAGCAAAAACAGGTTGCAGTTTTTTACACCTGCATATCATTTGATGATTACAATACAAGGGAACAGCAGTAGAAACATAATTGTTTCGCAGCTATTTGAGAATTTTTCGAATGCTTCAATAAAAATTGCTCAACTTGCGTTGTTCCTAAAAAGTACATGTGAATTGATGAAATCTGTATCTCACCAAAAATGAAATTAGTTTCAAACATTAATATTTGAGTAAGCCTGCTAAATATGATTCACTTTTCTGCTCTACGATGCAGTCACACGTATTCATGCACTTTATGATTTCATATTGTGGAAACCTAACGAAGGAACAACAGCATACTACGTCAAAGGAGTGGAAGCGACAGTGAAGTATCTTGTTCAAAATTTTCATAATTACGGTGATTTGAAAGAGCGCAATATTTCCTTTGACTGCTTGTACTCTAGTGAATCCCCGGTACTATGGCTTCTATCTCTCACAATAAAACATTTGTGGGTACTCTTAAATCAAATACAAGGGATATACCTATTGAAGTCAAAAACTTTACAGAGAGAGAAGGGTTTTCCTGTCAATGCTTTTGGGAATCGTAGGAAAACAAGCTTGTGCTTCATTCTTATGTGTTTCCTACAAAGAGCTCTGGCCAGCGCAACGTTTTGCTACTCTCAACTGTTGAAGTTTTCTTGGAGTAACAACTGATGATGGTAAAAAGAAACCCGCTATATGCAAACTATATCTTCTTTTTCTTTCGGCTTTTCCCGATTAAGGGTCGCCACAGCAGACAATCTGCAATTTTATAACATGGCATTTTTGTTTTTACAGTCGGATGCCGTTTCTGCCACCAACCCTCTCTTCAGAGGGAAAACCGGGCCACCTGTCTTCCTCTAACTACATGATATTACTAAAGTTGGCAACAATGTGATGTAACATCGAATTGGTGCCTAGGTATACTTGCAAAGCCAAATCAAATCCCTGGACTTTTTAACAGCATTTTGTTACATATCAAATGTGCACCGTATCAATGCTACCACTGTTTTTGCTTTCAACAAAAAGATTGATCTGTGCAAGCAAGATTTATATGATTTTGGTATCAACTTGGCTTTTTTATTTATTCGTCCGCCAATCCAACGACGACCTTAACTAGTCTTCGAAAAACGTAAAAATATAGTCTTTGCTTCCTGGGGAAGAAGTCGAAGCAAATCCATTCCAACAAACGAGGGCTTCTAAAAGAAAAAGATTACAAGAAAAAATACACCCAAAAAATGTGCTAAATTATCCAAATGCAAGCATGTGTAAACGAAATTGTTAAGCCAGATAAGAACAAAAGAGTGCAAAACATGTCCAAAAACAGAAATCAATGTCAAATCTGTTCACTAGCCACGTGTTTAGATCACACTGTTCAGGTGGATACGCAATGCTGCAAGTTGTCACAGTTAAGAAATTTACAACAGTAGTTTTATCTTTTATTTCGCTGTTCATTTTATTGTTGTTTATTGCATGAAGTTTATTGGCTACGATTTTTCAAACCAAATTCTTTTGTAGCCACTCATCAACAAGTACCAGATATTGCTAACTGCACTAAAAATTATAGGTGACAGCGAATATGGAAAATTGTTACAATATCGAAACCATTTTGAAGTCGTCTCTGGAGTCTTTTTTTTAATTCGACTCCGATTCCGCAAAGTCGACATTAAATTTTAGCCTTTGACTTTTTTTAGCAGCAAAGATATTAAAAATTTTTTTGATCAGCTCGATGCTTGTCTGTTTCTGATGAAAGATGCAAAAATATTTTTGTGTTTTGGTGTTACTTATTTCTGTTTTATTGTGCGTTGAAAGTGTAATTTTTTCAAGCTCCAATTTTCAGCTCACATAAAACAAGTGAATCGAAATATCCTTGAAATTTTAAGTACATCAAGCAGCCTCGAACTAAAACTCATAGATTCATCTTGCAAAGTGTGTCGTCTGATAAAATTAATTGCTCACAAATACTTGGAGCTAATGTACCTGTAGATAATTTGAAGTTGCCTTTGGTTGAAAAATATCGGAGTCAAGAAAGATGCATTTTGGTGTTTGCAACCCAATTTACTGTTGAAATGATTTAGCAAGGTTTGTAGCGGAAAATTTTCAGGACTGACCATGCCTCCTGAATCTTGAAATAAAATGCCACCTTTTATCATATGATCCAGCTATGCTTAACACTTCACCATTTATATCTAACACTCCGACCCGGCGTTTGCTGTGGCGGATCTGGTTGCAGTTCCTTTGGTCTGGATGGTCTTGGATGATGCTGGATGGTCTCGAATGTAATCAAATAGAACACAAACGCAAGAAGTTGTAGATGATTACGGCAAAACCGACTGCCATATTATAGGAAATGCTTGAGTGATCACTACATTTTTGATTTGATTTGAACAATTTTTCGCAGCTCGTTGGAGCGATGTCTGGCAAACTAGGCTTGAAAAAGAAATTAGAAAGCAGTGCCACAGGGCCGAATATAAATTGCTCACCCCAAAGCTAGCAAGAAACCAACAAACCAGGAAAATGGACGCTATGCATTTTTCAATCCTAACTCGACTATCGTGGTGGGAGCCAGAAATTTCTCAGTTAATCAAGCAACATTCTAACCAATTAAGCTGGAACTACAGCTAGGTCACTGCAATAAAACAGAACTGGGAAAAAGTATTACTTTTGTACAAATTATTGCTTGATTTCACCAAAGTTACATCGCATTTATCGTTAAAGCACTGTTTACATAATTATTTTTCGAGAACAATGAAGCAATAAAAACCCTATATTCAGATTTCGGGTGCGATTCTCTCAGTCCTGCAAAATTCTTTGTGATTCCAAATTACGAACTAAATATTCCTTTGTCATCATTCAGTTCTTCTAAAAAAGAATTGCCACCCTTTCGAAAATCATGACTGTTCGCAGCCTTAAGTTTTATAGATTGCTCTAAATGCAAAAATTCAGTTGAAAATAAGGTAAATAAACCATACAATGCACTTTATATTGATGAATTTCAAATTATTTCATGAGAAAAAGATACCACTCTTTCTTAAAAAGTATTAGAAAGTAATCTAGCATTAGGACAAAATATTGAAATTTTGTTAGTAAGCAAACAACATATAACCATTTTGTGCAATTTTCCTAACCTACAGGCTGTATCTTGATTTTCGATAAATCGCTTTGTGTAGGAATAATCGTTACCTTCATCTTCAGAAGAAACGTATTTCTAAGCAATAACTCTCCACATTCACTAAATCTTATCCAACCGATTCTTACTCTTGCTGTAACTGCCGCTTCACAACCACCACTAGAGTTTAGTCTGTCTCTCAAATAACAAAATCCATTCACTGTCTCCACTTCATCGCACAACTTCTCGATCGAATCCACTGTTCCTTCCATTATTCCATTGCATTTTAAGCAAACCAAATGCTTTGCTACCCTAGGGGTAACTCTATTTTTGCACATTTGCCATGAACCCAGTTTCTACATTTTGTGCGCAACACTAAATTGGCCATAACTCTTTTCCCACAAACTCCACACGAAAATATCATGATTTTGTATAGTTCGCCTTCCTACCCGCTTTCCATCACCTTTGGATTTCTGGTGTTGACCTAAACTCTTTCGCTCCCGCAATGATCAATTGATGATTTTTGTGCCTACACTTTTTTGCTCCCGCTAGATCATCAATTGATGATTTTTTTCAAAATTTGAAAAAATCAGTTTACTTAAAAATTGATTTGTGACTTTATTTCTCAACTGATTTCAACAATTTTTTAAATCAAAGGATATTTCACGGCACTTTCGATGATGTTCTATTTGCTTCTATACTAAAAAAATTGACCTATATTACCGGTAGTAGAGTTTTTTACCCCCCTTAAAATTTAATAGCCTAGTGTAAACCGGTAATTTAGGGCATAAACAATGTAATAACTTGATAACTGTCAATATATTTAAAAAGCTCAGAAAACTAGCTTTCCAGCAACATATGATTCTAAATAATTGTGGATTAGAATTAGTTTATAATGGCTGATAAAGCAATGGTATGCATACACGATTTTTCATTTTTTAATAAAATATTTTCTAACTATATGTCAAAAAATTGCAATTTGTGACAACACTAATTCCTCAGGTACATTTTGGCTATTTTTCCTAAAATCCATCCTAAAAAATTTCTAAAAAAGTAGTATTGTTTATTAGCTGTCTGTATATAAGTTTTCAAAAAGATTGATCGAAAAATGAAGTCTGTAGAATTTTTCATAGGTAGCCGACACCAAGCAAAAAGTTGATGATTTTCTGCAAAAAAGATGGGGATCAACACGCTCCTGTATCATCTTCAGACACCAACGTTTCCTCTCAAACCACATACCATCTGAATGTTGAAGAAATTTCCTTTCCAAAAATGTATATTGTCGCATGGTTCAGGCAAAGAGTTATTCTATAATGACTGTTGAAATTGGTAAATTTCGTTGTCCTAATATGTTTTCGATACCGGTCAAAAACACTCAAAATTTGGGTTTTTGAGGTTTACAAAATTGCAATTTCTAGAAAACTAATTCCTTTGGTGCGTTTTGGCTGTTTTTCCTGAAATCCATGGTTATTTATCTGTCTGTATCTAGGTTTTCAGAAAGATTGATCGAAAAATGAAGTCTGTGAAATTTTTGATAGATAGCCGACTCGGAGCTAAAAAGTTGTGATTCTCCTACAAAAAGGGAGGGGTGTGAGAACGTTACTTCATAATGGCTGATAAATAAGTGTCATTTTTGCAGTCGTCTTTGATGGCTTGTCTGCCCCCACTACATGCACTTTTGAACCAAAATATTCTAAGCAAAGATCTTGAATTTTTGCTGGATTTGCAATTGCCAGTAAAAAGCTTTCCATGTTCACCAGTGCACGATTTGCTCTGAATTCACGTAGAAAGTAAGCAAAATGTGGAGAGCGCTAACGAAGAGATACTTTCAAGCTGATATAGTAAGATACTTATGTGTCCAATCTATAAATAATAAGCATAATCGAAGTAATGACATACCATTTTCATTAGTGTGGGGCTGCTCATGAATCATATGACATATTATCCAATTAGCAACATCCCTGTCCCATGCGATGCATGGTGACGTTTTGTAAACCCTATTCTCTGCATGTGACGCGTAGTGTAAAAAATAGTACAAAATCATCTTCACTTAGTCGAACTTGCCAAAATTCGAAATGCCCTTTGATTTGTTTTATTTAGAAATTCGAAACGTTGTCAAAGCCAAATTGCTTTTTAGCACTCAGTTTCTAAGTCCGTGTTTGTGACGTAACAATGGAGCAGTGAAGAATTCCGCAAACTTGTAGATGTTCGTAAGGTTTTCCTGTCTCGTAATAGCAACTTGCTTTTGAGAAGTTTCCTTATAAATTCGTGTTTGTGACGTGCAGTGACGCGGTGAAGAATTTCTTAAGTTTGTAGCTGATTGTAAGGTGTTCATGATTTTGTATCTTCAATGTGCATGTTGAGAAACACATTTTCGACGTTATGAAAATCAACCATTTCCACACAGTAACAGTGGCATGAAGTTCCGGTCGGAAGGGGGCAGCAGGATTTTTTCAGTGACTGCACCTTCGTTATTCAAGTGAGCCTATTTCTTGTCTCAGATTTGCGACTGCATGTATAGCCTTTTTTGTACATTTCTGCTATGACTATTCTCCATTTTGGCATTGACCGAATTTTATTTATATGCCCCGCTTACCAACTATTCTGAAACTTTTATAAATAATAACTTTTGCAAACAGTGTGAAGTTTTACGGACTACATTTCTTTAGTTGCCTACATCAGCGTATATTATCTGGTGTCCCGACAATTCAAAGTCGACGATTTAAAGTCGAATTTAGTGAAGTGCCGTAGTTACATACACGTTGTATTTAATTTTTTGAACTTGTCGACTTTGAATTTCCTACTTTTTGAATTTGCGACTTTGAATTGTCGCAGAACCAAGTAACCCAGCTTTAATGCAATTATCTGCTACCAGCCATTCAGTACATTTGCAAAATAATTTTTTAGTTCATATTTCCACAGCAGTGCCAATTTCTGAAAAAAAAAATACGATTCATAGAGAATGACTTAGAAACGGAGAATGAAACTTTCAGGATAGAAATCAATGATAGCCTATTAATTTCTGTAGCGGCAAGTAAAGTTAGAGAAGATTTCCACACTTTATTTACGGTCAAGACGAAAAAACAGTCCCCACTTGATGGAGTGGGGGCGAAACGTCACACTACATGCAACACAGTTTAAAATATTGTCACTCATATCTGGAGTCACTATCTCTTAATCCTACCTACCTTGTTACGTTAGGGTATCCTAAATACAACGAGCCTTCCATTCAAGAGCAACTACCATCATAAACTGTCGCTCTCAAGCCCCATGAAAAGCAGCAACCGACTGCACAGAACAAGATATATGTATCAAAAGAATTGGAGAAGAAAACCGGCCGGCTTTACTTTTGCGATTATCCCAAATGTAACTACAATTTTTGCTAGTGGGCACTTGCTTTCGCGTTATTCCTTGAAAAGATGGTGTATTGCAATCAAAATAAAACAATTTATCAGCGCAAATGCAGGAAAGTTGCAAAATTTGTTAAGAAAGATTTTGATGGTAGAGCAGTTTGAAGGGAATGGAAAGGTTTAGCAAAAGCGCAAAATCATTAAAACATAGTCTTTTTTACCACAAACATTAAAACCAAGCATGGACAACATTACCGTACTGATGCAATTTCAACACGTTAACAAAAATATCTAAGTAACATTGGTACAAAGATTATTCAAACATTTTATTGCACAAAAGGAATCTATAGCATAAAGAATATGTTCTTACGTGAACAAGTTACAAAAAAATTTTGATTTACAATTGACACTAATGCTTGAATGACCCTTAGCGCATTATTTGCAATGGGCGTATCGTGGTAGATGAAATTTATTTAAAGGAATAAGAAGAAACCAAAGATAGAAAATAATTTTGGAGATTGAAGACATGCCACACGTAAGAGAAAGTACCGGTACAAGCGTAGGTTGCCACTACTCCCAATAATTCTGGTTTGTGCGGTATGCTTCAAAGCAACAGACAGCGCATTAGGGTACTTTTCACCTGAACATGGTCATTTTTTGGGATGAGCTT
The DNA here is from genome assembly GCA_963675345.1 of Trididemnum clinides. Lineage (NCBI taxonomy): Eukaryota > Metazoa > Chordata > Ascidiacea > Aplousobranchia > Didemnidae > Trididemnum > Trididemnum clinides. The sequence continues at coordinate 24,382,593 of OY776284.1, read as the reverse complement.
TCAGAAGATCTTCCTTTAGTACTAGTCAGCCTTATTTTCTTAGAGCAAACCTTTCATTCAAGTGGGCATGGTTCCTGCTGGAAGTTACCTCAGTGTGTTCTAGGAAGTGTCTGATGCTGACTGAAGAATGAGGGGGGAGAGACTTTTCACGTGAATACGAGGTCTCGTTCCAACAAGATTTTTAGTAACCGCCTTCAAGAATGCGCTCAGAAGCATTAATTGGTTGCTAGGTTCATTATTCTGCATAACATAAACCCTATGGGCGTTGACCAAAGCTAGACTTAGCAAATGGAAGTACACTTTTTTCTACCATTTTACGGCTTTTTGGTCGAAGGAGTAATAGCCTGCCATTTGGTCACTCTTGTCAACGCCTGCCATATGCCTGTTGTAATCGTCGACAGCCATGGGCTTCTTCTTTAAAACGCAACCTCCTCGCGTTCTCACAAAAACAGTCGTCATCTCTCACGTATGCTTTGTAGAAAGCACATCGCGCTTATCACGCCATCTCGGGGCCCTAAAAGGATAGGCCCCTGCCGACATGCCACCACTGAGCCTCGGGGAATGTTCTGCATCAAAAAGGTCTTCGGCATGCCTCGCCTGCTTATCTGGCATGTTCCCACTGCTAGAGTCTGCTTTGCATACGAATCTCGAAACAGAAGAATCGATGTAGAGTACCGATCGACATACCAGTCATAACCTTTTCTAAGGTAGTTCTGCATTTGGTCGAGTATTATATTGTACACATTTCTGGGAATTTCTCTTATGTGTGGCATAAATGAGAGTGGCCAGGCTGGTCAGGATAAATCTTCTCATATTTTTTCCAGCGTAGTTCCTTCATAACTTCTATTCAAATCCGGTCCGTCAACCAATATTGGTTTTTGTAAATCATCAGCTTCATTGTTGCTAACATTAAATGAAACATGATCTATGTACTCTTCAATAACCTGTACTGGCTTTTTGGGCTCTTTTACAAACTTCCTACGTATGGGAACCGCGCGTTTCTGCAAACGAGTTTGCGTTGTCAATTCAGAATCAGCGACTTTCACACCGGGCGAAATGTCAAAGTTCGCATCACTCGTGCTCTTTGCGCTCAGCTTTCGTGTCTTTTTTCTTCGCGTTTTGTCTTTCACAGCCCTTTTCGTTTTGGAAGAGCGAGTTCTTTTTGCCGGCAAGGTTTCATTTCGCTTGACAAATCACCAGTTTCCGCTGGTCAGGTACCTATTCGACGTCGACATTTTTGTCGCAAGACAGGCTTGCTTGTTATTAGCAAACCAGGTTTGTCTTCAATGTCATAGATATCTTTCGATGGCTGAAGTTGTCCAAACCTGCAATGGCGTCTCCACGTCATCGCTTTCGTCACTAATCGACCACGAGTCACGTGATATGTTTTCTCGAACTTTGACCATTTTTTAAAAATTCAAAACATTCAACGTTTGAGCCTTCCATTCAAGAGCAACTACCATCATAAACTGTCGCTCTCCAGCCTCATGAAAATGCTTTTAAACAAGGGGGCCAAAAATCACCTTTTGTTGGAGATATGAGTGACAATATTTTAAACTGTGTTGCATGTAGTGTGACGTTTCGCCCCCACTCCATCAAGTGGGGACTGTTTTTTCGTCTTGACCGTAAATAAAGTGTGGAAATCTTCTCTAACTTTACTTGCCGCTACAGAAATTAATAGGCTATCATTGATTTCTATCCTGAAAGTTTCATTCTCCGTTTCTAAGTCATTCTCTATGAATCGTATTTTTTTTTTCAGAAATTGGCACTGCTGTGGAAATATGAACTAAAAAATTATTTTGCAAATGTACTGAATGGCTGGTAGCAGATAATTGCATTAAAGCTGGGTTACTTGGTTCTGCGACAATTCAAAGTCGCAAATTCAAAAAGTAGGAAATTCAAAGTCGAGAAGAGCTAAATAAAATGAATTTATCAAAAATACCTGGTACCCAGAATAACAGTATACTTTCAAATTTCTCGGCTGGCCTTTACGAAAGACTGCACACTTCTGACACAAGCTGGTATAGATAATGGGTTTTGCGACAATTGAAAGTCGCAACAGCGGGACACCGAATTACATGACGTGGTTGCCTTTACTTTCGTTGCATTGCTACTTGATTTTATTTGGCAGTAGTGCTAAGAAAAGCGTTTTAAAACTCATTCAAACTAAAATAATCTTAAGCTCTCGCAAAGTAACAGACTGGAAGTTAGGTTTTCAATGCTGAACGACCAAAAATAGACGGAACGTAGCTTCAGAAAGCACAAACTGCCAGCACTGATTGCATTGGTATAATAATGTAAAGTAGTGGTTCTCAGTGAATGGTGGTAATCATTAGGTACTATGCAATTCAATGTACTGTGGCTGATAGGAGAATCGTTGCAGTTTTAAAGTGAATGTAAAGTGTTTCTATAATAATGGTTTGTCGATGCGTTATGTGTTGGCATTCACTGTAATGCACACAATGAAGCTGTTGAAATTCGGAAGTATAGGCTATTCTGTTTTGTATGAGTGACAATTTACTTTTGAAAATGTGTTGCAGTTGCGGTTGATGCGTCATATCGTATTGTTCACCGTAGTCGGTGATGCATTAGTCAGCTTTCTGCTTTTGGAATTATGTTGCGGTTGCCGGAATTCGGCCATCTCTTCTAAGGGACAACACTGGATAAAAACGTAATAACTACTACTTCTACTTGTCAATGCGTCATATGTTATCATTCTCCATAATGAGTAAATAAAAATTCATGAAATAGATGTTTTTTCTACAGTATTGTTGTAGACTATGTAACTTTTGTGAGCTTAGGTTTGTACGAGATTTACATATGGACATATTCTCTTTTACAGTATAATGATAGCTCAGATGTACAAAGACTTTATTGAACATTTGTGTAAAGGTCATTTACATGTTTTTGATTTTCTGCTCAGAATGTTCTTGTTTGTGAGCCTTGAGTAAACGCAATAAATATTTGAAACACAATATTCTAGTGCAACCGTGCGTTCAAATAAACTATTTGAATCGTCCGCTATTATTGCTGTGGAGCTGCTCTTGATGGCAAAAACAGCGAGCCGTGACGACAGTCGTTTACGTCGGCGCGTTTGACGAGTGGGAGAAAGTCGCCCGAAGCTGATAAAGTACATTTGTTCAGTAAGCGCAAACGCGTTTGACGTCATAATACCAACTGAGCGATAGCTAAGATTAAGTACGATCTTTGCAGCTTATTTTCGTTACTCCGTATTGGTATTGACAAACCCCTATCATAACACGTTTATCTTTGTAAGCACGCAAAGTGAACACCTTTGCATTATTGGTGATAAAAAGATGCCAATGCAAATGAAAAATTGTTACCCCCCAACAAAAAAGTAATTGGTAAAGATGCTTGTATTTTATCTTTAGCAACAAAATGATCCTTCCAAACCACGTGCCACGTGAATATTGAAGACAGATGCTTTTCAAAAACATGTAATGTTAGATAGTTTGGCTTATGCGTTTCTTTGCAACAACTGATCAAATCGTAGGCCTAAATGCAATATAAGTGATTTGGTAGCTGTAAAATTTGTTCAAAATTAGGGTGCTGGGCCTCAGAACAGTGCAATTTTTAGAAAAAGTACACCCGTTAAAAGTTTCAGAAAACTTTTCCACGGTTGAACGGCTCATTGACTTCAACTAGAGGTGTGAAAAAAATAGCAGTTCGTTAAAAAGTAACAGATAATTTCCTTAACAGTTAGTAACAGTTAAGCCAATTGAAAAGTAAAAGTTAAGAAGTAACTGTTACAATAGAAAAATTTGCTCAAAAATGATCACCAGCATCATACGGTACCATACAGCAATCCATTACATCATGTCAATAACCCGCGACCGGTTTCGACCTTATTGGGTCTCATCAGGCGGGTGTAAAAAATACTCAATAATAAATATGCTACAAAAAACAAATTTGCCATAGGGTGCAAAAAAATGCAATGCAAAACAGTATGATACAGCAATATGGTATTAAAAACCCATGATATAGGTATTGCTGTATCATATTGTTTTGCATTGCATTTTTTTGCACCCTATGGCAAATTTGTTTTTTTTGGCATATTTATTATTGAGTGTTTTTTACACCCACCTGATGAGACCCAATAAGGTCGAAACCGGTCGCGGGTTATTGACATGATGTAATGGATTGCTGTATGGTACCGTATGATGCTGGTGATCATTTTTGAGCAAATTTTTCTATTGTACTTTGATGCTGGAGGCAGATCCCTCTTGATAGGAGATCACCTTGAAAATTGCTGGCTAGCAACTAGCAACTCATGTATTATTGATAAGTCTTGACAATGATCCTGCACCCCTATTAGGGCTTACCGATGTGACTTGTTGTCCATGTCATGTGTTTGTGTCCTTGAATGTGACCCCCATGATATAGGTATTGCTGTATCATATTGTTTTGCATTGCATTTTTTTGCACCCTATGGCAAATTTGTTTTTTTTAGCATATTTATTATTGAGTGTTTTTTACACCCGCCTGATGAGACCCAATAAGGTCGAAACCGGTCGCGGGTTATTGACATGATGTAATGGATTGCTGTATGGTACCGTATGATGCTGGTGATCATTTTTGAGCAAATTTTTCTATTGTACTTTGATGCTGGAGGCAGATCCCTCTTGATAGGAGATCACCTTGAAAATTGCTGGCTAGCAACTAGCAACCCATGTATTATTGAGAAGTAACTGTTATTAACAGTTCATTATGATGCAAGAACTGTGGGGCAAAAGTGATCTTTTCGCTTATCGAATAAAAATTCACATTTAACAGTAGCAGATATTTCAGATAATGTAGCCGTTAGAAGTCTCGTACATTGCACTTGCTTTTTTGTTTTCTCTTATTTCTCGTACCTGCTACTAGCGAAAGTGCTGTTTTCGCTCAACGAATAAAAAGTAACAGATAAATATTTCAAAGTAGCTGTTAGTAACAGTTATTCAAAAGTAACAGTTAAGCACATCTCTAACTTCAACTGTGTGAAGTTTGCAAGGAAATAGTCTACTGTACAAGTTTCGAAACAATTTCAAAGCTAAGCTAATGAAAACGAAAAATTGTTACCCCCAACAAAATAGTGGGGGGTAAAGATGCTTGTGTAACGCAACGGCAGGCATCTGGCTGAAGTCCGGCGTCAATAGGGTACATGTTATACGGCGACCAGTCACTTCTATCATGATAGCCACTTTCATAGATTTCGTTCCGCTTATAAGTTAACACTGCTGTTGTTGACTTTTGACTTGTGGTTTGTAACATCGAAGTTGCAGTGGCTGCAACACTTGTATTTTATCTTTAGCAACAAAATGATCCTTCCAAACCACGTGAATATTGAAGACAGATGCTTTTCAAAAACATGTAATGTTAGATAGTTTGGCTTACGCGTTTCTTTGCAACAACTGATCAAATCGTAGGCCTAAATGCAATATAAGTGATTTGGTAGCTGTAAAATTTGTTCAAAATTAGGGTGCTGGGCCTCAGAACAGTGCAATTTTTAGAAAAAGTACACCCGTTAAAAGTTTCAGAAAACTTTTCCACAATTGAACGGCTCATTGACTTCAACTGTGTGAAGTTTGCAAGGAAATAGTCTACTGTACAAGTTTCGAAACAATTTCAAAGCTAAGCTAATGAAAACGAAAAATTGTTACCCCCCAACAAAATAGTGGGGGGTAAAGATGCTTGTATTTTATCTTTAGCAACAAAATGATCCTTCCAAACCACGTGCTACGTAAATATTGAAGACAAATGCTTTTCAAAAACATGTAATATCAGATAGTTTGAGCTGAGAGTTGATTGATTATGATTGATGACAAATGTAAATAAAATAGGTCCCAGCACCTCCAAAACTCTCCAAAATTAGTGTGCTGGAAATCAAACTATTAGAAATTTTAGAAAAACAGAGATCTTTGCTACTTTTTGATTATTGTTTGTCGAAAGCTTAGTCTTTTGGCATCATCTGGCGACCGTTTTCAAAAAGATTTATCGAAAATTGCAATCTGTACCAAGGTTTGTAGATAGGGTACTCTAAGCAAAAATTGCTTCCCCCCCAACAAAATAGTTGTGTCTAAAGATGCTTAGGTTTTATTTTGAGCGAGAAAATCTTGTTTCTAAAATATATATCAAAAGAATGTGGATGAAATTTCCTTTCCAATGATATCAAGCACTAGAGAATTTGATGAAGGCTTGGTTTCCTGTTGATTGATCGAAAACGCTGTTCCAATACACATTTTTTCAGCACAGGGCCAAACAACTTTTTACCAATTGGGTGATGGGATTGGGAAAATTTCAAATTGTAGAAAAACGAAGTGGTTTGGCGCTTTATGACTATTTTTCCTCGAGAGTCTGGCTCTTTGGCATGATGTAACCGCCATTTCCAAAAAGATAAATTTAAAAATAAAATCTGTGGAATTTTTTGAATTTGAGTACTTTTATATCGAAGATATCTGGATACCAAAAAGGGGGGTTAATTTGCATAAATCATTTTTTTGAACAAAAAAATTTTTTTGCAGATTAGCATATTCTTAATCACAATAAAATTTCCTTTTCAGCGATATAACATAATCGATATAATAGCTAATGGCCTAAAACCAGTGAATGATAAAAGTAAACATGATTAATGGTTTTTTTATGCAAATTAGCCGTTTTTTGCATCTGTTACAAGGAATTTCAGGACTGCTTCGCGGGAGCGAAAGAGTTAAAGTTGCTTGCTTTAACAACAGTGTGGATTTTAAGACTATAAAAACCCCAATAAAAAGTTAACGAGTGGACAAAAGCAGCAGCGCCGCTACAATTACAGATAGCAGAAGTTACGATAACATTCTCTGGCTTGCAACGAACGCGAAATTCAAGCATGCGTAAGCACCATCAAAAACATATCAGTATTTTTTCTAATTCTGAAAACATCCCTCCGCTACTGAACGCTCAAGTTAATGACAAATGTCCTGATTCTTCGCATTCGCATTTGAAGCGTTATTGTTCCACAAAGTAAATTGAGAACTATAATGCTATTTTTGTTTTCAAGGAGTTTTTCCCGGCGGTTGCTGGATCTCTTGATCAACTGTCAGAATCAAGAGATGGAGAAGTTTATGGAAGGACTATACCTTATTTGAAAGCGATAACAACAGCTGGGTTTTTGGTTAGCCTAGAAGTTATCAAAGCTACACTAAACTTCCCATAACAGTTGCAAAGAAGCTACAGGGCATCAAGAAATTATTTTGACTGCTTTGGATGCTACTAGTATTACCAGTTGCAAAAATGTGATACAGGCTTTTATGGATAACGAAAAAGTATTTGTTGGACTATTCAGACATGCCAAAGATCTTTACGGGGAATCCATACCAATGCCTCAAATTGTAATTCCATCGGCTGTTACACCATTGCAGTTTTACAGGCGTTTTGTCTTTCTGCCTTTTATTGACACAGTGCTTGACTAAGCAGCGAGATATTTCGCTCTGATCTTGTTGATTGAATAAAACTCCAATGGTTGATACCATCTGTCAGTGTAAATCATGACATTTGCTTTGATCAGAAATGCTGTGTACTTCTATCTTCCCTTTGTGGATGACAGCATTGACGCTGTGGAGGTTGAATTTATGCGATGGTGTTCATATTGGCCACGCCACGATGGTGATTCTTTACTGTACAACACTTTAGGCGTGTTGCTGTCTGCCAAAAAATACATACGTATCCATCTTTGGAAGTTCTTCATCAAATATTGACAACTGGTCCGGTTACTACAGCAACAAATGAGCGTTTGTTTAGTGCTCTGAAATATTTGGAAACCTATTTGCGGTTCACAATGAATGAAGATCGTTAGAATAGATTGGTATTGTTGTATGTCTACCGTGACTTTGACATTACTTTTGAACATGCGATTGATGAATTTTCACTTAAAAATCGTAAGCTAAATTTCAATTAAGTTAAATTTTGGCATACAGCCCCAGTAAACTGTTTTGGTTTGCCGATCACCGTTACCAATCAGTTTGTATCAGTAAATACTTTGGATGCAATTGTGCAGGGGCAACATTTTTTGTGTGTGCAATTGCGTTAAATTTCTTTACGATCTGTTTAAAAATCGCACACACCACTCATTTCCTGGGAATATAAACCTCGATATTCTTATTGTGATTACAACCTGAGGATGTTACCACTGCACCTGGGCTATATTGTTCAAAAAGCTTTGGCCCCCCTTCAACAAATCCTGGCTGCGTCTGTTTTTGTGTCGTTGTTTGGTATTTTCTTACTATTGCTTAATTCCTGTTTAGTGTGCGCTGCTGGTACCCAGGTTTTTGAAAATCCAGCAAAGGACCTTAGATTTAAACGCAGTTTATGCAAATAAGCTTAGGACAATTGATCAACTGAAACAGAGCATTTAGCACGAATCGAATCAAATTTAAGAGGAAACCTATCAGAAAGTATGTCGCAGTGTTGTCAAAAGATGTCTAGATTGTATTAAAGTTCAAGGTAGACATTTTGAACAATTGTGAAATACAGTAGGCGCCGCTTATTATGACCACGGATAATATGACCAGCCGCTTATTATGACCAATTTTGTACGGTCCGGAATTTCTCCATTTAAAATTCTCCGTTTAATATGACCAAATTTCGGATAATATAACCAATATTTTCTCCATCGCTCTTATTATAGTACAGTATTTTTTCCCGTCACGCACTTATAACTTCGCCTTTTCAACATATTGTTACATACTGTACTTAGTTTTACCGTCACTTGTACTGTTACAGTACTGTACTTTGTTTTACTTCCGACGTCACACTGTTACTTCGGTGAAACGATGAATTTGACAGCATTTTGAGTTCTTGTGGCTTACGGCGTCGATTCAGGTGCTGTTATGGAGGCTTCGGTTTTTATGACCTTTCGCATATTATTACCAAAATGGTCTGGTCCCGAGGTGGTCATATTAAGCGTTTTTAAAGTTATTGGCATGAATCAACAACAATTCTACCGAATGCGAAACGAACGCTCTCACTACCACATCACTGCCATGATTAGGCGAACAAAACAGTTGACTAAGTCCCATAATTACGCGTTTGCAATAGAAAGTAATTGCAGCAGAGCTCCCATGTTTTAGGGTCTGTGAGCCAAAAATGCGTTGATTTAGATTGGCTTCGAAACGCTTCACTAATTTAGAAGAAACTTTGGATTTTAATTTATATTTCGATAACTGTTGTTAACGGAAATGTTGTTCTCATTTACCTTGGCTAAAATATGCAACTTTCACAACATAACACAATCAAATAATAAAATGAATAATATTTTTATTAAGTGTATTGTTAGCTTACACATGATAGCAAATAACACATTGCTGAGTACCTAAGTTGTTATTTATATGCAGGTTAAGCACTTTACCTGAATTACTCTTAAACCATTTTGTGAACATATGCTACAGGTTGGTTTGTGACAGAATATGCAAGTTGAAATTGTTTTGTTTTCACAACATTTGTCATGACATTTCCGCCACTTACGAAGGCCTTAACCAGTTTTATTGTTTTCTTTGAGCTGTGTGTCGTCATTGCTCTCAATAGGTTACTTGCACACCAATAAATCCACCAGCATCAATACAAACTGTGGACGTGTTACGCAATCCATATTAACTTCCTCAGAGATAACATGGTAGTTGAGGCCAGCAATGTCGAAATTGTTCCTTCAAACAGCTACCGGCCATCTTCGAGATGTTGATTGCTGACCTTGTGGGGTACAACCGGGCCATCTGATTAAAGCGGTCAACTCTTAGTTTGTTTTCATCATAAAATTAAATCACTTTCGGCATTTTCTTTTCACTGCTTGAATCTACATCTGCAGAACTTATGCATGCCGGAAAGCAAGCAAACTGTTTTTTTTTTACTAATACTTTACAAACAAGAAATTTGTTGGATCATGCCAATAAAAATTACTGGAAAGTGCTGCATTTTGTGAGCTCAGTCATCTCTTTGCATAATTTTCGACGATTTTGTCGCATTGTTCCGACTATAGACACTTTGCAACATAATGTTTCAGTCAATTTTACTTAAAATTTGATTAAAATTTTTTATCATGTTTCATTGTAAATCCAATCAAAACAAACATTGTTGTTACATAGAAAAATGCAAAAACATTTGAGCATCCCGTTGGATAAGCAAATTTTTCAATACTCGTTATCGCATGCCGTCATGAAATCACTCATAGATTTCAATCATCTAGACCAGTGGTCTTCAACCGGGGTTCCGCGGAACCCTAGGGTTCTGCCGAAACAGTCCAGGGGTTCCGCGACGTTACGAGTAAATTTTTACTGACTACCGTACTAGCTTTTTTTTTGAAAGATATAAGAATTTTAAGTATTTTAAATTGTATCGAAATTTATCGTCCCAAGGCAAGGCCACCTAATCTAGATAAAGCTTTTTAAGTTTTCTATTTTCGTACAGCCGATTTATGATGTCATAATACTTCGTCAAATTGTCAATTTCAAAAAATAAGTCTGCTTTGCTGGTAGGCTACTACTTTAAGTTAAAAATTTAGCATGAAAACAGTAGGAGTTTAGATCACTGCAGTAGGGAGCAGCTGTCAGGTTTCAGCTTTCGTGAGAATAAACTTTTTAATATTTAGTCAGGCCTGATGAAGCAGAGTAGTATATTTTCTTACGTAAAGGGAAATAGTAACAACAGCAAAAGTGTGGACTGTACTGAAAAGTGTTGTTCTAATGTACAAGAGGCACCTCCATCCAAGCGGACCAAATGTGATAAAACTGTTAAAGTTAGAAAATGGGACGAAACATATTTAAAATACGGATTCTTTTTGCCGGATGACCAAATTCTGAATGCAGCTCCTCAGCCCGAATGTCTGATTTGCTCTAACAGACTCTCTAATTCTGCCTTGGTTCCGGCTAAATTACAAAGCCACTTAGAAGCCAATCATCCAGCGTACAAGACAAAGACTATCTCTTACTTTAAACATATGAAAAGCAGCGTACGCAAGCAAAAAGATTCTTTCTTAGGAGCAGTTAAAACGGATCAAGATTTGTTGTTAACTTCCTATCGACTGTCGCATCATATTCTTAAAACAAAGAAACCGTTTACTTTGGGCGAGGAAGTTATCAAACCAGCATTGCAAATTGTGGCAGAACAGCTCCTTGACAAGAAAACTGAAATCAAGTTTCAAAACATACCTCTTTCTGATACCACTGTAAGCAGAAGGGGATTTCATATGGCTGAAGATTTGTTGGAACAACTTTTGTATAAAATCGGAAAAGTTCCATGTTATGGACTGCAACTGGATGAATCAACGGATGTAGGTAGTAGAGCACAGCTGCTTATGTTTATTAGATTTCCTGATGCTGATTCATATAATATTGTTGATGAATATTTGTGTTGCTTGGATTTGGAAGTGAAAACAACTGCTGAACAAGTGTTTAATAAACTCAACGAATTTATGACAGAAAAACAAATACCATGGGATAAGTGTTGTTCTCTAACTACAGATGGAGCAGCTGTGATGACTGGACGCTTCTCGGGAGTTGGTGCTCGTGTCAAGGCAGTTGCTAAAAACTGTGTATTAAAACATTGTATTATTCATCGTGAAGCTCTTGCTGTAAAACCGCTTAGCTCTGATAAGCAGAGGAAGACGGAACTAGAAAGTGTTTTGGATATAGTTGTGAAGACTGTTAATTACATAAAATTTGGAGGTAAAGGCAAATCTGCACGAGTTTTTCAAAAACTGTGTGAAGAAATGGATTCTGATAATGTCACTCTTCTGCTCCACACTGAGGTGCCGTGGCTTTCTCGTGGCAAAGTTTTGACTCGTCTGTTCAAATTAAGACGAGAAATATCAGTTTTTCTTGCAGAGAAAAACCATGAATATGCAACGAACTTCCTTGACCATGAATGGGTCTCCAAATTGGCATATCTGACTTCAATATTTGATGTATTATCCATTCTCAACACCAGTCTTCAAGGAAAAAATTCGGATATATTTTCCCAAGTTGGAAAAATTGATGCATTTAAAAGAAAACTGGACTACTGGACTAATAAAGTTTCAAAAAATGATTTTTCTTCATTTCGGTTTTTGAATGAATTTCTGAGCGAAGACTCCAAGATAGAGAATACATCTGAAATAAAAGAATTGGTGTTGGAACATTTGAAGCTATTACAGAAAAATTTCAGCCGGTATTTTCCTGAAGAAGAATCTGAGGCTTTTCGTTTGCTGAAGTGGGTAGTCAATCCTTTTATTTTCACTTCGCCACAGCAAGAAGAAGTTCTGGATATTTGTAATGATATTCATTTGGAGGAAATCTTTGAGAAAAATGGAAATGAATATTTTTGGATTTTCCTGTACAAAGAGGAAACAGCAATTGCAAAGGAAGCATTGAAACTTCTGTGTCAGTTTCCCAATACCTATTTGTGTGAAACAGCATTTTCTGTTTTAACAACTATTAAGAACAAGCACAGAAGTTGTTTGAAGAGTGTGGATATGTGTATGAGGAATGCATTGAGCAACGAGCAGCCACGATTTAAGAAGATTGTAAAAGAAATTCAGCAACAACCGAGTCATTAAAATTTATTGCTTATTTACTTCTGTATTAACTATTTATTTGTTGAAGTGTCTGTTTAATAGCGAATGTTTGATTTTTAGATGGAATTTGTGTTTTTTAAATTTTTGTTAAGGGGGTTCCATTACAAACGCAAAATTAAATCAGGGGTTCCACGATATCAAAAAGGTTGAAGAGCACTGATCTAGACGACGGTTTCCGATATTTCTGATGTCGCAGACCGTTTTGAAAACTAGGCTGATGCTGCAGTTATTCCAAATCAAAACCAGTCCTAGTTGTTCAAAGTATCAAAAAACACTGCCCACTCCCCAAAATATTCAGTGTTTAACTACATATGTAGGTTCTTAAATCGCCATCACAGCAAAGCATCGATTTATTGAGTTATAAAGGCAATTTACCCACTATATATGCATGTTCACACGAATGACGTGGTTATTTCACAAAATAATAATTTTACAAATAACAAAAGCCTCCCTCCTATATTTTTACGAGACCATCCCTGGATGCGTTTCGTCCTTTTGGACTCATCAGCAGGGCCTGTCCCGTCATCACCAAAAACCAAAACCCCATAACGGATGAGATCCCCGTCCCAAAGTGATAGCATGCGCCGCGCGCCTGATGTGTGCGAAGGAATTTGTAATAGAGTGATACTACATTTTCATATTATTGCAAATATAAAACTATAAACTCTTTGAGTGGTTCACTGCACAGCAAAGCAGTAACGTAGCCAAGAGGGGCAACGGAAGATTGGTCCGCCTTTTTTTAGGAAGACGTCAACAGCCTACGTTCTTTTTGCATGAAATTTCTGAGTGTTAAGATGCTGTTATGACAAATTTTACAAAAGTTGTTTCTATACAGTAAACTTGTTATAAAGTTGGCTGATACAGAGAGGTTAAATGGATACATGTTTTATAACTTTTTTGTAACAGTTTTTGGCATACCAGACGTTTTCCATTTGGAGGAAATGTTCTCCTTTTTTTGATAAAAAAAGAAATTTGTCCACGAGGACATCTATTTTGCTACTAGATCTGCAGAACTACTTTTAGTTCTTTTTTATAATTCATTGCCAACATTTGTAGTGTTGATAATAAATATCAAAAACCTATTTTCAAGTTTATTATTTCATATGTTTAAGAAAGGTTACGTTTTTGTTATTTTATCACTTTTTTTCTGTTATCACTTCGCATTAAAGCAATTATTTATTCCCACCTCTACTCCGCAGCAGAAACGGGATACTAGAATATTATCTGCGTTATGCTTTTGAACGGTTTTTGTATGGCCTTATCTCACAACTTGACGACCGTTTTTGAAAGCATGCTGCTTCAGTTCCTTGTTGCCAGCTAATTGTGTCAACCCACAGTTTAGTCATATTGAATCAGCCGTTACCCTATTCATGCTCTTGCTGCAAACATCTATTGCTGAAGTCCAAGCTCAATTTTCCCTTTGGCAAAAACTCAATAAACACATCTGGAGATTTGAGATTGGAAGAGCGAATATCAGCTATGTGATATTGACGTTTACCAAACCATTCGTCTGTTATTCAGTATTCTTGGTAGACCTCCTGTTTCTTCGGCAATGGCAAAAAGGTCATTTTCTGCATTGTGTCTTCTCAAATCGGACCTGCGGAACACCATGACTGAATCAAGACCGAATGGTCTAAGTTTGATATATATACACCTCGCCATTGGCCCAGTAATATTTTTACAGAATATCTGGCAAGCGTAGAAAAAATGATTTAAAGAAAAAGCCTGACTAGTACCAAATAGGGCTAACGGTCTTACATTGGTTGATAGAGAGCAGGGTAACATACGTCCACGATGCTCGTTTATGCAACCCCACTACCGTACAAACTCCATCAAACTGGCCATTATTTTCATGCATGTTCAAGTGTTCATTTGTAAGATTTTATTGTTTGTTACCTCATTATCGATGTGTTTGTCATCGTTTTAAGTCATAAAGCAATTAGTTTGAGATCAATGTTGCGAGCCCTGCAGTTGAGTAATCGTTGGATCGTGGTGAAAAATATCCATTTCACAAATTGCTCACTCATGTCATTCGTCAAAGACGACATTGGAAATCTACTGTAGGTGTATTGAGGATATCAGGTTCTCACGAATAATTTCACGTTATGATTGTATTGTTTGCATGTGCTTTTCGATTAAACATTCAATCATGAATTATCGTTTAGCATCACTCAATTGTCTGGCCATGAGCATCATTGCAAGTGTACGTTGTGGCCCTGGTCTAAAATATAAATGAGATTAAGGTGGCAGTTTAATCAGGAAAGACTTGTCACAACAATTAAGTCTATTTATATTCTTACATTGCTGCAGCACATCAATGTACATGCCCCTTTCACCAAAGTTTGTTGATCTATTCTCGGTTATTTTCAAACAAAATATCAAAATTTTTTCAAGCTTTCGGTGCAACTGCACATTCTCAGCGTTAATTAACGGCATCTCAAAAGGACTAACAGACAACATGATCAGCATAAAAAACAGGAGAAAATATATTTTCCAGCGCTGAAGGTCTATTATTCATGTTTGTCTCGTCCACCAAATTTGACTCTGCAATCACACTGATCAAGTGTGGTAAAGTTCAGAACTTAAACAATATTCCGCCACATATTCTCAACCACTGCTGCCCCAAATGTGTTGCATGGCTTCAAAAATTCTATATGGTCTGCGTGACCTATCAAACAATCCTCACAATATGGCAACTGGCCACTGTTATCTCGGTACCAGAGCCTGGCAATGTAGCTGAAAGAGCTTCCAGACCATATCGCTGCTGACGGTTTCTTGAAAGCTTTTCGAGCGGATACTCTTGATGCGTCTAGAACCTGTTTTTGACCCCCAAAGTTGGCTTCAGGCTTGGTCAATGCATAACCGATCAAGTGTTTAAACTAACCTATGGCATTGAGCACCGCTTTGAAGAAAATAAATCAGGCATTGTGTTGGCAAATCATACTGCCGCACAAGATTGCCTACTGTATGGTACCAGGGCCAAACATCCCACCACCGCCTTTAATTTGGTGTTATTTCTATGGACAAAATTTTAAGAACTGGCGAGAAATAAGAAATGCGCTTTTTTCACAAAATTAGCAGAATAGAGCACAATAAGCTCATATTATTTTTAATTTTGATAATTAGTGCACACTTGAGAAAATCCAAGTATTTTTTCTGTATTTACTGGTAATGATAGTTTCATTTTTATCATTGCAAATCAAAAATTCAACTGGACCTCTTGAAATACTGAACTTCTCCAACTGGACCTTCGTTAAAATTAGTTGAGTAGCTCTGCTATAAAGACTTAATCATTTTAGTTATGTAATGCGACAGATTAACAACAAAGCTACTATGTACTGTATAGGACAATTCAAGAACGTTCCAGAAAAATGCGTCCCCAAACATCACAAGGGAGGCCTACGACGTATTAATGAAAACTACAAATTTAAATTTAACTAGCATATATTTAATATCGTGACACTTGGGTTTTGCAATAGTAGTGAAGGCCTCTGCAAAGCTACCTAGTGAAGGTTTTTGCTCGTGGCCCCCAGAGAACCGCTCCGTGGCCCACAAGGGAGACCGAAGGCCCCGTTTGAGAAATCCTGCTCTGGTGGAAATTTTTTCCAAAGTCATTGAAGCCCAATCAGAAAGAATGTGCGTGGATTTGGATCTACATGTACCCAATTAACCAGCCGAAAAAATCATTAACTTTAAAGCGTCACACACGTTACAGCTATGGCCACCACTTAATGACCATCGACTGTCGCGTCATCGTTTCTTAATTGTTGATCTACAACAGCTGATAGACTATCTTATACGATAAAGCAGAGAATTTTTGTTTTTTCTTGGTGCGCTTACTCCTTCAAAACCACTGGATGTACAAAATTCAAATTGGGCACGACTAATCACTGCTCCGGGGTAAATATCGTAAGGGATTGTTGACATTATGATAACGCTAAATCTGACATTAAAGTAGAGTTTTGTCGGCACGTTTGTACGTACGTGGGCTTTAACACCTCCAAAACTCCTGGGCGCACAAACATGAAACTTGCCTTGATTAATCACTGCCCCGGTGTAAGCGCCATATGGGAGTTTGTGATTTAGTAATCAAAGAAACTTTTTCTTTTAATTTGCATTTTTTGGCGGAAGAAAGCAGTGCTTTTTCAAACAAAAGCCAGCCCCCAACTAACCATGGCTCAAAATTTTACCCTTTAAAGCGTAAGATTATTTTCTTCATTCTCTCAAAACGCATTCGACTTATAGACGCGATTGAAAAGTTTTTTGGGAGATAGTAACGAGGCGCTTCAGATGAAAAAATTCTGCCGCATTTTATGCTTATTGACAATGCAACAATAGACTATTTTTTAAGCATTTTCTGAATTCGAATCGTGTTTTCTTTCTTAAATGCCTCAAAATATTGTCATTTTCTCATAATGCTATCTGCGATATTAAAATGAAAACAGCATCAAGCAACAGCTGCGCTTAAAGATATCAATCACTGTCATTTAAACAACAAACGACTGACATGGTGATTATTGAAGAAGAAGGATACAGTACACAATATACATACTGTACTAGTAGGCCAAAAAACTGGTATTTCAATAATGCAATGGCAAGTTAGAAAAGCTTTGTACGGTCATGTCATAAGCCTGACTATTCCCAACCTTTAAGACATATATTATTTTAGTGAAACAAAGGTGAAAAAAATTGATGATTTTTCAAATGAGATCTTGCAGGAATCGCAAAAAATTATCTAAATGTTCTGCAAAAAAACCTGGTTAATGGAGTATAATCTTGAACTATAACCTCACTTATTGCAATGCTCGGGTTGACTTCGGGTTTATTTTGCTTTTCTCTGGCGGCGCGAATGCCAAGACCAAGCAATATATGCGCAGCCGTAAGCATTGGGTGATACAGACAAGCCTATAACTACGAAAAGTTGTAAGTAGTATGCCTAATATGATATAGCTTATTTTTGTAAATACACCATAATCCCTTTGGTGCCCTTCCACAACTTTAAATTTATGCGTTCGTGCAAATGGTGAGATAAATGGATAAAAGTTTCTGAAATTATTGGCTGCTTTAATTGTTTTTAAGCTCAGTTCCTAAGGGCATTTTTGTTGGAAACAAAGGCAAACAAGACGTTGCTAGGGACTTCGAAATTTTTGGGGAAAATAAAGCGGCTGTGAGCAACCACCATAATGTTTTACAACTTGATTTGTCATTAAAAAACGATAGCCTGCTCCAAAGTCTGGAACGAGAATTGGTTGCCTGAAAAAACCATTAACTTTTGATTATTTTTCTCACAACTACCAATTCGGAGAAGCCGGCGCAGTCTGTAGAACCGATATTCTTCACCTCGACATTACTGATTTAATAACATTACAGTAAAAACTACATTTCAGGTTAGTTTGCTCTTTCCCTGGCTGCTTTTACGCCACGACCAAGTAACACACGCGAAGTCCGAAGCTTTAAGTCGTAGGCTACCAAAAACTCGTAAACAGTGAGTCTAATATTTAAAAGCTGATTTCTGTAAATACATATCCATCATTTTGGGGTCCTCTGACTGGTTCAAATTTATGCACCTCATGAAATGAACGGACTTAGGTTTCGGAAATCGCTATCTATTTTAATTGCAACTGTGCGGGTAACGTCAGTAGAGCCGGCTTGTGCTCCAATAAAATCATGATTAAGAGTTGTCATGACTGGTTAATCTTTGTAAAGAAGACATGCAGCAGTTTCTTATTTGATATCCACTGATTGTTAAACCAATACGCATTGAAAATATATCATGCATCTTATTGAATGCAGAACGACCTAAGGGAAAGTTATGTGGTATCTCATGGTATATGGACGCTCAGTAAAAATATTTACGTAAAATCCCAAAAATGACGTATTTCGCTCATGACTTTTAAAAAAATAGTACAAAATATTTTAAAATGTGGTCCCGTTAAGTAGTCACGCATTTCGAAATCAGAAGCTGACTACGGTGTAAAGCAATACTCGGTTGCAAAGTCGTCTTTTTATTGCACGCTTAACAGATGGTTTCATGAACCAACAACCAGCGTTGTTTAAACAAATAAAAGCAAACCAAACAAAAATATCTTTTCTTGGTACCTATTTCAGGTCTATGTTATAAGCAAGGCCAGGGCTACTCAACTGGTGGAGAGCGGTCTGAATGTGGATCGTTGAAGCATTAAAGCTGGACTTCAAGTTTCAGGATGAGTAACAGTAGATGTAGCCATGGGGAGCGAAAAAGACCAGGCCCCTTTTTTTTAAGTACTAAGTTATTTTCAAACAAAATGGCAAAAACTTTTCGCGTCTTTGGTGCAACTGCATATTCTTCGCTCTGTTTAACGGCATCTTTCGAAAAACAAATAAACGACATGATCAGCAAGAACAACCGGATAAACCTAACTATTTCCTACATTTACTCATATTGATAGTTTATTTTCATTGCATGTCAAAATTTTGCAGAACCTTTGGAAGTACTGAACTTGTTTTGCCGGACCTTTGTTAAAATTAATTGAGTAGCCCTGCACTAGCTGATTTACCATTACAGTTTTTCAGGCATTCTGTTGTTTGTCTTTTATTGACACAGTGCTTGACTAACTCAGCTAAATATTTGCTCTGATCTTGTTGATTGAATAAAACTCCAATTTTTTATACTATCTGTCTGTGTAAATCATGACATTTGCTTTGATGAGAACTTCTATCTTCCCTTTGTAGATGACAGCATTGACCCTGTGGAGATTGAATTTATGCGATGGCGTTCATATTGGCCACGCCACGATGGTGATTCTTTACCGTACAACACTTTAGGCGTGTTGCTGTCTGCCAAAAAATACACACGTATCCATCTTTGGAAGTTCTACTTCAAATATTGACAACTGGTCCGGATACTACAGCAACAAATGAGCGTTCGTTTAGTGCTCTGAAATATTTGGAAACCTATTTGCTGTTCACAACGAAAGAAGCTCGTTAGAATGGATTGCTAATGTTGTTTGTTCACAACATTACTTTTGAACATGCGATTGATGAATTTTCACTTAAAAATTGTAAGCTAAATTTCAATTAAGTTAAATTTTGACATACAGCACCAGTAAATTGTTTTGGTTTGCCGATCACCGTTACCAATCAGTTTGTATCAGTAAATACTTTGGATGCATTTGTGCAGGGGCAAAATATTTTTGTATGTGCAATTGCGTTAAACATTTTTACGATCTGTTTAAAATCCGCACACACCACTCATTTCCTGGGAATATAAACCTCGAGATTCTTATTGTGACTAGATCCTGAGGGTTTTGCCACAGCACCTGGGCTATGTTGTTCAAAAAACTTTGAACCTCCCACCTTCAAAGAAATTCTGGCTGCGTCACTGATGCGAACGCATATTTATAGTCCAGCCACATTAGGCTCTAATTGTTCAATAGTTTACAAAATAACTTCAATTCAAAATGGATTTGTGCACTTATTTTACAATCGATTTTGTACTTTGGTTCTGGAATAGTGGAAATGGGTCTGTGCCGCGTAATTGGATCTGTCTGCAAATGGGTCTAACTTGTCTTCACAGATTTGATTGCATATTTGATTTAAAATGATTTAAAATCATAGTCAATAATAATGACCTATTTGTTTCCAGAGTGGTTTCAATGTCTAGTCAGTTGCAATGATTTGATTGTCAGGCAGTGAAAATGTGAATCGTCTGTAGCAAAGTACTGTAAGCTGCGCGACATAATGCTTTAGTCTGTTTTATTTAACATTTGATTAAAATTGCTCTCATTGTAATGTCGTTATGAAATCACTCATAGATTCCGGACATCTGGACGACGGATTCCTAGTGTTTTTAATGCCTCGGATTGTTTTGAAAATTGTGCTGATGCTACAGTCATTCCGAATCAATAACCAGCCCTAGTTGTTCAAAACTACCAAAATACAGTGCTTACTTGCAAAAGTATTGGGCATTTCACCACATTTCTAGATCCTCACTCATCATTATTGCAAAGCAGTGGCGTAGCCAGAAGACTATCGGGACACTTGCTCCCTTTTTATTTTGAAGTAGACAGGAACAGCCTACGTCCGTTTTGCTCGAAACTGGTGAGTTTTGAGATGCTATTATGACAAAATTGGCAAAAGTTGTTTCTATACCAGCAAGTTTATTATAAAGTTGGCTGATACACAGAGTTGTTAAATGGATAGATGTTTTATAACTTGTTTGTAACAGTTTTAGGCCTACCGGACGTTTTCCTTTTAGAGGACATGTTGAAACTGCCATCGTTTTCCTGTCTATTATAAAAGAATCAAACTCACAATCTTTCGCTTAATGACGTAATCGCGGGTGAGCGATTTACTGTTTGCCTGTAATTAAGATTTATGAGTTTGTGTATAACGCACGAAATGTTCAGACTGCCTGTTGGTTTTAGTAACTGTAGCTTTAGTGTCTTCTATTGTAGTCAGTCAATAATATCAGCTTGTACAGTAGATGTAAAGTAACGTTTAATCTGTTTGAGTTTATTCATAAAATTCAGTAACTAAATTCCATGAGTTACAGTCATGATTAGAACTATTTAGTTAGATGTTTGTGAAATTCTTTGGTTAGGGAAAAGATTGCCCATTTAAAATGTGCTAAAGAAATAGCTTGTTTTTTGATTGTTGAAAATGCATCACTTGCCACAACTTATCCTGACGTTTGTACGGCATACATGATGTATATGACTGTACCTGTAAGATTTGCTACGACAGAGAGGTATCTTTTTAAACTAAAACTGATTAAAAACTTTCTTCGAAGCTTCATGTCTCAAGAAAGTCTTGGCGGTTTGGCTTTGCTATCGATAAAAATGAAGGAGCTAAAATTTTCGACTTTAGAAAAGTTATCCGGCAGTTCGCTAGTGCAAAAGCAAGACGGAAAACTTTCAAGATTTTCGATCACCTGCAATTAAATTACGGTATTCTACTTAATTGACCTCAACGTATTGTGTTTTATTAGTTTGTGTGTTTTGTGGTGATGTGAGTGTACTGCACTTAAATTGTTTTTTGGTTAAACAATTTATCCGCATGGTATAGCACATTTCCATTTCGCTGAAATATTGTTAATAATGCTCACAAAGCACCTTGCCTCAAAAGGTTGCACATAATTTGTTGTGTCATTATAAAAACGATTTTGGTTTGCGATGTTTATTTGATTAAAGTTTTATTAAACAATCAAAAAATTGTTGTTGCATCCTGCACCCCACGAAATCCTTGCTATGTCATTATTTTGATTTGAATACATTGCAATTAAAAAAATTGAGTTCGCTGGTTATGATGACACTCCAAGAACGGATACAAATTCGTGCGAACCCGTTCTTGGAGTGTGGTGATAATCGGTGAACCCGTTCTTGGAGTGTCGTGATAATCAGCGAACCCGTTCTTGTTTTTTGTTATAGACCTTAGACGACCGCAGCAAATGGGCTTTCTATAATTAGGGAACCTGTTGTTAGTGAGTTTGATACAAAAGAGAACCTGTTCTTAAAATTTTGAATTCCATCACTGGCTTTAGCTTTCTGTACCTGTTCAGCTCAATGCGTTTTTGTCTAATTATTTCAATTGAAAAAATCTATTTATAATGCGGTGTTGTCAATAGTTCCTGTGCTGAGAAAAGCAGCTCAATTAAATATTAAGTACAAAAAAAATGGGAGCCCCATGATAGATGTTTGCACCGGGGCCCACCTGACGAAATTACGACCCCGATCTTATTAAATTGTGCTTGGAATTGTTGTCACTGCCGATGATGTGAAACAAACTCAGACATAAAACAAGCAACAAGGTTTGAGTTTGCTGATACGCATGCGCTAAGTTGTAGTGAAGCTGCTCACCCAGCATGTCGTAAGAGGCGACTTTTGGGTACCCACCAATGGCAGTCCACCTTGTTGGTGGTGGGGCTACCAGTCGGCAGTTTGCATCCACGAATGGTTCGAAATGGGCTGCCACTTTTCCCCTAGCCTAATTCAATTAGGTTGATGGCGTGAACCTGGATTGCTGTTCGCGCCATACCTCCATCCCAAGGAAGAGGAGGGGTAAACCAAAAAAGTTGTCATCGTATGGAAAAGCATGGCAAAATGGCGGCAGAAGATTTCAAAGCAGAAACAGTTGTTAATTGATAGGAAATCTTTTGATTTTCGGGTCAAGTTTGAATAATTTTATCTATAGTTATCCTGCGTTGCATTTAGTTAGAGAGTTCAAGCAGTTTAAAAGATGTCGAAAATACTCGCATATTTTTTATTGTTCAGTCTGAAAGTCCATTGAAAATGTAAGTTACATCGAGCTTCAGCACATTTGAGCACGTGCATGTCGTGTATGAAGAGCCAATCAGGTTTGAGTTTGGTTGTGCGCATGCTCTATAGTTGTCATTGTCCAGTAGTAGAAGAGAATCAGTGAAATATGGCGGCATCGAATTTGAAAGCAAGCAAATTTTTGTAAGTTCGATGAAAAATGAGATTATTTTTCATAATATCAGTTTAATATTTGACAATTATATTAGGATTAGTTCTGTTAAATTAGTTGAACAGCTCAGTATGAATGAGGAGTGTTGTCAGTTTTTTTGCTTAGAAGGCCTCAGTTTGAGGGTTTAGCTCAGTCCGAAAGTCTAATTAATTGGAATTAGGTAATTTGTTGGTTGTGGGGGATTTCTAGAACAAAGTTTATGTCATTGATTGTAGGTAAATTTGTCGACTTTATTTGATTTTATCTCCCACCTGTTTTATGAATAGTTATAATAATTAGTCACGTCAGCATTGTGCGAGATTCAATTGAAAGTTAGGAAGTGGCTAGTTTGCTGTAGACGGCATTTCGCCTTAAGACTATTTGGTGATCACAATTTATGTGTGTTTAATCAGCCATTCTGGCAGTGACGCTGGGTCGCACGAATAGTGCAGCTGCATTGAAATGTTATAAGTTGGAATCTTCACTGGCATGGCACTTAGACAAAGGCAGTGTACACTGGAGGGGAGAGCCTGGTATGTGAAAATGCAAGGTGGTGTGGTGGTGCAAATTGTATTTAATTTGTCATTAAAATTGATCAATTGTAAACAAACCAAAAGTGACATGTTTAACACGTCATTGAAATTAACCAATCAAAAATGGCTGACTGCAAAATAGCCTCGAAAAGCAGAAGGATAAAATGCCGTTGATGCCAAAATCGCCACTGCATTAATGCTATAGTTAGTTGCATTATCATGCATATTGTGGACATAAATATCACTTTTTTATCTGTTTGTGCGAACGTCAAAGAGCTGCAAATACTGAAATACTAATTTTGAAGTTTTTGATATGACTTGACTTGGGACTCAAACAAAGAGGCTACTGATTGTAGCAGAGCTCTACCCACCTGGCCTCTTGCCTATATAAAATATTTGCTTACATGGAACTCTCTGCTTCTTAATTTTATGGTGATGTGGCTTTTTAAACTTTGTGGTGATGTGGCATGTATGCAGGAAGTAGAGTCTAGGTTAGTTAGCTTATTGAAAATGAAACACACCATGCTGTCGTTGTTTAGGCTTAGTACTGAGAAAATCGTGGCAAAAATGTGCTGGTAAAGCAATAGTAGCATTAAAAACTAAGTGTTAAAATTTTTGATACTGGCAGTGCTGTCTTGCCGTTGACAGCATATTGGCCTTAGAAGCTATTTTGTTGTTGAATGCTTCTGATTGGTCAGCTGGTCATAGGGTTGTGGTTTGCTACTTACTGCAGTTTAAAGCTAGAAAACTGCCTCCCTTCATTTTTTCTCCACGACATCAAACAAGTATTTTAACTTGAGCAGTGAAGTTTTCAAATTTTAAAAGTACTGCCTAGATTTATTACAACTGAGTCCATCCAGGTTGCTGGTCACATGATTATCAAACACACAAAGAAACATATGAAGCAATGTACTGTGACCCATGATCATTAACTATGAGCAATTGATGAATCAGAATGAAGCATTCAATGGCAAAATAGCCTTCAAGGAAAAATGTCATCAATCACAAAATAGCTACTACCTATATTTAAAGATTGTTACATTCTTTCATCATTTTATCATGCTTATCGTGTGCATGTTCTTCAAACGCATTTTGGTAAAAGTGCTTCGTCTGGAAGTGAGAAAGAGTATTTTCACTTTATTGACAAAGAGGAGCCTGCTGCTTGTGATGATGCTTATCACAGTCAATTTATGTCACTTTTTTGAATCAGAGTTTACTTCGCTGTATATGTTATGTAGAGAAAAAAATATACTTGAATTTTCTTAAATCCATAATGGGCAAAATTGTAAAGGCAGTTGCTATTTTGCCATCAGACATTTGTAATTGTTCAGTTAACATTATAACTTACGGTCATTTCTGATTGGCCAATTTCAGTGACGAATTTAAAAATTTTTTAGCCTTAGTTCACATTACCCCACATTTTACACTCCTCCCCAGTGTACACTATACATACATTCACATACTGGTCTCCCCCACTAGTGTCCGCTGCTATTGTCCAAGTTTTTTCCAGTACAAACTCCAATTTATAGCAATTACATTTCAAGTCAGCTGCACTAGCCACTACACCACAGCATGCAATTTTCTTGCTATGATTGTTTGAAGCAGTTTAATTAAGAATTATGGCTATGACACTATTTTACAACCCTTGCTAAAATCACCTTTAAATTTTGGATAAAAGCAGTGACAAAATGCAAAATTTAAAGGCGGTGTGCAATTTATACCAGCTAACAATTTGGGCAATGATGACATTGTTTGTTTCAGAAAATGTTTTAGTAGTGATGAGTTTAATGGATTTTGTATATGTGACTACTAATTTGACTTTTAAAGATCAGATCAAACGACTTTATTTCAATTGAGGATTCCCTTTGATCATTTAAGGCATATGGAGGCAGTAAATGACAATTCTCACCTGACGTCACATTATGGTGTTAGAAGAAAAGCAGCTTTAATAGCTTGGCATTGTATGTGCTCATTTTCAGTTTGCCTTCAGACATCATGCATGATTCATTGGAAGAAATTGTTCCATTGACTTTGAAAGTAGTGTTTCAGTTTATATTAACAATGGATAATGTAGCCAAACTGCCACTGCTAAAAGGACTTTCGAAAATTTATTTAAAGTGCTGGAAATAGTCGGATTCTTCATTATGTTTCAGTGATCGGCCTGATTATTTTGTTGATTTTGAGTGGTCAATATCCAATTTTCCAGCGCCTTTGTCAGAAACGTTGGTTAATTTGTGCTCACAGTTAAGTTCAGTTATTTGTGTAAAAGGTATGGACTTGACTTTATAGCACTACAGGATTGGGAATGTTTACATCATTGAAGTGACTGATCCATGCACATGCTTTGTAAGAATTGATGTTTTGGCATGCGTCAATGAGACGTGGCATATTTATGATAAGTGATTATGCTCTGATGCGTTTTGTCAAAGGCTGCATAGTTACTCAGTAATTCAATGTGATATTTGGCATGTGTTAGAAGTAGGTGAGCAATTATCTTCTCACTCTCTAGACATTGATAAGTATAAGGGATGTCAATTTATCAAATGGCGTTATGCCTTGCCATATGAGAAGTAACTTTGACACTGATAGATAACTGGCGTATTACTTAAAGTTTGGAACTGAGTGCTGGTACTAGCCTATGCTGTATTATTATTTTGATGTCATTAATGACTGTGATTGTATTATGATTAATCGTAGATAATAAAGAAGTGGATTTATTTACTGCAACTTTGCTGTGTTTTGTGTTTGGTTTTTATATTTTTGGTTTTGTAATTGTTTATTAGTTAAACAATAATTGTAGAGGTGTACTAATATTCTGGTCCGACATGATTTTAGATTTGAATTAAGTTTTGTTTTAACTTCCTTTTGTGCAGCAAACACCACATAATTAGTAATAAAAATGTTTGATGTGACATTTGAAATATCTAAAATATTATTAAAAGTGATTTTGATTCCTTGCATGGAAAAACTGAAAATGCTTTCAATGTTTGATTATGTAGCCATGTGTTACAATATTTTGACAAGTATTTTAAAGAATGGGCAGATGTGGACTCTGACACGGTTGTGGCAAATATGGCTAAACTGAGAATGTTGACTTGCAAAATAAGCAACATGCAATGCTGTTGCTTTTATTGCAAGAAAACATATATGTAGAAATACATCAATTGGTTCTGTGTGTGTGTGTGAGTAGACTTTAATCTCAATTAGTAGTCCTTTTGTTTGGTCACAAAGATTTTTTTGTGTAGCTAGTATAATGTGTTATTAGTTGGATTCGTGTCTGCACTAATTGTTGCATGGTTTTGATTTTAAAGCTGCAGTCGTAGCTTGGACCTATACACAGTTGCAGAGTTTATATTTATGCTGAAGGCATTCAGTACTGACTAAAATCGATTCTATTCCAACCATTTTTACGGTGATCCAAGCAAAATATTAAAAAATTCGAGAGTTTATGCAAAGTTAGAAAACCAAAGAAGGGCCGCCAGGAAACCCTCATGATACGACTTATGAGCCACGGATAAAAACTAGAAAGTGTTTTCCAAAACATCGGTTTTCCCTGTGAATGCATGGATGTGATTTAAAACTGACTAAAATTAGTTGTTGCCTGGCCATTTCCACATTATTTGTAAAATCTCAAAAGAAATTCAACAATATTTGAGAATCTTATGGAAAAAAGACAGGCAATCATACCATGTGCTGCAATTACTTCTAAAACCTCTCGTTAGGTCACATCGTATACACGACGCAGAATGCCTTTTATACATCAGAAGTACCGTATTTGACGACATTAAAGATGCACTTTTTTCCAAAAGTTTTGCTCAAAAAATTGCCCAAGTCTAATACGCGAAGTTGAAATGTGGCTTAGGCTAGTCTTCTACCCGACGATCACTAACCTAGTTTATGATTAGTAATTCTAGCTATCACAACTGCTAACTCCATGCATCACTTTTTATCGCCGGAATTATTAATTGTCTAACGAATTTTATTGCAAAACTTAAAGCAATCTAACCTGGTCCGCTGTGATGCATGTTTATAAATATCAGCTGATTGGCACCAGACTTGATGCCATGTGACAGTGGGGAATAAAACTAGGGATAGTTTGTATAATGTGCTGCTAGGTTGTGTTTAGCGATGTTTGCTTAACTACACTAAAAACTTTTTTTTGCTTGTGATCTGCTGAAATGGGGGTGCGTCTGATATGGCAGTGCGTCGTATATGCCGTCGAAAATGGTGATTGTTTGAATTTTGTTTCTAGGTACTGGTGCTGATCCTGTGAATATTGATAAGAGTTGGAATGGCGAACTGACATCACGTGATGACAATATCCTAGAAGGGACGCAGGATGATAGCACCGGATCTGATTTGGTCCAGGAAGATTTTTCTACATTGTAATAGTGCCTCGGCACCAGTAGACGTTATGCAGAGTGTAAACTACGCCATAGCTCATGGCTCTTTCTCACAGCTAACAGAGTCCACAGTGACAGGTAGTTCTAGACAAAAAGACACTGTATACAGACAGTGGAAAGCTTCATATACATTCCCCTCATTTTTCTGTTAACGTGATTGAGTATTTAACTCGAATGAGCAAGGGAATGGAGACACTAGCACCTTTTTATAAACAACGACGGATTGATATTGTGATTTATCAACATATCAAATATAATATTTTGCTTTTGTCACCAGGCATCCTTTAACTTCTCAATATAGCTCTTCTGGTGTAATCGAAAGTTAAAATGATCTTTATTTAGATTTAAAATCTACGTAAAATTCACAAAAACTCAACGTTTCGAAAAACTAAAATCAGTTTTTCTTCGTCAGGAGTGACTAAAGTTAAAACACAGACAACGGTTACATAGTAATCAACAGAACGAATAGGAGAAAAAATAAAATTTATGGCAATAAACAAGTGCAGCAGCGACAACTGGCGGTCAAAAATTTATAAATTTGTACAATCCGGGATAAAAGCTGTTAATTTTATTGTTAAAAAAAAATCAGTTTTGTGTATGCAAAATGATTCTGAAAAACGTTTTTTTTATAGTCACTTTCAGTAGCTAAAATTTCAGAGCTTTACCAATCAATCCGGTGTCCATTTAAGCAAACGTGTTTTACTAGAGCAGATTTCTTTTTTAATTCCTCATTTGTTATTTGGGCAATTATATCAGGTTTGACATCCCTTTGATGTTCTTTGCGTCGTGTTTTAAATGATCGACCAGTCTCACCAATATATACACCTGTGCAATCTAAACATGGAATTTTATATACAACACCGCGTTGATCAAATTTGTTGATTTTATCTTTAAAACTTGGCAGCATGTTTCCCACAGTGCGTAATGGTTTTGTTGGCACTTTGATTTAATGGTTTTTCAAGAGACGTTTCAATCTTTCAGTTATTTTTGGTATAAATGGCAAAATAACTAATCCAATATGTCTTTCTTCTTCTTGTAGCTTAACTTGAGCTTGAGCCTTTCTTTTTTTCAGTGCCTTTTTTTATGAACCAATTAGGATAATCATTTTCAGCGAGCATATGATACAGAAAACTTTTTTCTTTTTTCCAGTCTGTTGATTTGGTCGTGAGCGATTGAGCTCGATTGTATAAATTTATCACCACACCTTGTTTTTGTTTATTGGAGTGAGCTGAATGGTAATTTCAATATCGATTGGTGTGGGTTGGTTTTCGGTGTACTTTAGTGGCCAATTTTCCATCCTGCGTTCGCATGACTAGGACATCTAAAAATGCTAAATTGTCATCTTGCTCTAGTTCCATTGTAAAATTTATGTTCGGGTCCACGCTATTCAAATGATCAAAAAATCTATTCACTTCATTGGTTTGTATGATCACAAATGTGTCATCGACAAATCGCTTCCATAATTTAGGAGATGAACTGAACGAAGAGATTGCTTTCTGTTCAACATATTCCATTACCAGGTTTGCAATTACCACAGAAATAGGGGACCCCATAGGTACGCCGAATATCTGTTGATAATGTTTTCCTTCGAATGTGAAATAAGTGTTACTCAAGCAAAAATTTAAAGCAATTTCAATATCATCCATTGTCAAATCGGTACGATTACATAATGTATTATCTTCATTTAACAAATCAAAGGTAATTTTTTTTGCCAATTCTACTGGAATATTAGTAAAGAGTGAAACGACATCAAAAGAAACCATACATTTATTCTTTTTTTAATACAATGGAATTTAAAAATTGAACAAATTCGTATGAATTCTTTACTGTAAATTCAGTATTGCCAACTAATGGAGATAACAATTTGCATAAAAATTTGAACAAATTGTATAATGGAGAATTTATAAAGGACACAATGGGCCGCATGAGAATATCTTTTTTATGAATTTTGAGTAAACCATACAACCTGGGTGCTGTGGCATCCGTGCTTTGTAATTGATAGTATTGCATTTGTGAAATGCGTTGTGACTTAAATAAATTGTAAATGAAGCTGTTCAAACGTCTTTCAATGCATTTTGTTGAATCTCGGTTTAGAAATCTGTAGGTAGATTCGTCATTCAATAAACTCAACATTTTTTGGTCATAATCAGTTTTGTCAAGAATGACAGTGCTATTTCCTTTGTCCGCTTTACAAATTTTAATTTCTACATTTTTCGTTAAGTTGTTTAACGTTTTGATTTCAGATGAGGTTAAGTTTGATTGCAATTTTTGTTTTTGATTTAGGATATTAATAGTCTGGTTTCGAATTAAATTTGCTTTGTTTTCAGGTAGTCTTTGTATTCCAGTTTCTACCTCAGCCAAAATTTGTTTTGGTATGTGGTTGGTTACGATTGCAAAATTCGAACCACGTGATAACACGTCATTCTCTTCTTCAAGCAATTTGTGTTTGGATAAGTTAATCACCCATTTGTTCTTTGGTGTGACAATGTTAGACTTTGTACCTAGTTGTTTTTCAAGCTTTTTTTCATAATAAGACAACAAGTCTACATAGATCTTTTGTTTCATTGATTCAATCCGTAATTTTATCACATTTAAAAATTCTTCTGGCATGAAATCAGAAAACTGATGCAGTATGCTGGATATTCTGGCCTCATAATTTCTAATCCAATGATGCGATTCATTGATACGTAACTTCAAATATTTGAAACCAAACTTCTTCGCCAATTTCTTTCCTGCTGCTGTATTTATAGGAGATTTAAATTGTAAACTTCTAGGTAATATACCTTTCCTGATGCAACTGTGATTATAAAAAATATATATATATATAAATAAATAAAACTGGAAAATTTATTTATATATATAAATAAATAAATATAATAGACTCGGTATATATATATCAAATATAAGTTGCGTGTTTTGGTATATTGCTTTGACATTAAGATTGGTGTAAATCTTGAAACGTAAGCATTAAAATGTTTCGATCTGTTTTGTTTCTGTGCTTTCTTATAAAGTTGCCAATATTTCATATTCAGTTTTTCAAATATATGTTGCATACATCAATTTTATAATTTTAACTTCAGTCAATTAGTTTCCTATTGACTGAAACAAGTCGATTTTCTCAAAAACATGATTAGACACAAGTCTTTGCATCTTATTTTTTCTGTACTGTTGTCTTGGCTTGTAGAGTTTTCTTGGTTATGTAGTACATTGAAAATCACTGCACTACTTGCTGCATCAAGTGATATCATTCTCGTTACCATTAAGATTATTACCATAAATTCTAAAGCTTCATTGTGTCACTTTTCTGAACGGCACTAGATATATTTCTTTGTCCGAAACGAGAAGTTAAATTAAGCTTACTACTTATTTTCGCAGTGTGCCTAATTCTACATTAAGGCTAAGCCAAAATGACAGTTTTATGTGTTGTAGTTACTCATTGCTGAAAGTTTCCACCAAGATGTCGATATTAATCTAGTGGGATCGGACGAAGATACGTTTCAAAGCAACAGATTTTTGTTGTCCCAAGAAGTGATAAAAGACAGAATGAGCACGATGACGTGGCATCTCCGAGGGCAAACGGATAAAGACAGTTCTTCAAAAATATCCGTTGCCAAAGGATGGGACTATGATTTGGCTGCAACCGTTATATTGGTTCTTTCTTTGTTAGGTAGGTATGATGAGTTGGTTGCATCTTTTGATAAGTTTGCTTAACTTCGCACAAGATGAGTTGACTTGTATCTTTAACTGTTAAGTAAATGTATTGTTGGAATTGATTGATGACTGTTGCTTCTAAATACCAGCAATAAATACCTGTCAAAAACCTTTGCTGTTACGGCGTTTGTGTTGAAGTTGAAAGGTGTTGTGTTGGTAGTTTGTTTCTGTTGAGCAAATGTCATTGGCGTGTGAGCTATAGCTGGATAATTCCTTCCTGATTTCAATCGACGAAACGATGATGGAGTTTTTCGAATTTTTACTGGGATAGAGTTGTAAACCCGTCCGTTCAGCATGTTGTATCCAAGTAATGTTTACCTAATAAGTAATCCGCTACGTTGTAGTGATGGTGTGGTTAAATTTTGATTAACATGCTTTGTTGTGCCGATTTTTTCGATGGCAATATGACTAATTCTACCTGCTTAATGCCCACCTATGATTGTAGAAGAAGAATAAGTTTGATATAGTCATGCTTTCCAGTTGGATATAAACAAGGAGAGTAATAAACCCTTACCTTTATGATATGCCATTATTTCTTCGTTTAGATAGTGAATGGAGTTAATAACAACGATCAGTTCTATCGAAAATTTGTTTAATGAGAAGACGGAGCAAATGTTACTTTTGGTGAAGTGGAAGAAAGTATCACCTTAAATTAAATGAGCTTTCAGTAAATGTTTTGATCGTCTTTTTAGTATTGCTTATGTAGCAGCTCTAGTGTGATGAATATAGTTTTTGAGAGTGGAGGATGGGTGGATGGATAAAGGCCGGTATTTTAAACCTCATAGGCGCTAAGTAAATCTGTATTCAGCATCATTGTTGGAAAGGTAGTGCTGCATGACGATGTGTTGTGAACCCCAGCAACCATCAGCCAATAGATTTTTCAGACGGGTAGCACCACCCCGTAAAGGCTACATGCTGTTAAATGGATTTGCTATGTTATTTTGCTAAAGTTCAAAAGATATACTGGAAAGAGCTTCCTGGATTGTGTAGTGCGGTGTTGTTGTAAAATTTAGATTTTAATGCATGTCACTTCAGATTGATTTACATTGAGCAAGCGACTTAAAACTTCGCGTTGAAAGTATGACATAATACGTGCTTTTTTATTTGAAGGCGTGCACATTTAGCCCATTAGCCCATCCACATGCCCAAAAGCCGTGGACTTAAATTGGCCGACATTTTTTTGCTGAGCCACTAGTAGTATGAGCCAAGAGCCCGCGATATTGCGGATCTCGTCAGTCCTGTCAAACAGGTGGTCCAGGAACCTTGAATATATAAATATGTGGGCTTTTTCTAGGCAATAGCAGCAGAAGTCTTTCCTTGTCATTATTCTAAAGCAATGATTTTACTGATAAGAGGTCATTGAAGGCTTGTAACAGACTAAGCAACAAAATGTTATTAACCTAATTGAAATGTGAATTCATGAAAGTTATTCTACAAAAAGTAGGCCAATTGCTATTAGAGTAATTTGCATAAGTTTAAGACCAGTCATTGAGATTTAAGGCATAGTGGTTTTTATGATTGTGATTGTTGTATAATGTGGTTTTATATAACACAAGATCTTACTGAAATTGCATCAGCCACCTTTTCATCACCAACATATGGTTTGCTTTCATTAGGAAATTGTTTAAGTTTATTTCAATTGATTTTACAGCGTAATTACTTTTGTATAAGCTGCTTTTTGAGATCTTGAAAATGAGGAAAAAATCGTCACTTTCCGAAACAAAAATGTCCGAAATCGTAATTTAAGTAAGAAAGACTACTCAGAACGAGAATCAATGCAAAGATTCATTGCAGCAAGACTGCTTTGCATAAAGGAATTGCAAATTTCAATAATTATGTGAGTTAGAAAGACTTAAATAGAAGTGGGAATGCAATGAAAACATCTCCCGAGATGATCTAATGATAAGACGAATTGATGTATGCGCTCCAACAAGTTCTTAGGAGAAAATTCGTGCTACGCTGCTTTGAAAGAGGAGAGATGTTTACATTACCACAATTTCGCGGCGTTTGAGATTCAGTTTGGTCTTAAATTATATAAACCAGCTCGCAAACTTGTTGGTGAGCATACAACAATTCACTTGATCAATAAATTCTCCCAGGGAATATTGTCATTAGTCTCCCACTTCTATTGAAGTCTTTCTAACTCTCAAAATTTGTAGTAGCTCTATGCACAGCAGCGTTGCTGCAACGAATCTTCGCACTGATTTCCCGTTTTGTATATCCTTCCTTACTTAAAACTACAATTTGGGACATTTTTGTTTCCGAAAGTGACGATTTTTTGCCCATTTTCAAGATCTCAAAAACCAGCTTATACACAAGTAATTACGCTGTAAAATCAATTAAAATGAACTTAAACAGGTTCCTAGTAGGGTTAGTTTGGATATCAATAATTTTTATTATCCGAATAATTGATATATCCGTGTACTTGGAATTTAGCTAACCGGTTAACCGGATAATAACTGCTAAATATGAAAAGTATTGTACAGTTTTATTATAGACATAAGCACACGTGCAGTACAATCGAATATGAAAAATCACGCAGATTTAATGTTCAGTTTCTGCAACGCATTCCTTATAAAGCACAATGCATCGATTGTGGAATCGTGTAGACGAGACCGGAGTTTTGTAACAAAGAGTCCACATGCACTGAATGCTTTTTCTGCTTCCACAGAAGTGGGCTAAATAGTAAGCAGAGCTTCATAGAGAGTCTGAAGGTTGGCAGGACGTATCCCAGAAGCTTCAAACACTTCACATTCCTTTTGGACCATTCTTCTGTTAAGATTTGGAGTAATGGAAGGACGAATAGCTGGAATTGATGCTGACGTGATAGCTCGCTCTAGTTCTTCCTTGAGAGATGCACATGATGAGTCTCTACATACTGAAGTAGAAGCGAGTGACGCAAACTGGCTTTCTTCTCCAGGACCAGGCTCTAGTACTCCAAACAGCTTTTGCATTAGGGCTGCAGCAAGAGTGTACATCTTGTTTTTGTTTCCGTATTTGCCAAAAATATCGAACTTGTTCTCCATTAGAAAATCGGGATCATGCAAATATTCAAGTAGATGAAGCAGACATGCATTTCTCCTGTCTTTGATTCTTATCTCAAGATGAGACTTAAGAGATGCTGAGTACGCAGAATTAAAATTAGAGAGAGTTTTATACACAAAATCATGAATCCGCTCAGCTGTAAGAAGTGTAGCCTTCCTCCTGCGAAGTCCATCTACAGCATGTTTGACAGGTTCAAAGACATCAATCAGATCATGGAGAATTTTAATTTCTGCGTTCGTAATGGTGATAGAAGTTCCAATTTCGACAAGAGCCATTCTGATACATTTTTCTGCTCTTACAAATATTTTGATCATCTCTAGAAGACTATTCCATCTGGTCTTACAATCTAGAATCAATTTCAGCTCTGTGTTCAATTGTGCTTGGATATGCTTTTGCAGAATTTCGTCCTTAAGAGGGCTTTTGCGAAACATCTTTACCACTGCTCTAACCTTCCCTATCACTTCCGCAACAAACTGTTTAAGTTCTATGCCAATTGCTTCAGTCTCCACAAGATCTACAGCAGCTTCATCAACTTCTTCCATCTCCTGTTCTGAAGAAAATTCTGAATCCGACCCAGTATTATTATGTTCCCTTTTCTTTTCTAGTCCTTCAAAAAGATTTTGCCTTGCATACAAGAAATCAATTACCGCTAAATGATAACCATACGCAAAACAGAGCTGGTGGACGCAACAAATCATGTTTCCAAAACTCTTCATCACACTAGCTCCATCTGTTGTCTGTCGTAACAATGTCTTCCATTTTGAGCCCAAACTCGTGCAATCTTTCTTTCACCAAATTCTCTACTCTTTCAGCTGGCATAGAACCTTTGATTCTTACCATTCCTAAATTAAGAGGGTCTGAATCATAGTGCAAGTTTAAGTTCATGTATCTTCTGCTTCTCATATTAGTGTATTCATCAAGAGTGACAGGACAAAATTTTCCAGCCCCTTTTTTATTTCAATCATTTTGTTTACATCGCTTTTTAGTGTTTGGGAAAAAGATATGATAGTACTCCTGACATTTTGCATCGTTTGTGGTAGCTTGTATCCTCATGCTAAAAATGCTTGTCTTAGTTGCTTACTAGTAGATACGGTGTTAAAAGAAATTCTGTCCACAGCTGTTAGCTCTGCAACAACCCTTTCCAGAGACTCTTTGATAGGTTTAAAATAGTTTTTAATCGTGCTGGTGCCCGTGGAACTTTTGTTTGCGTTTTTCAAAGAAACTTGCTGTTTTGCCTTCTTTGTCTCGAGAAGAATTTTATGTTTTAGACAAAGGTGGTTTCTAATTGCTCCTGTAGATCCGCCTTTACAAGAAATCGTGTTTTCGCAGGTTTCACATTTTGCCCTATCACCATTTCTTGATCGTAGAAAGCAGCCCCACACGGGATTTTCACTTTTAAAACGTTTAAATTCCATCTCTTAAATTTAGTCAGTTTAAACTAGGTTGTATTCAAAGCTTTTCAAGTTCAACTGAAATCTTCTTACAACCAAACCCTGCACACTTCACAAACTTCACCTCACAAAGCAAATGCAGTCTTCTATTAAAATATTCATTTCCTTGGCTTTCTTTGGGACGTGTGAGTAAAGTTCACTCATGTACTCGTATTTCACGAGTAGTTGAAAATATAAGATAATAAAAGTGTGAACAAAAGTTTAATTGCACTCAGCGGAAGTCAGCCTCCTCATAACAAAGAATGTTGAAACTTACTAAAAAGTGTTAAAGCATTAGCAACGAGATTCTGTTTCCGGTTAACCTACAGAATTATATCCAGATGTCTGATAGCAAAAAAACTCCCGGTTAATCGGTTAACCGTTATCCGGATAATCCAACCCTAGTTCCCATTAAAAGCAAACCATATGTTGGTGATGGACAGATGGCTGATACAATTTTAATCATATAAAATTGCATTATACAATCACACTGATAGAATCTGCAAATGCCAGAAACAACTTTAAAAATGAATAACAGTTTAATATATCGATCAAGTGTTCTAGCTTATATGTTGTTTGAGCGGTCCCCGTGTATCAGCATAACAGCGACTGGGGCAATTTGGTTAAAGATTATTAGCCTGGTTGACTTCATTTTAAATGATTACATCTATTAATTTACCATATGGCAATATTTTATTGTTAAAGCAATTATTACGTTGGTGTGCAAGTAGCAGGGTAATGCTGGAAGATAATACCAGTATCTAAAGTTTTCTCCTGAATCTAAAGCTACATAAAACCAATTTTAATGATGCAGTATTTTGTTTATAATAATGTGAAATAACGATAGAAATGTCTCTTGATTTAAAAAGTTATTCATGGTACCAAGAAAGTAGTGTCCTGTCGTTTCACTATAATAAATATAAAAGCGTAGGTCTTTAAATGCTATTTTAAACGATTGGATGCAAATGTGAATAGCCCAAGATATTTTGGCCCGGCTATCACTAGGGAGACCGAGAGTTTCTGGGGCTTGTGATTCGGCTGATTGTGTTTTTTTCATTGTGTATCACCATGAAACTGCGCACGTCCATGTTTCCAGCTTAGTTTAGTTGGTTTGCGTTATTGGCTGACATCGATGCTATGTTTAGATTGTGATGGCTGTGGATTGTTGGCGTTGCCTAGAATATTGAATGAAAATATAAGTGACATGTTCGTATGTAATCAACAGGTAAGTCGAGTGTTTTGTTAGTAATTATATGAGCATTTGTTATTGCACTGTTGAGTTATGGTAAAGCTTAACACTACAGTTCAAATGCCATACAAAACTTTGACGTTATTTGTGTATATATAACTACTGTTAGGAATGGGCAATTTAGAATACCGAATCCGAAGGATTCGATTTATATCCTGCTTACAAGCTTTATCACGTTGCTTGGTCACAGATTTTCTTTTTGTAAAAGTATCAATTGCATACAGTGTTCCCTCTAAGATTTTAGTAAGTGCATAACCGTCAGCGCAAGTGCGAAATTGCAAGTAAATGTATAATAATCGCCGAACAGATTTTGGTGGACATTGCTGAAAAATTCCTACACCAGCACAAGTGACGTATTTTAAAGTTGTAAAAAAACATGTTTGTGATAGCGTACTCCAGTAAGTATGTACGCTAAGCTCATAAAAGATATCGTTTACCCCAATTTAGATCTCCGATCTTTTGTTCCAAATTTTTTCAAAAGTAGTTAAGCGTCAGCGATTTGCAAGCTACGCCGCGTGCACTGTTTCCACGCTTTTATTGTACAGTAGAATTAGTCTAATGGCTTTATTTATGACGTCAACCTGCTTTTAATAACGTAACGTTTCCCACAGTCCCTGCAGAATTCCATAATGTCGGATACTTAAAAGTTACCTATAACGTTGATTTACGTATAACCGCACCCTTTGTTCTTCCCTCATTCGTATTTTTGTTCAAATATGGCATGTTAAACCTAGTTCAGTTTTTTTAACCGTTTTTTGTATGAGGCCCATTTTCGAAACGCACAGAGACACGTGGCCCGATCATTAATTTTTCTTGATTTTATAGGCGACCTCAAATTTGTCAATGTAAATTTCAGGAATGCTGTTCAAATAAAATAAAAAACAAATCATCAAGAAGATTTTCCACTTTCACTCCATGAGAAGTGATAGAATGAAGAATGTGAAGGTAGATAAAGTGAAGACCGTTGTCCGCCGATGGAAAATCTCTAATTTAGGCCATCATCATCTGTCACAAACAATCTTTATTTTTTGATTCGATTAAGACGCCAGCTTGCGAGTTGTATCTTGTTTACTCCGTTACGACTTTCGCAGCAAGAACTGGAGTTAACTACGCGTCAAAGATCTTTAAAGATAATCTAAAAACAAGTCCAAACAACAACTGTTGGTGTAAGCGCAGAGTTTTCAAAATTTCTGGGGGGAGAGAAGAGGCAAGTTGTGCTTTGATGACAGTTGTGACGTTGCGCTTTGATGGCGTAATTATGTCAGCCCTAAAAAAGATTTACAAGTAGCCTTAAAAGGAGAAGATCAAGATTTTTGTACGATGTAGTAGTCATACTGTTTGTGTCTTGCTTTCTTTCTTAAAGGTACCTCAGAAAGCAATATTGTTGATATACGATAACAAATTTTACCAAAGTCTTGTCAGTTACTTTCACAAAACACGCACGGAAACAAACGAATTAATTTTCAGGAAGTTTTGTCCCAAATGTAAAAAAAATAGTGAAACCTCGTTAACTGGCTTGGTATTGTGGCAAAAGTGGTGGTAGTTTTGAGACACTTCTTAAGCTTTGATAATAATAATAATAAGCGGCGCCTACTGTATTTGTAACCACATATTTAACTACAGGGTCTCACTTAGAAGCGCTTACAGCAAAAAAAGGAAGAAGGGGTATTTTATTAGGTCTATTTATTTAAAAAAAGGAAGGTCTATTTATTTAAAACCATGTAGTTTTACTGCATTTGCGAGAGAGCTGCCCTTCTCAGAAAAAAATTTTCGGGGGACCTCGCCTACTTTACCCGGCACCACTGTACAGGCAAATGTAAAAGACTGCTATAGCCGCGCGCACACAATTACACTTTTAAAGAAAGATCTCTTCCTGCAGTGCAAAACTTGCTGTAAGATTTGACTAATCAATAATTTTTCTTCATACTGGTAAATGTGATTAGATGACACACCTTAATATTGAATCAAAAGACAGGTTTGAAACGGTCAATCGTAAACAGCAGTTTTTACAATCCCCTAAAGTTGTAGGCAAATTTTACTGTATTTCAAATTACCTTTCAAGTAATTTACATAAAAAAGGCTACACTTTAATATAAATGTTTTTAAAGGGATCAAAACTAGAATCCACTTCTTTTTGCTTCACATTTTAGGGCTTGATTGAAAAACGTATTTTTTTTACTTTTAGTTTTCATCATTAGCAAGCGTGAAAAGATTATTTATTAGCATTTAACAAAAACTGAATCATTCTTTCAATAAATGGTGTTTTTTGTGCTAAATTGAAACCGAGAGCTATACGCTTTCTTATCTTATCCAGCACTATTGAAATAGGCGTTGATGCGTAAAGAAAAAAATACACATTTTAACCACTTCCTTCAAAAAACGATGTCTTGTGTTAAACTGATGTTTGAGAGCTGTTTGGTATTATTGCTTTTTAGCTACGATTGAAATCGACCGGAAAAACTAAAGAAACAAAAACTTTTTGATTTACTTTATGTCGATTA
This sequence comes from Trididemnum clinides, assembly GCA_963675345.1. NCBI lineage: Eukaryota > Metazoa > Chordata > Ascidiacea > Aplousobranchia > Didemnidae > Trididemnum > Trididemnum clinides. The sequence goes on along the minus strand of OY776284.1, from coordinate 24,342,704 downwards.
CTTGGGAGATAATTTTCGATACAAAAGATATTTGAGTCGCCGTCACTCGCTGTTGCTTCAGAATCACGCGTTGTTTACGCAAGACGTTACACTTCTCTAAAAAAGCGTCGGTTCAACCTTCAATTCTTATTCACTGTCTCTCACGCGAAACAGTTGGTTCCAAAGCATTTAACAACTGCAAAAAAATTAACAAATAACCCCGGACATGTTTACGCCAATTCGCACTTGTTTCGCGTTTAAAGAGAACACTGATTGCGTGCAATGATTCAAAAACAAAATCGCACACGCAGGCAAAAATGTAGAAAGCATAAATGTACAGTATTGCACTGCAATAAACTCGTAATCTGATTGTGCTTTTGTTGTTGTAAACTTGTAATAAATGCTTTCATGTTGATTGTGCTAATTGCAAAAACAGATTCGGATTCTGGATTCGGTTTAACTATTCTAGAATAGTAAATTATTCTGAATTGCCCATCCCTAACTACTGTGTTGAGCTAACTGAAAGAAATAATCGTTGTTCGTATAGTTATGAAATTGAAGGCAAGGCTGAAAAAGGTCCTTTGTAGAGTAATAACAAATGGTAACCATATCGATTTTCTCAAAAGCATGATTATGTTAGTGTTGCATTGCTGTTGTTGCGAATACTAGTTGCATAAATACTTGTTTTCCTACTCTGTGTCCAAAGCATCAGTGGCGTTGGGAGCCCTGGGTATCTGGGACAGTCGGACAGGCCAACATCCATTTAACCAAAATCAACGTGGTCAGGGACCACACCGTCACCACGTTGAGGTAAATGATTATTGGAGCAGTCCATTTCGGGTGAGTTTAACAAACCCAAGCCGAGCTTTAGGACGATTCTTGTTACTATTGACTTTGCTAAAATATTTGTCTCAGTCTGCCATCCCGGTCTCTTGGACAAGCTTATTTTGGTTGTTTTTCGGTTTTGCTTTGTTTAATGGACTCCATCTTTTCACTCTGACAGGCGCGTTGACGTGGTTTTTCAAAATCAAATAAGTTGGTATATTTGAATCCGTCGAGGTGTTTCGTAAGAATTCGTACTCTTTTTTCTTATTTTTTTTATCAATGATCTCCCTGCATCACTTAAGTTTTTCCGTCAGCTGTTATGCTGACAATTTGGCCATCTGATGGCAGACTTGTTGGTGGTGCCGAGACCAGCAAAGAGTTTGCAGAATGGCGCAGGCTTAAGCGGAAAAACTTGAGTATAATGGGCCTGCTAACAAGGAAAGAGTATCCTCAGTGCCTCAGTGAGAGCAGTTGGCAGGTACGCCAGAGCCGCTATTGCCAAAAGGAAAAAGAACAGTTGTCTATCCAGAGCACCAGATCGTAAGGTGGGAGAGAGCCGCATCTTGGCGAGATAGAGAAGATCAGATCGGAAGCATGGAGAGGAAAGAGTGGACTCCACAGCAAAGAAAGGCAGGTTCCAAGGTGGTGAGGGAAGGAAAGCGAGAAGAGCCTCCCTAAGAGTAGTAGAAGGAAGCATGAGCGGGCGAGTGTAGGAGAAAGGAAGGAGAGCGAGGAGGAGTTGTTTAGAGATATGTTGATCCGTACCTAATCAGAGTTGGGGTAAAGCAAAGAAAGAGAAGAGGTAGAAAGTACACAGAAAAATGTTGACGCTGCCACTAGCGTGCATGGTAACAGGAGAAAGAGGCCAGACCAGAAGTGGGCCCGATCAGATCGCAGAGCAGAGTATCAAGGGATTTGGAAAAAAGAAGATGAGTTAAGATTAGAAATAAGTTTGAGTAGTAGAACAAAATAAAGTGTAAAAGTTCAGTGCTCCTGGCTCGGAGACACCCAGCATTCCATTGAAGAACCCTGAGGGTGTTAGGGGAGCAAGAGGAAGCAGAAAATGATAAAGAAACAGCCAGGAGCATGAGGTGGTGGTGAGGGTGCAGAGCGAGAAGATACAAAGTATGCCAAAGGGGGATAACAGCTTTGAAAGCGAGGGTAGGCGGAAGTGCTGCAGAAGGGTGACATATTGAACAGTGGAAGTATGCAAGCTGGAGGAGTCTGAGGAGGATATCACAGTGTTGGTAGGTGTGGGATCTCCACAAGGAGCAGAAGGACAGCTCCAGAAGTGAGAGTTTTGAATCTAGAAAAGGAGAGTTGTGAGCATTTTAAATGGACCCATTTGGAGCAGGTGCAGCATTGCACTGACCTACCCATTCAAGTCACATTTCCAGCATACACTGAACAGGGAAAAACGGGACTAGGGTTAGAATGAACGTTGCCGCTCATCAGGAGAAGGAGAAAACGACGGGCAGGAGAAAACAGAAGACAGGCGACTGATTTTAAAGAGGCTGCGTGCTGCCCTTCAGCTGTCGTTCCGGGAAAGAATTGCGAAAAAATGGTTGGTGTGTGGGGAGTGCCCGGGATAACTGGGACCCTCGGGAAGGCCAACAGCCATTTTGACCCAACATAAACGGGGTCTGGGACCGCACCACAACGTTGAGACGGCTGTTGATTGGTGCAGCACTTGTATTTTTGCTGAAGGCCAGATTGTTTCCTTGTCTCAAGGCATTATGTTTTATCTGTTGTACATGTATTATTTTGGGGCCACCCCCAAAGGAGTCTTTTTTCTATGGAAAACTTTTCTTTGTCCCGCTCTCACTTATGCTTCACCCAAATGGTTTCCTTTTCTCAACGTCACCAAGTTGGAACTTTTTCACTGAGGGGCCAATTGCGTCATCACCGACTTCCTGTCGTCTTTCATTATTCTTCTCTTCTCTGAGGCGTCCTTACCTCCACCACAAGTCTCTCTAATTCATGTTGCTCTGTAATGTTATTAGCGGGCCCTTCATCTCCCAAAACTCCTGTTTCATTTCAGGTTGGCCAGACTCGAAATGAAACCGAGACTCTCCAAAATTTCGTAAAGGATCTTTGCATCTACACATCTGCTCATGCTTTTTCCTACTTCTGCCCGGAAGGCTCTCTCTGGTTGCCTTGCCTTGGTCTTTGACAGTCGCCTTTGTTTAGCGTGGAGCTCATTTTTCACCATCCTCTCGCTCCTACATCTCGTAATTTATGCAAATGACTCTGTCCTTTTTATTAGCTGTAAAAGAGGCTTCAGTGCTTTGCCAACTGTTTGCAGACGTACTGTTTTATCTAAATTTGTTTTTCACGCACGTTTCCTCAGTATCCAGTGAGGAACTGGTGTTCCCAGGTCTTTCTACTTATTTTTACGTAGATGAGCTAAGGAGACTGTGAAAAACATGAATTTTATGTTAATGGTCTACAAATAATGTCATAAGTTGTGCTTATTTCTATGTAGGTGAGCTAAGTAGACTGTGAAAACCATGAATTTTATGTTATTGTCCTACAAATAATGTCATAAGTTGTGCTTATTTCTACGTAGTTAAGTTAAGTAGACTGTGAAAATGTGAATTTTATGTTAATGTCCTTGAAATATTGTTAAAAGTTGTACTTATTTCTACGTAGTTGAGTTAAGTAAACTGTGAAAATGTGAATTTTATGTTAATATCCTTGAAATATTGTTAAGAGTTGTGCTTATTTCTACGTAGTTGAGTTAAGGAGACTGTGAAAAACATGAATTTTATGTTATTGTCCAACGAATAATGTAATAAGTTGTGCTTATTTCTATGTAGGTGAGCTAAGTAGATTGTGAAAACCATGAATTTTATGTTATTGTCCTACGAATAATGTCATAAGTTGTGCTTATTTCTACGTGGTTAAGTTAAGTAAACTGTGAAAATGTGACTTTTATGTTAATGTCCTTGAAATATTGTTAAAAGTTGTGCTTATTTCTACGTAGTTGAGTTAAGTAGACTGTGAAAATGTGAATTTTATGTTAAAATCCTTGAAATATTGTTAAAAGTTGTGCTTATTTCTACGTAGTTGAGTTAAGTAGACTGTGAAAAACATGAATTTCATGTTAATGTCCTTGAAATATTGTTAAAAGTTGTACTTATTTCTATGTAGGTGAGCTAAGTAGACTGTGAAAATGTGACTTTTATGTTAATGTCCTCCAAACAATGTTGAAATTTGTGTTTATTTCTACCTAGTTGAGCTAAGTAGACTGTGAAAAGTAGTAAAAATTTCGTGTTGATAAGTTTAAAAGTTGCTAAATTTCGGAAAAAATCTTTAAACAGTGTGATGATAGGATACAATTTTGGTTTCTAGTTGTATGAAAAATGAATGTAAATTTAATGCATGGTAAATGTTTTGTGATTTGCGCACAATTAAAGATAAATTTTTTCGGTTTTACGATGTAAACAGTAGTGATTTAAGTGAGGTATGATGTTTAAAAAAAATGAAAACGCAATTTTAAGGAGAATGGAGAGAGTTACGGTGAGAGCCATGTGTGGTCAGAAAATTGTTGACGAAAAGACTGAAGAACAGATGAATATGTTGAGGTTGATAGTAAACCATTTTTGAATTTCTGCTTCGACTTGTGATTGGTTAAACGTTTGCTGACGTGATGTTGATGTTTCCGTTTGGGCCAGATTCTGCTGATGGTAATCTTAGCTAATTTTCTAACTTTGAAAAATATGAATTGTATGTTGGTGGCTTTAGAATTTGATAGTTTTTACTTAAAACAGGAAACAATTTTTGTTTTCTAGTTATATAAAAAGATATTGTAAATTAGATGCATGGTGAATGTTTACAAGTAAAAGTTTAACAATTATTGAAGTAGCCTCCAAACACAATCTAAACACAATAAAGGTTCAATCTTCTTGGTTTAATAATATTTAGTAGTGATTAAAAACTGCTGAATTGAAACAAACTTCACTGTTCTGATCTTTTCAAAATATTTCCACCACTGCACTAAAAATTTAACTACCTCACTGCCATATGTGAAGCCAATCTTCATTTCACCCAAAGATCTCCTTAAGCTACTGAAATTTTAATCCAAATAGTGTAAAACTAGCGGCTAGCGGTACAAGTTTTTGATTGAAATTGTGTCAAATTTGATATTGTTTCTTTCACCAAACTCTTCTGGAAGCAACATCACTGCATGTGATTTTTCTCCAGCAAACCTGATGATCTAGAAAACTGTTGGTTATTTTCCTCTGACGCTAGTTCCGGGATCTATGCTTATTCAAGATTGTATCTAACGCTAGTTCTGAAATCTATACTCCCCAACATTGTATCTGACCCTAGTTTTGAAATCTATACTCCTCAACATTGTATCTGCGGCTAGTAATGAAATCTGTACTCTTCCAACATTGTATCTGCGGCTAGTTTTGAAATCTATACTCTCCAACATTGTATCTGACCCTAGTTTTGTAATCTATACTCCCCAACATTGTATCTGCGGCTAGTAATGAAATCTATACTCTTCCAACATTGTATCTGCGGCTAGTTCTAAACTGTTGGTGGTGGTAAAATTATTTTTCTTATGTACGTTTTCAGCTAGTGATAGACCCGCAAAATTTTCCCTCATACATCTGTCGTTCATGATACTGGTAACTACATCTATACTCCCCAACAATGTATCTGCGGCTAGTTCTGAAATCTATACTCCCCAACATTGTATCTGACCCTAGTTTTGTAATCTATACTCCTCAACATTGGATCTGCGGCTAGTAATGAAATCTATACTCTTCCAACATTGTATCTGCGACTAGTTTTAAAATCTATACTCTTCCAAGATTTATCTGCGGCTAGTAATGAAATCTATACTCGTCCAAGATTGTGTCTGACCCTAGTTTTGAAATCTATACTCCCCAACAATGTATCTGCGGCTAGTTCTAAACTGTTGGTTGTGTTTTCAAATTATTTTTCTTATGTACGTTTTCAGCAAGTGATAGACACGCAAAATTTTCCCTCAAACATCTGTCTTTCATGACAGTGGTAATTACATCTACATTTCTCTAAGATTGTATTGTAATAAGACTGAATCCATTACCGCCTAGTTCTGCTGAAATAAATATAAATTAATTCCAACCAACTGCAGAAATATAACAAGTAAAGGAAAATACCCCCCCAATAAACACATCTACAAGAGTAAAGAAACAACATTCTAGGGAATCAAAAAGAGAGATCAATCAGAGGCTATATGATTTTATAAACAATTTTAAGAAGTGAACGATTATGTGCGATTAATGCTTACGCTCGAAAGGAAGTTGATGATTTAGTATCAAAGACTTCAGTCACGACCTAAAAGTTACTGTTTCCATTTTACAGCAGTTGTGCTTACAATAAGACAAAAAATCGTAAACGAGTTGAAAATCATTTTACTGTTTTCATTTTACAGCAGTTGTGCTTACAATAAGACAAAAAATCGTAAACGAGTTGAAAATCAAAGTGAAATCAATTGGAGAACTTTTGAAGTGGGGGTATTCTGAAGCGAGGGTACAACAAATTAGGTCATTTTCAAAAATAAATGAAATCATTTCTAAAAAGAAATAAAACCATTTCCAAAAAACAACAACATTTTCAAAACATTTCTAAAAAGAACTCAAACAAATAAAAGCATTCCTAAAAACAAATATACTTAATCATTCCTAATAACAAGGAAGAGCATTTTCAAAAACAAATCAAACAAATAAAAACATTTCCAAAACAAATATAGCTAATCATTCCTAAAAACATGAAACAACATTTTCAAAAACAAATAAAACCATTCCCAAAAGAACTCAAACAAATAAGAATTCCAAAAAAGAATTCAAACAAAACAAATAAAACATTTTCAACTGTTAAATCCAAACAAAGTTACAAGTAAAATGCACTTCCAAGTTCATGTATCAGCACGTTCGGAAATGGCGTATCAGCACGTTCGGAAATGACGTTCGGAAATGACGTAGGGCTCCACAAAAACCGGCTCAAAAGTGTCGTTATATACTACTCATACCGATACCCATCTATGATTCGGAGATGTTGTGCAAGATGTTTTATGAAAATGATATTGCCAGAAAGTTCCCTTGGATTTATCATAATGTATGGGAGTATCAGAAGGTGTACCCTCACTGTAGACACAGGCGTATAACCTTACCTTACAATTAACCAAGTTCTGTCTGAAAGAACAGTTGGATTGTACAACTGCATAGTCCGCTAATAGAGACAAGGTTCTTTCTTTTAAAATACTTAATAAGGGATAGGCAGTTTCCTTTGGTATAGAAGGAACGGAACTGAATTGATCAGGCGAAGGTCGCAGTGTCCATTTCCATCGGTGTCGAATCTTATTTCCAGTATTGCAGACAATAGGGGTATTAATAAAAAGCATATCGAGACTTATAGAAGGATGTAGGTCCATAACACTCCGTTAACAGAGACAAATCCTTTCCATTTTTGTTACATCGTTCCAATATTGTGATTCAGGAAAATATTTCTCAGAGAATGTTTTTCCTTCGGTTATAGCATATCCGAATATTTTAGAATACATTGGTATGGGATTTTTCCATGTGTAATCGTTTTGAGGTCGCTCCCAGAGGTGGTCAAAGGATACATGTTCCCAAGTCGCATTCAGTGTATAATGCCATTTTTCAGGAATGGAAGTAGAAGGAGGTACGAAGGTACCCTTTGTTATTGGAACAAGAGAAGCCTTCGCGTTTAAAACACAAGACAGAAGTGTAATTAAGGATGCTTGAGATAGTCGTTTACAAAGAGTAGGTGTTGAACGTGTAATCGACGAGTTGGACGAAGGCGATCATCTCCCCCCGCTTTTTGAAGAGAGGAGGAGATAAAGTACCATAAAAAATATAGAAATGACGAAGACAAAGATCGTATGTTCAAAGAATGATTCAGAGGGGCGGTACTGTAGAAAAGGGAAAAAAATACCATGGTCGCTTTCCCATTGTGCATGGTTCCATAATTCCAGAAGCAAGTTATCGGGAGGCAATGGTTTTGCACAGGCTGGCAAAATCAGTGCGAACATCGTACGTGCGTATTTTCCAGGTTGATATATAGGTATTTTTCGAGTAGCAGTTTTGGGCTGGTCCTTGTCGAAGACGAGATAAAGGTGATATAGTCGTCGTGAAAGACAACAGGTAAGAAAGAAGAAAAAGGCGGAAAAAAGGATAGATATAGCAAATAAAGAGAGCATAACATATTCGTAGTAAAGAAAAGGGGGAGCATATGCTGCAAAACTGTGATTCACAGACGTACAAGGTGTGTTGGCAATAGTTTGTACATGAGTGCCAAGTTGGTAGGAATAAACAAATTTATTACACTTTATTCAGATTATATCGCAATTTGATGTTGCGTCATTCTATTTAAAAATAGCCTCTTGTTAAAACCGTACATTGTATTCAATTCATTGCTTTTTTTCAGTCAGCGACTAGTAGATTGATAATAGTGTATTACAATTGTTCCTGCGTTTTCTCTAGCTTTCAAGTTAGCATCGTGAGTTCCCATATTATTTATTAAATTTTTTTTTATTTAGTTCAGTTTGTATAATATTTAAGGTTTTATTCTACCAAAAATAATAGATAAAGTTTTAAACAAGAAACGCAATGTTGATGAAAACGAATTTAGTGATGAGAACTCATTAAATGCAAAAAAACCTTGCATTAAGCAAGCTAACAGACCTAATCGCAAATATGATGAGACGTATTTAAACTTTGGATTTTCTTGGACTGGAAATGAAGATCATCTTTCCTCTTTGTGTTTAGTATGTGGATGTGAGATGTCAAATGAATCAATGTTACCCAGAAAATTAAGTAGACATCTTAAAAGTGAGCACCCACATCTTAAAGAAAAAGATTTAAGCTATTTTAAAAGATTGCTGGAACAGAACAGAAAGCAAGCTAGTATTTTCAAAAGCAAAATGACTGTTTCTGAAAAGGCTCAAATTGCTTCTTTAGAAATATCTGAGATGATTGCACAAAACTTAAAGTCTCATACTTTAGGAGAGTTAATCATTCTACCTGCATGCAGAAAGATGGTTAAGACAATGTTAGGAGATGAAGCTGAAAAAGAAATCAAGAAAATACGAGGTGCATTTAATAAGTTTCCAGACTTTTTTGTACAGGCATTTATAATTGCCGTAAACTCGAGATATTTCAGTATGTTGTTACTATACTCCTTATAAGATGATTGACCAATTTTTTCTTGTTTAGGTGCAAATTTATAGCTACAGTACGAATTAGAGTACACCTTACTAAATCCTGATTGTCACAGCTGGTGAATTTCAAAAATGCAATCTGGACGTGAGGACACATTAGAAGAACGATATGCAATCAAAGTTCTGTTTTAAACTTGGAAAAACTGCCACGGAAACGTATGTTATGCTTCAGACTGCTTATGGACCATCTTGCATGAATCGATCATCAGTTTTTCAGTGGCACAAGAGATTCAAGGAAGGCAGGGAGTCCTTGAGGGATGATGAGAGATGTGGGAGGAGTAGGGAAGTCAGAACATCAGAGATGATTGGCCAAATAAACGATTTCATGAATAGGGACCGTCGTGTTTCTATAGAGACACTAAGCGCACAGTTTAATGTCAGTGTGGGAGCTGTACACATAATCATTCGTGAGGAACTGAAGATGCGGAAGATTTGCGCGAAGTTCGTCCCAAGAGTGCTCCGGGAAGATCAGAGAGAAAGACGTTGCAATGACAGCAAGGAGATGGTCGAGCTCATTAATTCAGATCCCTAAGTTCTTGATGCCCTGGTAACCTGCGATGAAAGCTGGATCTATTGTTATGATCCAGAGACCAAGAGACAGAGTTCCCTGTGGAAGCATGCTGGATCTCCCAGACCCAAGAAGGCCAGACAGAGCAAGTCCACCCAGAAACTCATGATGATCCCTTTTTTTGATAGCATGGGCATAATCTACATTCACTGGGTTCCCACTGGAATCACAGTCAACAAGGAGTACTATATTGAAGTTTTAAGGGAGTTCAGGAAGAGATTCCGTCGGAAGAGGCCAGAACTCTTCGAATCAGGTCAGTGGCATTTCCATCAGGACAATGCCCCAGTCCACAACTCCATCCTCGTCACAGACTATTTGACCCAGATGGGCATCAAGACGGTTCCCCATCCTCCCTACAGCCCGGACCTTGCTCCCTGCGACTTTTGGCTATTCCCAAAGCTCAAGGAAAACCTCAGAGGCAATCGTTATTCCACAATTGAGGACATTGTCAAATGATACAGTTTAAAGGCGCATTTTAGCATTGTCAGCTGATATCGAAAAAAATGTATGCCGTAATAAACTTAAAATTTCAATTTTTGCTTTGCAAGTTGATGAATCAACGGATATCACTAACAAAGCACATCTAATAGCTTTTATTCGTTTTATTGACGGCGATCAAATAGTTAATCAGTTTTTATGTTGCAAAGAAATGCCAGGTACTACTAAAAGTGAAGACATTTTTCAAATTTTAAATAACTATCTCGTAAAATGGGACTTATCATGAAAGTTATGTATTGGCATTTGCACCGATGGAGATCTTTCTATGGTGGGTAGTTTGAAAAGGATTTACAACACTTGTAAAGGAAAGGCAAAACCCCAACATCATTACAACGCACTGCTTTCTACACAAAGAGGCTTTAATTGCAAAAACATTAGGAGATGAATTGAAAAAGTTTTGAATCAAGTTATCGAAATGGTTAATTTTAATAAAAGCAGGCCATTAAAGTGTCGTTTATTTGAACAAATTTGTATTGGAATAGATTCACAACCCAAAAGGTTACTTTTTCGCAGTGAAGTGAGGTGGCTATTTAGGGGAAAAGTGCTCTGTCGTGTGCATGAACTCCGAGAAGAGCTGCTTTTATTTTTTGAAGAAATGAATCATAAAGTTTTCAGTGAATATCTGAAATCTGAATTCTGGATTTCTAGGCTCGCGTATTTGGTAGACATATTTCAGCATCTTAATAACCTAAACAGAAGCATGCAAGAAAAAAATGAAAATATCCTTACGTCCACAGATAAGTTAAGCGCATTTCAGAAAAAACTAGTAATATGGAAAAGAAATTATATGAATGGTAATTTTGAAATGTTTCCTTCGGTCAGCAAAACCCATGTAAAGGAAATGATGCCCATCATAGTTGACCATTTAACAACTTTAGAAGAAAAATTAAGATTTTATTTCCCATCATTAAATGTAGACCATTATGATTGGATTAGAAACCCTTTCATGGAAATTCCAACTGATGCTGATTTGATGGTGAAATTAACACAAGTGCAATAATACACAATTTTAGGTTTAATGATCTATTGGTGCGTTTGAGAAATAAATTTTCTATCAAAGAACAAAAGATGTATAGTAATGCAAGAGGCTAGCGATGCACATAGCAAAACTGCAGACAGTGACACTGTTTCGATCTATCAGGTCTCTTCAGTGCAGTTGGTGACCGACAAGAAGCTAGAGGCTTTTAATAAAGCATAGCTTAGACCGCCACACTTGCGGGATCTATACTAGATCCACTTGGTGGAAGGTCTGTCAGTACTCTGCGAAGCCGTATCACTCGTGAATACTGAAGAGACCTGATAGGTCGAAACAGTGTCACTGACTGCAGTTTTGCTATGTGCATCGCTAGCCTCTTGCATTACTATACATGTAAGACCTTGTGACCACTAGGCTGTGACAGCACTATTATTCTAGCAGTTGCTAGACTTAGTGCACCTGCGACAACCGCCACTCATTCACGAGTGATACGGCTTCGCAGAGTACTGACAGACCATCCACCAAGTGGATCTAGTATAGATCCCGCAAGTGTGGCGGTCTAAGCTATGCTTTATTAAAAGCCTCTAGCTTCTTGTCGGTCACCAACTGCACTGAAGAGACCTCATAGGTCGAAACAGTGTCACTGTCTGCAGTTTTGCTATGAACAAAAGATGTGTTTTGCAACAGTATTCTAGTGGTTTTGTAGATTTTGACTCAAATTGATTTGTTTAATACACTCATTCTCTAGATCAGTGGTTCTCAATCTTTTTGACCTCGTGGCGTACCTGAGACCAATTGAGAAACGAACGGGCGCACTTTGCATGGGAAGTCAAAATCACTATAAATCTGCTGCAAAACGTTTAGTTCGATGTTGGACTATTATTATTTGTTTCTAACCCTCAACTAAATTACTAAACACAACAAGCTCAAAGATAAGATCTGAAACTGAGCATTACCATAACTTTCCATGATTTCCATGACACACCAAATTTAGCCCGGACTGGTGCTTTGGTCTTATAAAACAAAAATTTCGGAAAACGAATGTATCCTGCTTGAACGATATCGCAGATGTTGTGAGAAAAAGTACCCCCAGTGGTTGCAATCGCCCCCAATTGGTGGCTTCTAAAAATGGTATTGTTAATGTTAAACTGTATGATTGGCAAAATGTTTTGAAAAATTATTTCAGAACATTTCCAAATTTGCTTTTATATCATCGCTTCCATTTTAAATATAATTCTGTAGGCAAAATTACTGCAAAACAGTACAATGATTCTGCTAAAGTGGTTGTTAACATTGCCAGAAATCGTAACATTGAACGGCAATTGTTTTCTAAAGTACTTGAACCACCTGGCTTGAGTCTGGCACGTAATTGGTACTTGTTTAAGCAGATACGTGAATTCTGTGCATTTAAATATCGTGACACTGTTTGTGTCTTTCCATCGGAACCCAAGCCTAGTACCAGTGCAGCACAACCGACAACAGATGACGATCCAGCGCCACCTTCAAAAATTCAGAAAACGAGTCGAGGTCAAAGAAAAAGGGCGATGCTGCTGAGTGACATCACATATAACTTGCATAAAATAACTTTATTTGCATAAATTATATTAAGTACTATGCATTCGATACACTGACGTTTGTACTTCATATAGAACAACAGTTGTTAAAATTCTAAATATGGTTGGAAGGCTCACACCGACATAAATCACAAACATTATATTAAAAACAACTTAGTGTGTATTGCAAACAATGTACCCAACCCAATTTGACGAGACCATCCCTGGACGCGTTTCGTTCTTTTGGACTCCTCAGCAGGGCCTGTCCCGTCCCCCAAACCAAACCCTGCTGAGGAGTCCAAGAGAACGAAATGCATCCAGGAATGGTCTGGTCAAATTGGGTTGGGTACATTGTTTGCAATACACACTAAATTGTTTTTAATATAATGTTAATAGTTTATGTCGGTGTGAACCTTCCAACCATCAACTAACCTTGCATAACGTTATCTAATTCTAAATATAGTTTGTATTTCGAAAATCAGCATTGTTCATGTATGACTACATGCTAATTAAATGTATAACTATGAATATCGCGATGTTTCTTTGTATTTTTACAGAAGAGGTCATCTTATGAATGGATGTGTTAAATACGCCAATTTCATTTTTAAAACCTAAAAAGCAACTGTAATATTGTTTCAAAATGCTTCATTTTAATGTTAGATTATAATCATAATTCTCAATCACTTAACTTTATGATTAAACATAACAAACTCAATGATGAGACATAAAACTCTAACATGATGTATTTGTGAGGAATTTAGTGTCAAATCAGTAAATGTGTAAACTTCCTTATAAAACTTCAAACTTACAAATAGATGCAATGGAAGACGAAATCATTTCAATTCAGTATTGAACCTTAATATCAATGATCAAGGTCTTGACCAGACTATGATAAATAAACAACCCAATAATGATTTTGCAAATTAATGTACTAAATAGACCAATTTCAATGTCAAAACATACAAAACCACTACAATATTGTTGCAAAACGCTTCCTATCAAAATTGGACTGCAATCATATGTTTGAAATGCTTAACTAGATTACTAAACATAACAAACTTAATGCTGAGATCCAAAACTGTGGAACTGTGTCAAAGTATGAAATTCACTATCTAACCTACAAATTTTTAAACCATAATATCAATGATCAAGGTGTTGTGAATGTACAACTTGATAATATTTTAAAAGAGTTTATTAATAGCAATAGTTTCATTGAAAAAGCCTACAAAACCACTATAGAACTGTTACAAAGCGCCGATGTTGGACAGTGATTATACGTTTCAAACACTTTCTAGATCACTAAGTATAACAAACGAATCCAAAATTGCATATTACTGTAATTGCGTGAAATTCACTATCAAATTTACAAAAAGTGAAATCCCAATAAAAATCATTCCAAATGACTATTTTACCATAATATCAATGATGATCTTTTAAATGAGCATAATGAATATACCACTTTCAAGGTCAAAATCTACAAAACCACAATAATACAAATGTAAAACCTTTTTTTCAGTGCTGAACTGTAATGATATGTCTTAAATGCTCAACAGAACACTAAACCTAACAAACTAAATGAACGGGTATTACCGTAATAGTGTAAATTTAATTATCAAACCTATATGTGCAATATCAATCAAAATTACATCAAATCACTATTCAACCATAACATTTTTTCTAATCAAGGTCTTGACCAGATCAATGCAAGTGTACCTCTCAATGATGATTTTGTGAATGAGTGTAATGAACAAAGTAATCTCAATGTCAAAACTTACAAAACTACTATTGCAAAACGATCAAAATCAATGTTGGACTGTAAATATGTTTGAAGCGCTAAACAATCGCTAATTATAGCAAACTCATAGATGAGACCTAAAATTGTGTATTGCTGTAATCGTGTGAATTTCATTGTCAAACCTGCAAACATGTACAACAACAATCGAAATCACTTTAAAACATTGTTCAATCTCAATACCAACATGCAAGATATTTACTGGACTAATATAAATCTAGAATCGAATGATGATCTTGGGAATGAGTGTATTAAATCAACCATTTCAACATCAAAACCTACAAAACGACTGTAATACTGTTACAAAACGCTTTATTTCGATGATGGACTCTATCTATACATGTCAAACAATACATGACAAACTCAACGATGACAGCTGAAACTGTTTGTTGGTGTAAATGTGTAAGTTTTACTATGAAATCTACAAAAATCAACAAGCGAAATCACTTCAAATCACTATTCAACCATAATTTTAATGATCAAGGTCCTGACCACACTACTGTAAATGAGCAACTCAATAATAATGTTGTGAATAGGTGTATTTATTATGCTAAACTAAATATCAAACCCTACAAAGCCATTGTAATACTATTGCAAACGGCTTCAGTTTGATGCTGAACTATGATTATATGTCTCAAATGCTCAACTTGATTGCTAAACATAACAAACTCAACAAAGATACCTGATAGTGTGTATTACTGCAATTAGGTCAATTTTACTATCAAACCTACAAATATGTACAATAACCATCAAAATATCGTCCAATCACATTTGAGCCACCATATTAATGATTAAGAACCTGACCAGATTATTGTAGATGTACAACACAAAAATGATTTAGTGAATAAATGTATTAATTATGCCAAATTAAACTCCAAACCGTACAAAACCACGGTAATACTATTGCTAACGGCTTCAGTTTGATGTTGAACTATAATTATGTGTCTCAAACGCACAACTAGATCACTAAACATAACAAACTCAACAAAGATACCTGATAGTGTGTTACTGCAATTAGGTCAATTTCACTATCAAACCTACCCATATGTACAATAACAATCAAAATAATGTCCAATCACAATTGAGCTACGATATCAATGATCAAGAACCTGACCAGATTGTTGTAAATGTACAACACAAAAATGATTTTGCAAATCAGTGTGTTAAATAGTATAACTACAATGTCAAAACATACAAGGCCATTGAGCTGTTATTCCAAAACGCATTGTTTCGATCTTGGACTGCAATCATATGTTTCAATTACACAACTAAATCACTAAACATAACAAACTCAACAGACATACTTGAAAATGTGTAATATTGCATATGTGTGAGTTTCATTATTAAAATTACAAATGTGTACAATAACAAGCAAAATCACGTTTGAGCCAAAATATCAATAATCAACGTTTTGACCAGATTGCTGTAAATGTACATCACAAAAATGATTTTGCGAATAAGTGTATTATTTATGCCAAATTAAAGTTTAAATCCTACAAAACCACTGTAATACTGTTGCAAAATGTTTCAGTTTGATGTTGGACTGTAGTTACTTTTATGTTTCAAACGCACATCTAGATCATCAAACCTAATCAGCTCACAAACATCCTTAAAAACGTGTAATATTGCAATTGTGTGAGTTTCATCATTAAATCTGCAAATATACACAATAACAATCAAAATATTGTCAAATCACACTAGAGCTATACAATCAATAATCAAGGTTTTGGCCAGATTTACAAGGTTTTATTGTAAATGTACATCACAAAAATGATTTTGCGAATAAGTGCATTACTTATGCTAAATTAACTTTTAAATCCTACAAAACCACTGTAATACTGTTGCAAAATGTTTCAGTTTGATGTTGGACTGTAAGTTAAACGCATATCTAGATCACTAAACAACAAACTTAACAAACATACTTGAAAATTGTGTATTGCCACATACATGTATGTAAAATATTTTCCACGTTATTTTATTTGTAAGTGTCACGAATAAGGAAATTTGCCTTGTGAAAATAGTTTTCGCATATGCGTATAGTGCTGTATTATTTAATTCGCTCGGTTACTGATTGAAAAAAAGACCTTTTTTTAGCAATTTTTCCTCGTAAAGCGATATGGGTGTTTATTACTTGCCTCACCATTTGTGTGGTCTACATTGAAGCTGCAGTAGACTTGTCGACTGACGCTTTGATCAATGCTCTGCGTCGCTTCATGTCCAGAAGAGAACCAGTTTTTCACTTCTATTCTGATAATGGAACTAACATCGTTGGTGGCGAACGCATTTTATATGAATCGTTGAAAGAATGAAACCAGCAGCAAATCAAACATTTACTGCAACGTGAAGTACAATGGACATTTAATCCACCCAATGCTAACCACATGGGAGGAAGCTGGTAAAGAATGATAAAACCTTTCGTCGTTATCTCATTTCAATTTTAGGAAAACGCGAGTTAAACGACAACCAGTTACAAACGTTTTTGCTTGAAGCAGAATCAATAATCAACTCGAGACCTCTCACACCAATTACTATTCACTTGAGCCATTAACGCCAAACCACTTACTCCAAGCTGTATCCTGCGTCTGCTTTACCACCTACTGTTACCAGCAAAGATGACTGCTATGCAAAAAGACGTTAGTGGCATATTCAATTTTTGGCTGATAAATTTTGGACCAGATGGTCCAGGGAATATTTAAAAACAATTGCTTCAAGACAAAAACGGCACCATTTGAAACAGGATGATGTTGTTTTGATGGTTGGTGATGCGTCACCACGCTCAAATTGGTGCCTAAAAAAATCATCAAAACCTCTATCCTGATGAACACAATGGAATATTACCAGTGTTGCCAAAAACCCACGGTCATGAAGTTAGACGTCCCATACATAAATTGTGTTTAGTATTACCAGCAGATCCTTCGGTTCATCCTCGGGAAATTAGTGATGACCCAGCTACGGACTTGGGAAAACAAAACTCTAATATAACAAGCATATCGACACTTTTATAGACAATACAACAGATTGTTGTGCATGCAAGTCATGCTACGTATTTACGGAGTAAAACGAGAAACATATTTAATTTTTGGTAATCTTGACTTTAAATTTTTGTTGTCAAACAAATTATATATCCACAACTCAATGATTTTTATGAAGATGAGTGTGTTAAACAAAACAGTTTCAATGTCATAATTTACAAAATCTCTATAATGCTGTTGCAAAACGCTTTATTTCAATGTTGGACTGTAATTATATGTCTTAATTGCTCAACTAGATTACTAGATCTAACAAACTCAATGATTAAATATAGCAGGCATTCCTCGTATGTCGAGTGTAACGATATTTCAATCAGATCACTTCGTTCTTTCGACAAATTTTCTATTCAAATTTAACGTTTCGCTCCCCTTAGTTACCGGGGAGCTTCTTCAGAACACGGTAGATGTTAATAATGTGACATACAAACTGTACAACATAAAATTACAAAGACTACCTGTATTACTAAACACTAAAAATTATTTATCAACAGGGCAGGCAATCACGTAATAACAAAAACATTGTTACATCACAGATACAGGAGTGGCCAAGTGAAAAGTGTTGTGAGAAACATAAGACATTACTTATTGGAGACGAACACACTATAAACAGTCGGAAAATTCGCACCATCATTGCGATTAATAACATTGCATGAACAAGCCTTTTGATTTATCAAAAAACTTTCCGCAACGCGACGTCTGTATGCATGTGATTCTGACTTCAGAATTTTGACATTATCCCAATCTATTCTATGATCGAATTCCATAACATGTTGACTCAGCGCTGACTTTTTAGTGTTAAAAGTCTTGACCGCATCAACATGTTCCCGTTTTCTGGTTCTAACACTACGTCCTGTTTCACCTACATACACAGCATTGCAATCTCGGCAAGAAATTTGATACACCAAACCACGCTTTTGTTCAAAATTAATAACATCTTTAGGTTTGCGAAACAACGAAGACAACGTGTGATGTGGTTTTAAAGCCACCAACATCATGACCTACTGCCTGTGGTAAGAAACCGCTGGTGACTTTTTATGACATGCTTAATGAGCAGCTATACCGTCCTCGATGGGTACGTGAAGCGCAGGTGGAAAATTGCTGGTTTCGTCGTTTGTCTTGATTATCAGCTTACTCCCTTTTCACAAAATGCCTGCTATATTTAACCTATTGAAAAGAAACTATGGTAGAGATTTATTGCAAAGTTCAAGAAAACTACTAAGTTGTTATGTTACCATAGAGAAAGAATATTGCCATTTAAGGTTTAATCATGCATGCAAGAGAGAAGGTGTGTTGCCTAAGAGCCTAAGGTTTCCCCCACCAATTAAATCGCGAAAAGGTTTCCAATTAGCTCGTAAATCTGGATGGGAGTTTCTAAATCTTCGAATAAATGAATCTCATAAAAAAATTGGACGCGCTAAAACATTAGTTGAGGGGATCAGGTTTCAATTAAACAGCAAATTACATCCCGAAGACTTCAATGACCTAATGAATTTTTCGGATTATAAAAAAAGTAAAGTTCGTTCAAAAACCGAATATATTCACAACCAAAAACTAAAACAGCTTATTCCAAGAGAGTGAGAAACAAAGAGCTTGAATCGAAATTGGATTAAAAACTTATCCTCGCGTTCGCTCACTAATGCTCAGGAATCACTCCCGAAAAAAGGGAACAAATTTGCAATAGCACCATCAAAAATTCCTGTTTTGGATATTATAAGCAGAGTTGAATTAGGTCTAACCCAAGTAAACTTCGCCAATAAGTGTTCAATCGATTCCACACGATCTAAAGTGGTGGAAATTCTGAAAAGAGCCAAACCACCCAAACCAAATCTATCAAAGGCCGAAAAGCGCGCAATGAAAGAGTTGAAGCAATATGATGACATAGTAATCCTTAACGCGGATAAAGGTAACAGCACTGTGGTAATGGATAAACTGGAATATGATGAAAAACTTTTAGGGTTGTTATCTGATTCTGCAACATACCAAGTAATTTAAAAAAATCCAATCTGTTCTATTGAAAAGCGTTTAAATCGTTACATCTGGAAGTTGTACAAAAACGACAAGATTTCCACTTATTTGTACAAAACTTTACGTAGTAGTGATTCAGTTTTGCCAAGAATATATGGACTTCCGAAAATTCATAAACCCAATGTTCCTCTTCGTCCTATTGTTTCCTTCATTGGTACAGCTACCTACCAGCTCGCCAAATTCCTTAAGCAAATTCTTGTTCCCTTAGTGGGAAATACCCAATACACTGTCAAGAATTCCTCTGAATTTGTAGAATTGATTTCATCCATCAAACTTGGCAAATCTGAATCACAAGTTTCGTTTGATGTGATAAGTTTGTTTACTTCGGTTCCACTTATAACCGCCAAAACCATTGTGGCTAATAGAGTCGGCAATAATTGCACCTTGGGAGAAAGAACAAGCCTTGCAGTGCCGGAAATCATGGAAGCATTAGATATTTGTCTACAATCATCGTTTTTTGTGTATAGTGACGTCATTTATAAACAAATTTTCGGTTGTCCGATGGGCTCTCCCTTGTCACCAATAATAGCAAACATGGTTATGGAAGAGATTGAGCAAACAGCTTTAAACACGTATTTGAATCCTCCGTCTTTATGGTTAAGTTATGTTGATGATGTGTATGCTATTATGGAAAAAACTGAGGTCGAGCCCTTTCATGATTACTTAAATACTATATCTACTTCAATAAAGTTCACTAAAGAATTGGAAAAATCAGGACAATTAGCCTTTTTGGACGTAAGCATACAACAGATGGAAGATGGATCCCTTGCAACATGCGTATACAGGAAACCAACACACACGGACAGGTATCTTCAATATTTGTCTCATCACCCGGTTAATCAAAAGGTTAGTGTGGCTCGTACATTATTCTCCAGAGCCAACAGTATCATATCCAATAACGAAAAAAAGATTGAAGAGTTTCATCACATAACAAAAACCTTAAAAAATAATAGATTTCCCAGTAACAAATGTAGTTTCAAGAAGTACTTGAAAAATCATAATTTTAGAAAAACAGAAAAACTGCAACGGTTCACTTCGATTCCCTACGTGCAAGGTGTCTCCGAACCTATTAGCCGAATTTTGACTCAAGTTGGTATCGGAGTGGCTTTAAAACCACATCACACGTTGTCTTCGTTGTTTCGCAAACCTAAAGATGTTATTAATTTTGAACAAAAGCGTGGTTTGGTGTATCAAATTTCTTGCCGGGATTGCAATGCTGTGTATGTAGGTGAAACAGGACGTAGTGTTAGAACCAGAAAACGGGAACATGTTGATGCGGTCAAGACTTTTAACACTAAAAAGTCAGCGCTGAGTCAACATGTTATGGAATTCGATCATAGAATAGATTGGGATAATGTCAAAATTCTGAAGTCAGAATCACATGCATACAGACGTCGCGTTGCGGAAAGTTTTTTAATAAATCAAAAGGCTTGTTCATGCAATGTTATTAATCGCAATGATGGTGCGAATTTTCTGACTGTTTATAGTGTGTTCGTCTCCAATAAGTAATGTCTTATGTTTCTCACAACACTTTTCACTTGGCCACTCCTGTATCTGTGATGTAACAATGTTTTTGTTATTACGTGATTGCCTGCCCTGTTGATAAATAATTTTTAGTGTTTAGTAATACAGGTAGTCTTTGTAATTTTATGTTGTACAGTTTGTATGTCACATTATTAACATCTACCGTGTTCTGAAGAAGCTCCCCGGTAACTAAGGGGAGCGAAACGTTAAATTTGAATAGAAAATTTGTCGAAAGAACGAAGTGATCTGATTGAAACTCAATGATGACAACTGAAACTGTAAATGTGTAATTTTTTTTGTCAAACCTACAAATTTGAATAATACCAATCAAAATCACTTCAAATCATTATTGAAACATAATATTATTGATTAAGAATTTGACCAGATTTTTGTAAATGTACAACTCAATGATGATCTTGCCAATGAGTGTAATAAACAAAAATCGACTTCAATGTCAAAACCTACAAAACCATTAGAAAATTGTTGTAAAACGCTTTATTTTGATGTTGGACTATAATTACATGTTTCAAACGTTCAACTAGATCACTAAACATACCAAACTCAACGATGAAACCATAAATTGTGTGTTACTGTAAATTTCATTATTCAACCTACAAATATGTACAATAACAATCCAAATCACTTTAAATAGCAATGATGAAGGTCTTGACCAGACAATTGCAAATGTACAACTTAATGATGATTTTGCGAATTAGTATATTAAATAGACCAACTCAAAAATTAAAACCTACAAAACAATTACAATAGTGTTGTAAAACGCTTTATTTTGATGTTGGATTGTAATTACAAGTCTTAAACACTCAACTAGATTTCTGAAGATAATAAACTCGATGATGACACTTGAAACTCTGAAATATTGCAATTGTGTAAATTTCACTATCAAATCTACAAATATGTACAATGACAATCAAAATACCGTCAAATCATTTATGAATTATAATAATGATGATTAAAGTCCTTACCAGATTACTATAAATATACAACATATTGGTGTTCTAGTGAATGAATGTTTTAAATAAATCAATTTCAATGTCAAAACCTACAAAACCACTACAAAATTGTAGAAAAATGCTTTATTTTGAAGTTGGATTGTAATTATGTTTCAAACGCTCAACTAGATCATTAAACACAACAAAGCCAATGATGTAACTAAAACTTGTGCATTATTGTAAATGTATGATATTTATTATGTAACCTACAAATATGTACAATATCAATTGAAATTGTTTCGAATCACTATTTAACCATAATATCAATGATCAATTCTTGACCAGATTATTGTAAATGTACAACTCGATAATGATTTTGTGAATTGGTGTATTTAACAAAACAATTCCAATGTCAACACACAAAAAAACACAATACTGTTGCAAAATGCTTTATTTCAAAGTTGGGCACTAATTTTTTGATTTAACGTGCAACCAGATTGCTAAACATAACAAAGTCCATGATGAAACATGAAATGGTGTATTAGTGTAGTTTTGTTAATTTCACTATTAAATCCACAAATATGTGCAATAACACACCAAAACACTTCAAATCAAAATTCAGCTATAATATCATTGATCAAGGTTTTGACCAAAATATTGTAAATGTACAGCTCAATGATAACCTCATCAATGGGTTTACTAAGTAGACCAATTTGAATGTCAAAACCTACAGAACCAATATAATATTGTTGAAAAATGCTTCATTTCGATCTTGGATTGTAATTATATGTTTCAAACGCACAACAAATCACTAAACATAACAAACTTGATGGACACCTAAAAATTTGTTTTCATTGTAAAAGTGTGAATTTGATTAACATACCTTTAAATACGTACAATAACAAACGAAATCTCTTCAAATCACCATTGAACCATAATATCAATAATCAATGTTTTCAACCAGATTATTATGAATGTACAACTCAATCATTATTGTGCAATACAAAATTTTAATACAAAAATCTACAAAACCACTATTATACTGTTGCAAAACATTTTATTTGCATGTTGGACTGTGGGTATATATGTCTCACAACATCAACTGCATCATTACACATACAAGCTCAATGATGACTCCTGAAACGGTACTTTACTGTAAATGTGTGACTTTTAGTGTCAAACCTACAAATGCATACAATAACAATCGAAATCATTTCAAATGACTATTGAGCCATAATATCAATGATCAAGGTTTTGTTAAGACTATTGTAAATGTACAACTCAATGAGAATCTTTTAAATAAGTGTATTAAACAAACCAATTTCAACGTCAAAACCTACAAAACCACTATATTATTGTTGTAAAACGATCGCAATCAATGTTGGATTATGAATATGTATCTCAAATGCACAACCAGATCACTAAACATAAAAGCTTAATGATGAGACCTGAATTGTGTATTATTGTAATTAAGTGAAATTGACAATCAAACATTTAAAGATATACAAAAAGATTTGAAAAAACATCAAATCACTAATAAACTTTTATGTCAATGATCAAGATCTTGACCAAAATACAGGGTGTCCACAAAGTCTTTTGACAATTTAAAAAATTCATTGATATTACAACTGACGTTGGAAATGTTTGAAATGTTTGAATAATATCAATTGAATGATCAAGTTTTTATTTAAAACATTATTGAACTTTATCTCTAAAATGATTAAATAATATCAAGTAAATAGGCTATTAACTTTTTATTCAAAGCATTAATAAATTTCTACAAGAGCCCCATTTGCAGCATGGAGGACATCTGAACGATATTAACTTTCAATCCACGTCCTTTTTAACATTTTTCATCAGTTGTTTCCACAGCGGCAGTTATTTTTTTCTTAAGGTCACGTATGTCTTTTACTTTGGTGCGGTACACAACATCTTTCACGTAGCTTGAACAAAAGCAGAGCGGATGGATTTTGTTGGGCTACGACTAAATGAGTGACGAATACGCTCGATGCCTTTTTCAGAAGTTTTTGGCCATTCACTCCTCAATTTTAGTAGCAACGTTCCCGTTCCCACAAACTGTTTATGCCAATTGCGAATCGACTGACGTGCTGGGGCTTGTTTTAAATATTTATCTATGAAATTTCTTTGTGCTTGAATATCAGATCTCGTTTTGATAAACCAAGAAACACATTGTGCTTTTTCTTGTGGAGTAGTCATTTTTAATAAGGGTTGGAAATCAATTATTTTATGTAGCTAATTCATCTCTGAAATAAAAAAAGTGATATTATAAAAAACTTTAATAACAACTGATTAATATGCAAAAAGAATTATTTTGATAGCATTTTTTGAAATTTTTTAATGAATTTATAAAATTGTCTAAAGACGTTGTGGACATCCTGTATTTATAAATCTACAACTCAATGATAATCTTGTGAATGATTGTATTAATTAAACCAATTTCAAAACCACAATAATACGTTGCCAAACGTTTTATTTTGATTTTGGACTATAATTATATGTTTCAAACACTCAACTAGATCACTAAACATAATAAACTCAATGATGACAAAGTCTCAAAGTCTTTAGACAATAACTTGCGCATTAATGCAATTGTGTGACATTCACTATCAAACCTACAAATGTATACAATATCAATCGAAATCACTTCAAATCACTATTCAATTACAATATGAATGATCAAGGTCTTGACCAGATTATTGTAATAGTACCACTAAACAGTGGTTTTGCAAATAAATATATTAAAACAAAACAATTTCAATGTCAAAACCTACAAAACCACTATAATACTGTTGCAAAACAATGGAAGTCAAGATTGGTCTATTAATATATGTCTCAAACACTCAACAAAATTATAAAACATAACAAACTCAGTGATAACACAAGAAAATGTGCATTAGTGTATTTTTATGGCTTTCAGTATTAAATCTACAAATATGTACAATAAAATTATGTCAAGTCTTTATTGTACCACAATATCAACGATCAAGGTCTAGACCAAACTCATAAATATTTACTTCAATGATGATCAAGAGAATGAGTGTATTAAACAAATCAATTTGAGTCAAAATCTACAAAACCACTAGAATACTGTTGCAAAACACATCTTTTGTTCTTTGATTGAAAATTTATTTCTCAAACGCACCAATAGATCCTTAAACCTAAAATTGTGTATTATTGCACTTGTGTTAATTTCACCATCAAATCTACAAATATGTACATCAACAATCAAAAATGACTTCAAACACTATTGAATCATAATATTAATGATCAAGGTCTTGATCAGACCGTTGTAATAGTACAACTCAATGATGATCTTGTAAATGAGTATTTTAAGAAACCAATTTTAATGTCAAAACCTACAAAACCACATTATTACTGTTGCAAGACGCTTTATTTTGATTTTAAACTGTAATTATGTCTCAAACGTTCAAGCAGATCGCTAAACACAACAAACTCAATGATGAAAACACAATTTGTGTATTACTGTATTTGAGTGAATACGAACAATAATAATCAAAATCACTTCAAAACTCGTGAACCATAATATCAATGATCAAGGTTATGGTGAGACTGTTGTCAATTAGCAACTCGATGATGATATTGCATATGAGTGTATTAAATAGACCGATTTCAATGTCAAAAACAATTACATAACTGTTGCAAAATGCTTTATTTCGGTGTTGGACTGTAATGATATAACTTCAACACTTCAACACAAAATCACTGAAGATAATAAACTCAATAATGGGGCCTGAAATTCTCTATCACTGTAATTGTGTGTTACTCAAACTCAGTAATGGGGCTAAAATTCTCTATAACAGTAATTGTGTGTTACTCAAAATTATATTACCATAAACTTTGTATTGCTGTAATATCATTTCGAATCGCTATTCAACCATAATATTAGTGATCGAGGTTTTGACCGATTATTGCAAATTTATAACTTAATGATGATCTTTCAAATGAGTGTATTGAAAAGATCAATTTCATTTTCAAAACATACTAAACCACCTCATTCAAATAAAATGCGGAACAATCGTCGAGCTTCCGGTTTATTGCTTTTCCAAGCTCTTTTGCTTGTGGTTTGATTTCGAGTGCCAAAATGCAACTCTGGTCACAAGTTGGCGACCTAGGTGAAAAAATGAAAGCAAAACCCTAGAACACTCGGTATTCCCAAGCGGTCCCCATCAAAGTATTTTTTCCAAAACGAGCGTTTTTAATGAAGCAGCTTGCTTTTTCGCAAAATCGACTCAAAACTCATTGATAACCTTGGCTAGCTGGCAAAGCAAGAGCAGCGATTAATGGCGATGACAATCAAAACATAACGCAAATGCTGTTCCCACAGAAATTATACAACCGAGTTATCAAGATTTTGGGATAATCGCAGGGCTCAACTCGAGGGAAATGCAATGGTCAAACCTCGCCCTGGGCATACCGCCTACGTGATCTATACTTGATAATAGCTCTTGAGAGCCGAGAAGCGATGCACGGTCATGGGGCCTTGACCTGATGAACACCCAACATTTTGTTGTAGTGGGGTGCGCCTGCTGGTGCCCACCAACATTTTTGCAGTAACAGCAAAATGGCAACAGCGTACGACTCACTTCCATTTTCTCTTTTTCTTCCTTTTGCAATGCATGCACACACCATCACCACACGTAGATACTAGATATTTTTAGCAGCTCTTGAGATACAGTAGGTTCTCGCAGCTAGTCCATAGTTTTTATCGTTTTTATTGTTTGTTGAAGCAAATATCAAACAATAAGCGGTTAACACCTAATTAAATAATCATAACAGCACAAAAATACATAGGCTATAACGAGAGTAAAGTGAACGTTTGTTTTTTATTTATTTATAAATATTAAATAAATGAAACATTTTAATTTGGCTTTGTAAGGAATGATGCATATTAGGTCGGAGGTTCCCAAAGTGTTGCGTACAAAACCCTAGGGTCTGGCAAGAGCAGCTTAGGGGCTCTGCAAACCATGAATTCAAACAAAGAGATTTTGAGAAATTTTGAGATTTTGAGAAATTTGTTGTCGGTTTGACTTGGACCAAAAGGAAAGAAAACCTTTTAATCAAAGCCCGCGGAGCCCTCTTCACAATTGTAAATCAAATGTACAACGTGGTACTTTATAAAAATAGTCACTTCAATTCAATGAGTTTCATCACAAAAAGCATAATTTGTGAAAGTGAGAGAGATGATGACCTTTTTTTGGAGATTACCCAATTTTTGGGCAACATAATACGACCTCCAATGTTATTGCATGAAGTTTAAGAACATTTACGCATGATTCTCTTCTTTTATTAGAAATTTGAAACATTTTTAGGTACAAAATAGTAAATGCATTCTAGTAATTGAATAACAGTTGACAAGTGTTAATGTAATCTTTTAAAGCTCTGTATAAATTTTTTGTGGGGTCAGCAATCAATGTTTAATCTATCAAGGGCTCCAAAGCATTAAAAGTTTGGGAAACCCTGCACTAGATGAGAATTTTTGGATCTTCAATTTGGCCATCAACATTTTAGTCGCCCTTGAAAGGGAGTGTCTGATCTGTAGCCATGTCGAAGTAACACGGCGATTCGTCCATATTGTAGATTTGCATCAGGTTATATCCAACCGTGCTCTAAGCGGAACTAACAATAAAATCACTTCCAACTTAATGCTTTTCCATTGCAGTACGTCCTTCTGCTGCCCTTGATGTGTAATTTGGCGATTTCCAATATGATGATGACGACAAAAATTAAAAATCCACTTGTTAGAGCCAACGTAGTTGACAATTTGAAATTCTTCTGTAATTTCTTGTGCTTTTTCTCGCAGCCGAATGGAGTTCACTTGGTGCTTGTGCTCTCTTTCATCTCGGAACCAGACAAACAGATGCTCTTTGGCTTCCTCAAATTTGGCTCTTAGGCTAGAGCTGCTAATCCTCTAACGTTTTTGTTTTTTACTAATGGAGATATAGCTGTCTTCATTTTTGCCCAGTATTTTATTATCTTTCTCTGAAAACCTGTCTCCTTTTCTAGTTGGTACAAACATTCACCGCTTTTCTAGCGCTTCACTATTTCCAACTTTGTTTCTACAGGAATACCTCTGCGTTTTGATTGATTAGACAACATTTCGATAGGAAGTTATGGTAAAAATTTTGCGAAATACAAGTTTGTTCTAAAATTTATCACGTCACAAAGTTTGGAATAATGGCCGCTTAAAACACCTCATAAGCATGTTTTTATCACAAACATTACATGCGCTAATCGTGCAGGGACCAAAATTATTTTGTTACAATGGCTTTTGCAACAAAAACCTATTAAAGGACATTCAAATAAAACAAAACTTTGGCGCCCATTAATGCACCAAGGTACCTGTTTTCAGTTAATATACTCATGGTGCATTAACTGGGGGGGGGGGGGGGGAGGAGGTACATTAAGTGGAAAATTCTGGTACATTGACTGGCAAATATCAAAAGAAATCTTTGTTACAAAACAGAAGAAACGAAACAAAAAATACACAAAAATTGCACATTAAACTACAAAGTGTTGAAATGCAGTTCGTCATCAAGGGGTCACATGATGCTTTATAAATTTTCTTTAAGTTTTTGAAGAATCAGTAAGTGAGATTGAACAATTTTTTGTACTTCTAAACGGTGTCGTCATAAAATTGCTTTTTCAATTTTATGACTATAAACCTGGCGTTTGTCTTGATACTTTGGTGGGTGTTTGCATTTCTGGCCTACCAAATTTTATGACTATTAATTGTTGTTAATAGTGCTATCGTGTCAGCCTCTGATTAGGACAAAGAAGCAGGTATTAAATGATTTAAAGATAATTGGTCTTGTACTATCGGGATGGCAATAGCAGTGGTTTTTCTATTAAACTGTCAACGAATTGCCATATTACGATGAGTTTTTCACATGATTTAAATATGTGCATTGCAGAATCAGGGCCTTTATTATAAAAAACACAGAAGAATTTTGGATTGTCAAGAGAAAAGTCACAAAGTTTTGTTTGAGAAGGTAAGGCTTTATGAACTAATTTGTAATCAAAAGTTTTTAAATAGTTGGGGAATATGGGGTTGTGAACTCCTTTCCACTTGCTTTTATTCATAACTGCTCTGGTCTCTGGAGTTGAGTCACTAATAATCCGTGAATAAATGGTCTTAATTTGGCTGCCTTCCAATTCTTTCTTTGTAATGTTGTATTTTTTGATAACATCCAGAGTATGCCTGTAGTATAGGGATGGTATTATCTTATGTGGTGGATGATTTAGGTTAAACAGATTTGATAGAGTATGTCCGATTTAATATTCTATAAAGCTAGCTTGTGTTTCTAGTTTTAAGTGCTAAGTTCTTATTTTGACGTATTTAGAAACGTTTTTTAATTGTGTTAGATAATGTTTTTAATGATTCGGTGAGTTCGACTGTGTGTTTCCAGGTGGGGTTTGGTGTAGAGCAGTTTAGTGAGTTTTGCATATAAAGATTCAGATTTAAACTTTTCAGATTTCTATGTAGATTGTACTTGACATAGACTGCATAAAATAGGTTTAGGTTTTTGTTTTGGATTAGATCTATGATTTTAGTGATAAATTAAATTTTTATTTTGGATTCGACATCTGGCATACGATTGCCTCGATCTTAGTTATACCACCTAACCCAGCCGTCTTGGATATGAAAACGTTGGGTTACAGTCATTTTCACCAACAAAAACAAGCTAGGCATTCCAACAATAACTTCAACTCAAATTTATTTCCTTAGCTGGTTACTTCTGTAGTTCTTAACCGGGGGGGCATGCCTCCCCTGGCGGCCAAACGTAAATTTTCAAGGGGCGAGGGCCCTAATGTGCTTTACAACACCTTCTTTACTAATTTTGAGATCAACGTTTTCTCGCCTATTGTATGGTTGCCAGTGCTTAAATACTGTCTGAGATATTATTGTGAGTAATTGTAGCCTACCGGTATATGGTTATCCTGTTTTGTCAACTGAATAATGTATGATGTCATAAAACAAATAAATTATCAATCATGTTTACTTCATTTTGATAATTTAGCATTTGCAAATCTACATTGTAGAGTAGACTGTAGCCTACCCAGGGATGTGCAGTCAGGAGCGGCAGGTGAGGCAGTGCCTCACCTGCCCTTGTAATGATAATTATTGAAGGATAATATTATTTGCAAATTTAGTAAAAGCTATAACATTTTTGGTGTTTTTATTAATGTGATTCGTGTCTTTCTCTCAAAATTATTTTCTAGCACCACTTTTGTTGTTGCCTTTTATACAGCCAAAGAGTAACTTACAATTGTTGTTATGCCATTGACGCGTTTTTGTGGTCAAAATCGCTTTTTGATATAGGCGAGGTGCAGCACTGACAATTTTGCCTCTCTTCAGACACTAAAAGTTCCATTAACTGAATAAAGCGTGCCTTTTTTCTTTTTGCAATATTGCCGCGAATTTATGCTGAACAGATAGGAATTTGAGACATGCCTCACATTAAGAAAAAAATAATCCGTTTTTTTCTCGCCAAGTTTGAATAAGCGCATTGCAGAAGTTCCCGAGTACAGTATAAGTTTTAAGTTTAAGGAAAATGGAGGAAGATTTAATATTGAAGCGAAGAAATTTTTCAGAACTAAGCTTTCAATCTAAAGTTAATATCTTAAAGAAAGGTAGGCTCATTCCTGATCAAAAAAATTTGCTTCAGACAACTGGACGAAAAAAGGTAAATTGCTCCTTTCATAAGGAGTGGTACACAAGAAAGGAATGGCTGTGAGGATGTGCTTTAAGAAATCGTCTTTTCTGCTATCCCTGTCTCTTGTTCTCAATAAATGGCACTGTTTGGTCTAAAAGTGGATTTTGTGACTTGAAGAATTTGCCGAGAAGTCCTAGCAAGCACGAGAAATCCAATACAGTAGATTCCGCTTAATTGGGCCGCTGGTTGATCGGGTCAGACGTTTAATTGGGCCAAATTGTGAAGAATGAAATCCAATCAAAGATAATGCACTACGTTAAATCCGCATAATCGGGCCACTATTCCGCTTAATTGGGCCACAACTATAGTTACACATACACCGGTGTAATTGCAAAACCGCCTTTGTAATGTAATAGAACTCAATATCACAAAGCCAACTTTATTATATAACAATTAAACAATACAGGCGCAACTTATTTTGTCATTTCATGCCCTTGAACATAATAATTGTTGTGTTTTGTTGCAAATTTTGTGAAGTCCCAAGCAGAGATGCCACGAAAAGATTTAACAATTGCTAAAAGCATTGTTGTCCTAAGAAAAATTAGAGAGCAACCTCCAAACATTAGTCATCGCCAGCTAGCTGAGATAACTGGTGTACCAAGGACAACCCTGGCACGGATACTGCAAGACTTCGTATAATCGGGTCAGCCGCTTAATCAGGCCAAATGGTGCTTGTCCCGATGTGACCCGATAAAGCGGAATCTAATGTATTCACATTCAAAATCAAATTTCTTTTAAAACGTTTGGAACTTCAAGAATTGATTTGGCCTTAAATGAATAACAGAAACTTAACATCAGCCTTCACAACTCTAAAGTTTAAAAAAATCGAGAAATTTTAAAGGTTCTCATTAATGGAACATGCTACCAGGCTAATCAAGAGTTAGCCTTTCGTGGAAATGATAAGAGTGTGACCTCGTTTAATTAGGCTTACCATACGTCTCGTTTTAGGTGAGACAGTCCCGCTTTTTCAGGCCTTGTTCCGGTCAAACCATTGAAAGTCCCGGTTTTTCATTCAGTCAGCCAGCATAGCTCAAACTGCGGTATTTAAACGTTTGTCCCAATAAGGAAAGGCATTATGACAGCGAACCCTGCCTCAATGACAATTTTGGCCAAAATTGACACAAAAGGTGCAGTCAAGCAGGTGCTGACCTTTTTTTTTTTTTCTTTTGGAGAACACCTGACTTCGAATGGAACCGAGGCTAAACGCTCCCGCAATGGAGGTTATCTCCAAAAAAAAAAAGAAAAGGTCAGGACCTGAATTTCCGACGCAAAGTGTGTCGGAACCTAGCACCGTCAGCCGTAGTTAGTTGAGGCTTCATCAAACGTCCCGCTTTAAATCACAAAAATATGGTAAGCCTACGTTTAATTGTGGCAATTACGTCGAACTTATTTACGCTTTTGCTGAAAACGATGAAAGAATTTCTCGTCATTCGGAGACTGCCACAATGTTTTCTGGTTTGTCCAATCGAATACAGAACGATATAACTGAAGCAGTGGCAGAGGGTATTCGAACTGATATCAGAAAAGATATAAATAAAGCCTCCTTTGTTGCTGTAGAAGTTGACGAGACGACAGACGTTACGCAAAAGGCCCAGATTTTTGTTATTTTTCGTTCTGTATGTGAGGCTTCATATATAGTCAAGGAAATTTTTTTGGGGCTTGTAGGAAATAAGTTCCTTGATCAAGAGCGTGCTGACTGAATCCCAATTGCTGGGAACTATGGCAGTCACAAGGAAGAAAGCACTACAGCAATATTTTATTCCATCAATTCCCACAAGCTGTGGCAGATAATCAAAAATCACGTCCTTCTGCCACGACAATCAACAACGAACGAGAAACATGACAGACAATCAGAACACGTCCGTCCGCCACGGCGATCGACGAAGAAAGAGAGCACAGTATCTCTGACCACATGGTCGGTAACAAAATCTGCACGCGACACCAGGAATTAGGTCGCTGCACACGTCTATGTAACCAGGACACTGCACACGTCACATCAACAAAAATAACGGATAAACAACCTAATGGCGGGAAAGGCAAGCCGATCACCGAGCTACCAAGAGAAGACAAAAATATACATACATAATCTAGCCCTAATAAAAAAAGAAAAATAAATGTGTGTGATTTTAGACGCTTACAATAACAATAAACAATACGCGTTGCAATATCACGGCTAGGTTGCCGGAAAGCCATGCAGGCTAGATTCCTGGCGTGAGGTTACATCGCCAGGCGTGCGAACTATAGGAGCACAATGTACTTTTTACGGAGATAGCCGAGCGGCTACAAACCTGACAGTATGTACTTCGTCAGTTAATATTACAGTAAAATCATAGGGTAAAACAGCAAAGGTGCGCGAGCTGGGCGTCAAACTGGGGACGCACGAAGTTGCAAACTAGCAAACGCAGCTCTAACAGTAAAGAACTAGAATCACACACACATGGCGGGAGCAAGGCGCTAAACCGCCGAAAGCAAACTAATAAAAAAAAATGTAAAAAAAGACAAAAAGATGTTTGGCATGGCAGCTCGATGAGGTGCGAGGCGTGACATGCTACACAACTCCCCCCTCAAGCAAGCGCAGCCAGCGGAGACGTGCGAAAGGACGGAAGAAGATATTGTCATCGATCTCGGGCTTGTCTTCCAGGCGTCCAAAAGCTGAAAGGCCGCAGCACAAAATAAGTGTACAGTGAGCAAGAAATAAAATACAAACATGCATCAATGCCGCACATAGACGTTATATTCATGTGTTTACAAAATCGTAAGGCATGGCAGTGATCAGGCATATGTTAAAATCATAATTGAAGATAGCTTCTGACTAGGGGTAATAAAAAATTTCTCCCAAAAATGAAGCATAAAACATAACTGCAGGACTAAAATAAAAGAAATAAAAGGGTGTACCAACACAAACAAAAAGGTGGCTGCAGTTTTATGTCATGCCCAGGACAAAAATGGGATGCAGTTTTACATCATGCTTAGGACGAAAAAATGGGAAGCAGTTTTATATCATGCCCAGGACGAAAAAGGGGGTGCAGTTTTACGTCATGCCCAGGACGAAAAAGGGGGTGCAGTTTTACGTCGTGCTTAGGATGAAGGTCGGATGCAGTTTTACGTCATGCCCAGGACGAAGGCCGGATGCAGTTTTATGTCATGCCCAGGACGAAAATAAATTTAAAACTCCGTCGATCTCCTGTCATGAACCAGGAGTATTATGGTTTTACCTCGGCACATTACACTTAGTATGGTTACGTGGAAACCATACAAAAAAAAACACTGGAGAAAAGTACTTAACTTTAAATTCTTGCGACGATTTGTAAATTTTCTTCTGCAAATTTGGCGGTTGAATAAATTCCTTTTTTATTTTTGCTGTTTTCTTTCTTCCTTCCTTCAATCACGTCGGGGTCACCAATGTAGGAAATAAGTTCCTTGATCAAGAGCGTGCTGACTGAATCCCAATTGCTGGGAACTATGGCAGTCACAAGGAAGAAAGCACTACAGCAATATTTTATTCCATCAATTCCCACAAGCTGTGGCAGATAATCAAAAATCACGTCCTTCTGCCACGACAATCAACAACGAACGAGAAACATGACAGACAATCAGAACACGTCCGTCCGCCACGGCGATCAACGAAGAAAGAGAGCACAGTATCTCTGACCACATGGTCGGTAACAAAATCTGCACGCGACACCAGGAATTAGGTTGCTGCACACGTCTATGTAACCAGGACACTGCACACGTCACATCAACAAAAATAACGGATAAACAACCTAATGGCGGGAAAGGCAAGCCGATCACCGAGCTACCAAGAGAAGACAAAAATATACATACATAATCTAGCCCTAATAAAAAAAGAAAAATAAATGTGTGTGATTTTAGACGCATACAATAACAATAAACAATACGCGTTGCAATATCACGGCTAGGTTGCCGGAAAGCCATGCAGGCTAGATTCCTGGCGTGAGGTTACATCGCCAGGCGTGCGAACTATAGGAGCACAATGTACTTTTTACGGAGATAGCCGAGCGGCTACAAACCTGACGGTATGTACTTCGTCAGTTAATATTACAGTAAAATCATAGGGTAAAACAGCAAAGGTGCGCGAGCTGGGCGTCAAACTGGGGACGCACGAAGTTGCAAACTAGCAAACGCAGCTCTAACAGTAAAGAACTAGAATCACACACACATGGCGGGAGCAAGGTGCTAAACCGCCGAAAGCAAACTAATAAAAAAAAATGTAAAAAAAGACAAAAAGATGTTTGGCATGGCAGCTCGATGAGGTGCGAGGCGTGACACGCTACAGGGCTTGATGATGTGAGTGATGACAGACGAGCTTCTGCAATAGCTCAATATGTCTTTGGAATATTGCAAAAGTTCAACTCTGTGGAAAAGCTGGTAGCGCAGACTATGACAGAGCATCTGTAATGTCATCTGAATTGAATGGGGTGCAAGCCAAGATAAAGGAAAATGTGCCCGAAGTAATGTTTTTGCATTGTTATGCCCACAAACTGAACTTGGTGCTCCTACATTCAGCAAAATGTATGCCTGAGTGTAAAGCGCTTTTTAAAACGCTTGAGGGTTTAAGTGCTTTTTTAATAAATCGACTAAACGCACTCACTTATTGGATAATGTTGTGAAGTGTCGTTTGCCAAGGGCATCACCCACACGATGGAGCTTGAAAAATTCTAGATTGTTGCAAACGGTCAGCATGTACCACTCTGATCTCCTTATGGTTTTCCGTGTTATTGGTGACGCTGAAGACAAGCGAGACAATGATTCGGTAGTGAAGGCAGCTGGATTTGAGCGATGGCTCTTACAGACGAATACCTGCTTTTTGATTATGACTTATGAGGAAGTTTTTAATGAGACTGATGCGTTGTTGAGAGTGCTGCAAAACAAATTAATGGACATTGCATTTTGCTGCGCGCAAATACGCGACACGATCGATTTTGTTGAGCGATAGAGACAAGAGTTTGACAGTTTCTATCACAGATTTGAGCAGAAATGTGAAACACTTCATCTTACTGACACCGGCGATATGCGTCAAGTTTTACAATCATTTTACAATATTTTGAATGATATTATTGTTCACCTAAAATCGAGGTTTGGAAATTTCAGTGAACTGCTCTTTCTGGGTTTGGTCGATTGTTCAAAATTTTCCGAAATGGCTCAAGAGTTTGATGTCACCAAATTACTGAGCTTGTCAGAAAAGTATGGTAAATTTTTCGACTGTGTAAAACTAAAGGCAGATCTTATTGGACTCTACAGCTCACAAACGGTTAGAAATGAATGTAAAACTCTAGCACAACTTCTTAGGTTTTTGTACCAGAACGATTTAATTTAGACAGTTCTGGAGGCGACAAAGTTACTGAAGCTAGTGCTCACACTACCCGCTACAACATCATCGGTGAAAAGATTCTTTTCAGCACTGAAGAGAATCAAAACGTATAATAGAAATCGTGCTGAAGAAAAGCGCCTTTCATCGTTGACAATAATCGCAATTGAGAAAGAGAGACTACAAAAGTTGCGACAAAATGAAGAGGATTTCTACTAATACGTCAGAGATATTTTTGTCCAAAAGGATAGGCGAATGAATTTTATTTTCAAATAAATGTGGAAGCATGCTGGTTTTTATTTTATTTAGTAGGTAATTGTTATTTGTTGTGGATTAAAAACTATTTGTGCCTCACCAACTAAAAGCCTCACCGCATGTCACTGAGCCTACCGCGTTATGCTAAATTCAGTCAGTGAAAAATCTGAATGGATTAGGGTAGCTATTAGTCAGTTTGTTGAAGTGGTAGAACGGTATATGAAAACTTCGTAAAGCAATCTAGAATAGACGTAGCCTAATCTTACAATTGAGTAAGTTTATGGTTTTATCATGTTGCAGTGCCTGCGTAGCTAAGTAATAAATTTGGATAATCAAAATGGCAGGGAAAAAAGAAACTTGTTGATGAAATGCAGTTGAAACACTACTTTTGTATTAACTTATAAGGGTGGGGGGCGCAAAGTGGGGAACCATCGCTCAAGGGAGGAGCAGTACCAAAAAGGTTAAAAACCGTGGAGTTACTTTCACTTCGGACGCAATTTAACTTCCATGTGTCAATCATGACTGACCTTGTCTTAACTTATATTTTTCAAGTGACTTTGAGTGTGACATGCAGGATGGATGTATTGTTAAAGGACGTTTGCTTTGAGTAACATCTGGTACCAATGTTGCAGCCTCTGCAACTTCTATGCATACACGCGCAGCTATCGCGGCGACGTGATCTAGCTAGTAAATGTCGCATGAGCTCAAGATACTACAAACCACAAACCGAAAGTCACCAACAGCAATGTTAAGTTAGGCTATATATCGAACTCAAATCTGCGTTAGTTGTTATCATGATAGAAGTGACTAGTCGCCATACGGAGTGTACTCTTTTGACGCCGGACTACAGCCAGATGCATGCCGTTGGGCTACACTAGATCACCAAAATAGCCAAACATCAACGAAACAACGCAAATTTGTAATAATTTTTAAATTATTTCTTGTTCGATTTGAGGGTGTTTCCTAGGTAACCGCCATTTTGACTTAGGTCATGGATTGTTGTTCAGCATATTTGACGAGTGTTTTGTTGTGGCTTTTACTTTGATTTTTTGACATTTTTTCGATTTCATAGGTCCGTCTTTTCATGTGAGCTCCGTCTTTTACCAAGCGCCGTTTGTAAATGCATGAACGGATAGTATTTCTGGTATGAAGAAAGCGTGTTTGTGATGATACATTACCGTGTTCACTTTCTGATGTCATCAATTTAGTCATCGGTGCTTTTCTAAACTGGTATGCTCCTCTTTTAAGTTTGTTACCGAGACTTGATCATCTGATATTTCTAGTAGTGCAGCTGAGTGGCAGTATTAGCCTTAAACAATTAAAGCTATGCTATTAAGGTGGATTGCTGCATGCACTAACTTTATTAAAAGAAGACCGTTTATTAGTCAAGTTATTACAGCAGGTGTGTGGATAAATTATTTATATACTTGTTTTACAGTGTTAAAACTTTTTGCTATAGTTCACTCTGACAGCATTAGCAGAAAACACAAGGAAGTGATTATGTTGTTGGTGATGGCATTTTACTCTAGGAGTGGTGGAGGCTATTTTGCCATCACCATTCATGTGTGTTTAAATAGCTGTATTTGCTAGAATTCTGACAGTGATACTGTGGAGTAGTAGATAGTGCAGCTGCCTGCAAATGCAATGATTACAGATTTGAATTTTTGCTGGTAGGGTATTACAGTACCATATGCAGATAAAGACAGTGTACACTGGAGGGGGGCCGTGTATGTGAATGTATAGAGGAGTGTTCAGTGAGGGGTAGCGCTGGGAATGCAATTTTTTAAAATTTGTCATTAAAATTGACCAATTAGAAATGACCAAAAGTCACATGTTTAAGTTGTTAAAATTGACCTATCATTAATGACTGACAGCAAAATAGCCTCCAAGGATAAAATGTCATTGATGGTAAAATAGCTTCTGCCAACACTTCAAGCAGTGGCTATATTTTACACTCCCCCACACACTGTACATTCATTATTTTGTACTCAATGCACTATTTTGTGCTTCCCCATGCATCATTATGTACACTTCCCCATACATTACATACCAGGGCCTTTTTCCAGCGTGCACTGTCTTTATCCAAGTACATTGCCAGTAAAGTTTTAAACCTGTCATCATTCCATTTGAAGCCAGCTGCACTACTCACTACTCCAAAGCATCACTGCCATAACTGTAGCACATATGGATACTTAAATGCACATGAATGGTAGTGACAAAAAAGCCTCCAATTGTAAAATGCTGTCAATGAAAAAATGATTGCTTCTAAATCTTAAAGCTTGACTTTTTTTTAGCTGAGCTTTGCATTTTAAAAATAAAGACAGTGGCTATTTTGCCGTCAACAGCATTTTACCCTTAGAGGCTATTTTGCTGTGAGTTATTTGTAATTAGTCAATCTTAATAAAAAATTAAACGTGTGGCTTTTGGTCATTTCTGATTGGTTTGTTTTTTTTTTTGTTTTATTTGCCATATTTATCCTCCATTCACGAGAAAGCGAATTGTATTGCTATACTTTAGACGGGAAGTCCGCACTCGCTTGGGAGTTGCCTTTTTCGAGGTTTATGGGCCACCTGTCTTCCACATAAAGATGGGGCGTCCCGTTAAGTGCCTTGCCCAAGGACACAACAAGCAAACTTGCTGGCTTGTTCTTCACAACCTCCCCTAAATGCCAAGCGCCAAGCAGGGAAGCTGCGGATGCCATTTTTTAAAGTCTTTTGTATCCCTTCCAGGGTACACTACCCTGTACATTCACATACTGGGCCTGCCCCTTCAGTGTACATTGCCTTTCTTTTAACGCCCTGGCAGTTGAGATTCAAACCCACAACTACAGCATTTTAAGACCAGTGCACTATCTACATGCCACAGCATCACTGACAGAACAGTAGGAATTATTGCAATTTAAACTTACGTGAATGATTACAGCAAAATAATCCCCAAGGGTAAAATGCTGTTGATGGCAAAATAGCCACTT
This sequence comes from Trididemnum clinides, assembly GCA_963675345.1. NCBI lineage: Eukaryota > Metazoa > Chordata > Ascidiacea > Aplousobranchia > Didemnidae > Trididemnum > Trididemnum clinides. Next base: position 24,303,435 of record OY776284.1, on the reverse strand, counting down.
CCAAAATAAAAATCTGTTATGGTTTGAGCATGTGTATCCCACACAAATGCTGATGCAGTTAATTAAATGTACCACAAATATGAACATTTAGTTTCAGTTCTGGAAATGCAGTTCTTTATGGATTACACTTTTGTTGCAATTTTTTGCTATCAGAAAGGATAAGCTTACAAATACAGTCAAAGACAGGTTACTTCATTTGCAGTACGGTAAGTGAAAAACATAGTGGTTAGAGCGTCCACTTTGCAGTTGGTAGACCTGGGGTTCAATCTCCTTGTCAAGTCATACCAAAAGACTTTAAAAAATGGTATTCACAGCTTCCCTGCTAGGTGCTCGGCATTTGGGAGAGGTTGTAGAGAACAAGCTGGCAAGTTTGCTTGTTGTATTCTTGGGCAAGGCACTTAATGGAACACCCCCACCTTTATGTGGAAGACAGGTGGTCTAGTTTTCCCTCTGAAGAGAGGGTTGGTGGCAGGAAGGGCATCCGATCATAAAAACAAAAATGCCATGTAATACAAATGCAGATTATCTGCTGTGGCAACCCCTAATCGGGAAAAGTTGAAAAAAAAAGAAGATTAGTATGCATTGTTGAAAATAAAGCTGACATGAAGTGACTTCTGTGTAGTTTGTTCAATGTGTACCGGTAGTGATTTTAGTAACAAAAATTGTGAAAAGCATATTTTCAACAAGTATTATAAGTGTAGTAAGTCTGCGTGCCATGGTGGTGTTTAAAATTTTTTGGTGAGCCATTAAAGTTTGCTGTTTAAAAAAGTATGAAAACCACTGGTCTAGACCATTTCTTGTGACGAAGTATTTGTTTTTTGCAGTATGTAAATTACAGAAGTGTGGAACTTTATGGCAGATGACAAAAAATGTACTTGACAAATTATAGAAAGTACTGAATACCAGCATTGTATTTATATTTCATTTGCCTATTGGATGCCACCTGCCTTTTTACCTTACTACAAACAATGTCACATATTGCCAATTGGTTATTAGGTACAGCATAAACTTTGCTTTCTGGTATAAAGCTTTGAATAGTAATTATTTATTGAACAACAACACAATGGTGCAAAAGTTAATTAAAGCACTCTTACATGTGAGGGAAAAAAATACTAAAGGAAGAACAACAGAAGCATGAGTAGCAAGGTAAAATAACAAGCCAGAGTACAACAGGAAATCAGCAATATGTTAATGAAAAAACACTGCAGAAGTTAAACTTTTTAAGTGACACTTGAAAGCAGTAAATATAGTATTCAAATTTTGAATAATATTTTGAATGATATCAAAATTGTGAATAAATGACACTACACTGTAAATATAGTGTTCAAATTTTGAAAAGCACTAATATTTGGAACAAATGGTACTAAACCTGACCAATGGCTCTGCCATTGGTCAGCATCTGTTAGAAAATGAACAATGTGCATTAATCCTTGTGGTGCTATTGGATTGTTCAATTGGTACAGTGATGTAATGTGCAGGGAGCAGATGGACTTAATGATCGGCAGTTGTAAAGTCCTTTCAGTGCTGATGAGCTGATCAACAGTAATGTGATGCTTTGGCTGGCTATCTTCTGCCCAGTGACGCAAGCATTTCCACCTAGACAGTTGATTTGCAAAAGAGTGCCACACCATGTGTCATTGCTGTGCTAAATGTGTTGAACTATGACAACAAGCCATTTTTAATTCTTGCCACAGCGCACAGCTCTTAACACCTCAATCTTTTAGAGGCTGTTTATATCAAAACTTAGCATTCAGTGTTGAGCTCCATTTGAAACTTAATAATGCAGGAAATGTCAGTCATTTGTTAATTAATATGTGGTTTGTTGTAGTATAGTTTGGTGATGGCTTGTTTTTTTATCAATAGTTAATATTTTGTAGCTGATTGCTTTTATGTTATTCTCAAAATTATTTAAGTTTTTATCATTCAATGTAAGAAGTGTATCATCTGCAAATAGTGTGATGTTGAACCAACTTACTTGGGGTAGGTCATTAATGTAGGGAAGGAAGATTTGTGGCCCCAGGGATGACCCTTGAGGGACTTTGCAGGATACTTTTAACAATAAGGCTTTATAGTTATTAATTTTTGTTGATAAGATTCAATTGCCACATGGGCACATTGTTCAAGTCGCAAGTCTGACTGATGTTTGGTTGTGCTCTTGATTCAACCATCGTACCTCATTTGGCTGCTGCCGTGGTGTAGTGATATTGTTGCAAGCTTTAGAACAAAAGGTTTGGAGTTCAAAACTCTGTAAAAACACCATTGGTATTCATCAAAAAAAACGTCTGGAATTTAAAGTGCTATGTTGCTCTGACAAAAAGTCTGGTTTGAATGCGAGTGTGCTGTGTTAGACATATACAGGTTGACCATCACTAATCCAGCAACCAGTTATCCGGGACTAATTTGACATAGAAAACAGTATCTATACTGTAATTTCAAATTTTCCAGGTCACTGTACTAGCTTGGTTGATTGCTACTATTTTGGTTGTTTTCTGCATCAACAAATGGGCAAGCTTTTCCTACACTGTACTTTATTTTTAACCTTTATTTTTGTAAAAAGATTATTTTTTCAGTGATGGCTTCAGTGAATAACAGAAATAAATGGTGTTTAGCAACTGGGTTTGTATATTCTAAGATAATAAATGGCTAATCCGGCACCCCTCTCCCCCCTCTGTCCCATTGATTCTGGATTAGCGATGGTCAACTTGTATTGAATCAGCATGTCTGGGCCTGCAAAACGTGGGAAAAAATGACAGTCTGCAGACTGCAGTCTATATTTACTATGCTAATGCTATCATTTACTTGTCCTGCCTGCTTACTGTCCAAATTAATTACATAAAAGAACTTACTCACTTTAGTTCTTCTCTTTTGACATGATACTATCACTAATGAGAGCCTTGCAAAAAGCGTATAGTAAAACAGCTTTTTTCAATGCTATATTAAAATTTTGTACCACCAACATAATCTTAATGCAGCTCCCTCATATCTGAAAAGTTTATTTCTTGTTTATATTTCTCATTGTAATACCCTCAGTTACTGAGCTGATCTAAAACTTCACCTTAATTTAAATTGTCTTCATCTTAATTAAAACTTAACCTTAATTAAAACTCCAGAGTTTTTGTCAAAACAATTCCTATGACTGGAAAAATAAAAAGTTAATAAACAATTGGTAAGAATATGGTTATGCAAGTAGGAGAAATGACTGAAATAAGTTTAGTAACGAAAACACATAAGATACAAAAATCAGTGTGCTTAAAAGAAGTTATTTGTTTAAATTTAAAATAGTGGATAGCTAGTAGGAAAGTCATAGGTTTTGAATTTTTTTACAAGTCTCATCTTGCGTTGGACTCACCTATAAGTCTGCTTTGTGATTGGCTGATTTTGGAGACATAGTTTCTTTTCATTGGCTAATTTTTAGGGTGTGGTTTGACATGATTTTCTTTAACAGATCTAAAACTTTTGTTTTAGCATGCCCTAGTGCTTTGTTTAATATTTATGATCTTTTAAATTATAATTATGGCATCCAGAACACATATACTTCATAAAGAAAATCTTCATTTATTTGTGGATGATTTTTGAGTGGCTCTTTGAGCTTGTGACAGAAATTTTGTGTCTTGTGGGACTCTTTGAACTTGCGACAGAGGCTGTAGGTGCTCTTGATGGTGGTTTTCAGAGCAATTAAGCTTTAAAATTTTGCTTCACAGTTTTTTAACTTTTGAAGTATTTTGAATGCTGCTCTATTGTAAAGAAAATTTGGTCACCCCTGGTATTGATACATTAAATTTAATGTTTTTGCTTTTGAACCAGTTTTATTGGTTGTAATGCAAAACTGCAAATAACTGTAAAACAAACTCATGCACACCATTTTTAATGTATTAGTATCATTATATTTTTGATTTAGCTTATGAGCCTCTTGACAATTTTAAGATTCAAATTTTTGCATTTTTGTTTAGGTCGAATCCCTTTCTGATCAGACTGTATTTTTTAAATTTACAGTTGTGCGGAAGTTTAAGGTCGCTTTACTAGAAGTGAATTCTTGCTATAAGTTGAAAAAATTGTTGCAGAGTTGTAATTAAACTTTTACCACGTACAGTGATTACAACCCTTAGGAATAAGCTGCTGCTTCTAGTAATATAAAATTTGGATTGATTTTGTTAATTGCTGCTCAAAAAATTTGCAAAAAATGTGGGAAATTGTCAGATGTTGTTTTGTCAAAATTGTTACAGTGCAGGAAGAGAAGAGGTCAGAAAGAAAAATTCTGGAAAAGGTCCAACTGTAATTTATTAAACGATAGTTAGATTCAGAAACGTTTAAAGCTTTTATTTCAATCACCTAATTATTCAAATTTTTGCCTATTTTTTCATCAGCAAAAATTAAAAGTACAAATTTTTGATTTCAAAAGCAGCAGCTCATTGTCCAAAATTGCAAAAAAAGCATGTGTTACACAGCAGTGCATTTACAATGCAAATAGATGTGGAATGCAAGATTTATGACAATATTTCTGACTTACTGTTAGAATTTACTTTAGAAATGTGACCTTAAACTTTTGAACTCAGCTATAAAAAAATTTCAGAAATATTACTTACATATCGTTTTTTTTTCAGGCATTCTAACTACAACTGGTGATGTCATAGCACAAAATTTGGATAGAAAGTCTAGCGGCCTCAACATGAAGCAAACTGCAATTATGTCGATTTTTGGATTTTGTTACTTTGTACGTTGGTACTTGATTACATATATTGTCCATTAACTTATATTACTAGGTAAAATGTCAATTAACGAAGGGACCTGAGATTGATAAAGCTTGGACTTTTTCTGAAATATTCCATTCTTGCTGGGATTTTTTCAACAGGTATAATTTTTTCTAAAGCTTTTGCAATGAAAACAATCTAGTTTTGCCAAGAAAATTGTGGAGCATATTTTTTAAAAGTCCTTCATGGAATAGAAAATATGTCAAATTTTTTGACATTAAGTGCAGTTATGTGAACCAGATTACGTGTTTTGACTTGATGGTTGGGAATATTAAAAGATTTTGTGGCAGGACAGAAGTGTTTAAACAGTTACAAAAGAGGCAAGAAGATGTATGCTGTTTAGAGGAAGGAAAGAGGCCAAGAAGCTTGATTTATTGGTGTTAAGGGAAGAGATTAGAATGGTGGTGGAAGCAAGAGTTGAAATTTTACTAAATATAGTAAAGGTTTGAAGAAATAAACAACAAAGTGATGGCAATGGTGTTAGTTTTTGAGAAAGAAGCAATTGAAAGCCATATGTGGTTATGGACCCTGACTAGGAAGATGAGACTGTCAAAAACTTTTTTATTGTAGTGGGGTGTAAATGGAATTAGTAAAACACTGATAAAGTACATCTGAAAGGACTTTAGCAGACACGTTGCATAACAGAGTGGTAGTTTTGTATGTGTGACAGAAATAGCAGTTGTTACAGTCTAGTGGTAATCATTCTTGCAGACTTCCTAGAAAAACATATAGAGTTTGAAACTTAAAAGCAGCATTAGGATTGTCAAATAGAGCATCTGAAATTTAAAGTACTGCATTATTCCATCAATAAGTCTTGTTTGAAAGCAAGTGTGTGGTGATGGACATACACTAAATCACCCTGTTTAAGTCTGCAAAACAGTGGAAAAACATCATCATAAAGGAAGTGGCATTGGAGAAAGAAATAGTGAGATACGAATTGTTATAAAAATGTGTTGTGTCTGGTACCCTTCGTTTCAAAAATTGGACAAAGGAAAGAAATAAGCAGTATGGATAGAAATGAGACAAACTGTTTTTGTGTTGGTCAACAAAAGACAATGGAAAATGATCTAGAGATGTAAAAGTGATTTCTAGGAAATTGCATCATTGCTTGGTGATAAAAGACGTAAGCAAAAGAATTTTAGGAAGTAGTAGAGCAGTGTTTTTCAACCTTTTTCCAACTACGGTACACTTTTTGTATTCAAAAAATCTTGCAGAACACCAAGAAAAAATTAAACACATTTTAAGTTATTTACTAATTTTCAGTTATTTCAGTGTGATGTTTGGGCCTGCTTTGAGGAGCATAAACTTGGAATTCAGGCAGGAACTGACGAAAGACCAACCCATAGCTCTTCCTCAGCAACTCTCAATCTTTTTCGTTTTTTAACTTTTTATGGCTGTCGTGGCTGAAAAACTCGTCTTGCAAAGATAGGTTGTAGAAAATGGGAGCAAGATCGAAATGGCTCTACATGCCAGATTAGAAAACTCGTTGGAAGTCTTCAACCAAAAACTTTTTGAAGGAAGATCGGAAAATTGTAATCTTAATCCACGGTCTTGCCTTAGTTCAATCAATTCTTCTTGCTCCTGCAAAGTCAGAGTAGTGTCAACTTCTGCTTCTGAGCTGTAAGGTTCTCTGACCCAATCATAACAATCGAGGGATGCAGAAGGGAAATAAAAGAATAATTTCTCCTTAACTCTTTCGCTCCCGCTATCATCGATTGATGATCTCGTGTTTTCAGTGTTTACCTCAAATTTTTTAAAAATTGAGTTACAAAGTTAGTTTAATAAAAAATCGATTTGTGACTTTATTTTTCATTCGATTTTCATAAAATTTTCAAAAGATCACGCTTATTTCCTCACGCATTGGATGATGTATAATTTGTGCCCTAATTCTTGGATTTTTATACCCAAAAAGGGTTAAAAAGACTAAGAACCCAGTTGCAGACGACAAAATCGGCCAAATTCTCAGCACGTGCCAACTACACTAAAATCAAATTGAGATTACATCTTTACCAAAAAACCAAACCCTTTATCATTAACACAGTCTGAAAACTACTCTTTTGGGGCATCATTTGACAAAATTTCAAGCGATAATAATAAATTTTACTTTTTTAAATTTCTAAATTTTTTAGGGGTCTCAAAACTCCCCCAAACAAATTTGAATAGTAAGTAGATAAAAGTAAATTTAGTGCGTAAAAAATATGATATGTTGCTAAATACCGGTTACATTTGAAAGCTTAAGAAATTTGCTTTCCAGCAATATATTACTTTAAATAGTTTAGACTAAGTGGTATATGATATTTACTGATCAAAAATGAGTACTAAACATCATGTCAGTTCAAAACCCCCAAAATGTTTTGACTTGCCTTCACTAAATTATAATTTTTAGAAAAACTACACCCTATAAAAAGATAAAATAAACTGCAAATATTTCACTACTAAAGTTGTCATTTTGTATCAAGTTTCCAAGGAGACAAGAAGCGAAATACAAGTTTAGAAGCTAGCAAAAGTTTGGCTTCTCTAAATCAAAATTTGCTGTATCCCCCTTGTTTCTCAAGAAATGGGGAGGGTGTAAACAAGCGGCTGTTTCATTGTCAGTGACAGCATATTCTATTTAAACGTGATATTTTCTGAATCTTGAAGAAATTCCCTGTTCAAAAATACATAATGTTACATGGTTTAGGCTAACCTGTAGCAGATAATGACTGATCATATTTTAGGTACTGAATTTAACTACCAAAATTTCGTACCGGTCGGTATCGGTCAAAAAAAGTTGGAAATTGTAGAAAACCTAGGCTTTTAGGTAAGTTTTGAGTGATGTACCTTGAAAGCTTATTTCCTTAGCATCATTTTGCGACCATTTCTAAAAAAATTGGTAGAAAATAAAATCTGTAGTGATCTTTGAGGTGAGGGTACCTCTTTAATTTTGTAGACAACCTCCCCAGTTGGGGGGTTAATTTGCATAAAATTTGCATATTCAAAAAAAATGTTTTTTTTTCTCTTTGAAATCCTCAAGAAATGTAGATTTCAACAACATATAACACTTAATGTAGAAGTAAACAGCTGAGTAATGATTTACAAACAAACTTGAGGTGCATAATTATGATTGATTATGACAGTTTTTCGCACTGCCATCTTACAGACATTTTTTTTCGCTATTTTTGCGGGAGTCGCTCCCGCTTTAAGAATATTTAAATGCTTTTGTATCATCTCGCTTAGAGAAGCAACGTTCACATTTCTGGCTAAAAGGGAACATTTCAAGATTTTTGTTTTTCACATGTTGCTGCCAAAGTTTCACTTTTGAGCGAAATCCACTAATTTTGTCAGTGCTTGTCAAAAGATTTTCGTTGTGACCTTGCATTCTAGTGTTAAGTTCATTTAAATGTTGAAATATGTCAGCCATATATGCCACTCTTGCCCACCAATCATCATTTGCCACCAGCTTTGCCTCATCAGGTTGTTCGTTGGTCAAAAATATAATAAGTTCATTTCTCAAGGCATAAACACGAGCTAGGACTTTACCTCGTGATAACCAACGGATTTCGGTATAAAGCAACAAATTTGTGTGATCTGCCCCCATTTCTTCACATAAAATTGCAAACATGCGACTTTTCAGAGGTTTTGTCTTGTCAAAATTGACAATACTTACCACAGTATTGAGTGTTGAAGCTAGATCTGCTGGCAAAGTCTTTACAACCAGCGTCTCATGGTGCAAAAAACAGTGCGTGACTATAATATCTCGTTGTTTCTCTCTAATTCTGCTAATGAAGCCTTTGTAACGTCCAACCATGGTAGCGGCTCCATCTATGCAGATACTTATACAATTCTTCCATTCAAGTCCTTTTTTTTCAAAACAATCGGAGGTAACATGAAAAATTTCTTCTCCTGTTGTGTCAACAGGCAACCTCTTGCAAAATAAAAAAATTTTTTCTGATCGCATCGCCATCAATAAAGCACACATTCGCTAAGAGCTGAGCATGTCCACTGATGTCTGTGGATTCATCAACTTGTAATGCAAATCTTACACTGATGCGGACCTTTTCCAGAATATTATTTTCAATATCTACTGACATATATTCAATTCTTCTAGCTATTGTGCTCTCTGATAAAGGAAGCTTAGCTATGTCTTTAACTACATTAAAACCAATCATCTCGTCAATAATAATCTTGCAAGCCCATAGAATAAATTTCTCTGCTAATGTATGTGGCTGTTTTTCTTTAGCTATGAGCTCAGCGACACGATAACTCACTTTAAGAGCTTTCTCAGATATTGTTATTGCTCGTCTCATAAAATTTACTTCCTTTTTGTTACTTTCCAAAAGGCGACAAAAATAAATCGTGTTCTTGTTTTTAAAAGTTGGGTGATTGGTGTCGAGGTGTCGTTTCAGCTTGGCTGGAACCATGGCGCTGTTAGATAGTCCTTTTCTACATACCAAGCATAATGGGACTGGGGCAGTCGGATCACCGGTAAAAGTAAATCCAAACGAAATATAACTATCACTATATTGTCTCATAGCTGTTTTTGATTTCTTTTCATGAATAATCTTTTCATTTTCGTTTACACTCTTTCTTTTTAAGTACTTATCCATCTGCACTGCACAATGTTTTTATTTTGTTTTAATACCAAGCTGAAAATATAACGATTTTGTTGTAAAATATACCTACGGTATATATTGGCTAATAAGCCGATTTTTCGGACCTAATTTTTTAACCTAATTTTCTGAGGTTAGCTTATTAGGCGAATATAGCTTTGAACCAAAAATACCGAAAGTCAAAATTGGTTGCAAAATGACACCTACGATCTTACAATAGCACGATCTCGCGTCAATTTACAAATAAAGTTAATTAAAGACGGTAAATAAAAGAACATGTATTTACAAAAAGTACGCTTATAAATAATTATTTAGCGACTGATTAAAACAAAGCACTTCATCTGTTGAATTTGGTATGTACTATAAACTGTGTAAAAAAGAAAAAGGTGCGAATAGAATGATGTCATTTTAAAGCACGTGTATTGGTGCGTAAAAAGAAAAAAAGCTCGAATGGAATGATTTATTGAATGTAACGCATATCTGGAAAAAGATGTTGGAAAAAGAAAAAAGGTATGGTAGTTGACGTAATTTTTCCGCTTCGGCTTATTGGACGGTAATATGTAAAAACCCTCATTTTCTGAGCTAAAAGTCGACCTTGGCTTATTTGTCAAGTCGGTTTATTGGGCGGTATATAAGGTACATGAATATTGCAACAAAACTAACTACAGTTTCACCTTGTTAACTCGGACAGCTAGGGGGAAGGGTGTCCGCGTTAGCCGATTGTCTGACTTAGCCAACGGCCTATAGGCCATAGCTTATAAACATGCCTAGGGTAACGAAGTTTAGTTAAAAATGCCATTAATATATAGGCTATTTTGTTTTACTACATTTACCTTCATAACATGCAAAAAAGCAGATTTATTTATTTACATATTTATTTATTTTTGTTTATTCAAGTAAATCACCTGATGAAGGCTACGTTGGGCTAGCCTAGCCTAGCAAACAAACCTGTACCGATATCGAATGTTATTATCGGCTATTACCAAGGTTATTTTTTAAAAACTGGTGCTACGATCCGCATTGAAGAAAACGGTCGATTTTAGGCCAAACATTTTAAAAATTTTCAAACATTTTTTTTCTCAATCTTGGAATGTTTTTCCATTTTTTTCTCGGTCATGGTCCGAGTTAACCAATATCCGGCTTAACAGGGTCCGTGTTAACGAGGTGAAACTGTACTAGCTTACTTGCTAAGGCTAACAAACAGTGATTGCATTTAAAACAGCAAACATGCTGACTGAATTACCGTATTATGGCGCAACAAAACGTCACCACAGTGGCAATAGTACTCACATGAAAGTTAATTGCGCTTTTTACATCATATGTGCAAAACAAATGAATTCTTGCGGAATGGCTGACAATCTTGCGCAGAACATTGGTGTTCTGCAGAACACCGATTGAAAACCACTGTAGTAGAGAAGAACAAACTGTTAGAAGTAAAGCTTTGAAATTGAAGGAGCAACATCAGAGCAAGATTTCCTAAAAGAGCTACTAGTTGGTTAATGTTTATTTGTCAATTCTATGAAATTCTTTTAATAACGAGGTTTATAGGTTTTGATAAAATATCTGGAAATAAGGAGAGCAAAAGAAATCATGTGGCAGGGTGAAATGAGGAGGTGAGAGAAGCAATTAGACAAACAAAATATCTCACTAACACATATGCATAAAATCCATCTGAGGAAAAAAGGCTAGATATAAAATAATAAAAAATTATGCAAAGAAAGCAGTTGCCAATGCTATAAAAAAGCTGAAAAAATCGAGTGAAAGTCACACAATTTCTAAATACTGCAGTTCATGAAAACACAGATTTCAGATAGATAGCAACTTTTCTTTCATGATTTAATGAATCAAACGAATGTAAAGTGCAGTACTTTACTGGACATATTAAAGTTAATTAAGCAAATCTAACATAAACAAAACAATAACTGCCAAAGCTTCTCGTCCCCTGTCAGGGACTTCATCAGAGCCAATGTAATACGTGTTTTTGTCACAAGAACATGTATACCGATAGACAGCATTTGAGCAAAAAAGAGTGGGTAGAGGAAATCTAAGGTTGAAACACAAAATTGTCATAAAAGTTTGGTAGGCGATTTTTATATCAGTGCCCAGTCTGTCATGAAACAATGCAGCAGTGCGTTTACCAAATTTGATAAATGCAGTACCAATGTTCAAAAGGGTTAATAGATGGGATACCAGGTGTTTAGACATTTAATCCCCCAACACTTAATCACGATAAGGTTAGGGTTAGAGTTAGGGTCAGGAATGAGACAATTAATCACATTAAGTTTAGGGTGATTGATTCTAGTCCACTTGCAATATTGTCATGTTATAAAGTTTATGTTATTAAATGTCTAGTGCAGGGATTCTTAAACTGGGGGGCATGCCCCCCTTGGGGGGCATGAATGCTTCACAAGGGGGGCGCAAGAATGACAGTGACATATTGATGAAAAGCAGCTCCAAACTACAGTCAAATCTCGTTACCACCTTGTTACTAATCCATTACATTAGAATCTCTGACCTAGTTTTAAAAAACAATTTTGTCTTGACTTTAATTCGTTACTGTTTTAATTTCCACTGTCTTATTTACATTGACACATTGTTATATGCTTTGCCTTCCTTTCTCCGCGGTAGATGTCACTTAGCACGTCGATTTTGTACTTTTTCATTTATTCGTTCTTTTCTCTCCCACGTCGTTAAGCCGTATTTTCCAAACTTTTTGAAGGTTCACGAGCGAGATTCATTGTTAACGTTGTTGTGGAGTGGACAGTACCAGGTTGTTTTCAGTTAAAATTCTTTGCTAGGATTTATTAGTAGTTTTCTTAGTGTTGTGACTTTTGTTTGCTTTTTTTAAGAACTTATTTACGCGTATGAGCTCATGCTCGGTTTGCATGTCTTTCGTCAGACTGGGCCACCACAACAGGTAGACTGCTTGGCCCCACCATCTGTCTGCCACATAAAGACGGAGGCGTCCCGTTAAGTGCCTTGCCCAAGGACACAACAAGCAAGCTTGCCGGCTTGTTCTCCACACTATCCCTTATGTGCTGAGTGCCAAGCAGGGAAGCTGTGTATACCATTTTTTTAAAGTCTTTTGGTATGACTCGACAAGGGAAATGAACCCCAGGTCTACCGACTGTGAAGCGTATGCTCTAACCACTACACCATCGCGCCGGTTTTAAGAACTGATGATGCTTTCTTAAAGCGAAATATATTTTCTATTTGTTGTTTTATTTTGAAGTTGATTAATTTTAACTTTTTCAAACTTGTTAATCCCTCATAATTTACAAATTTTAGACCTTTGAAAAATAAGTGATATTTAATTTAGCTGCGGTGATAAAAATAAGTGCAAAAAAGAGGAAGTACAATGAAGAATATCTGCAAAATGGTTTTACTGATGCAGCAGTGAATGGTCAAGTTGTACCACAGTGTGTTATATGTTTCGAAAAGTTGAGCAATGATGCTTTGAGGCCAAATCGCTTGAAGTGTCATCTTCAAACAAAACATCCTCTTCATCAAACGAAACCCTTGGCTTTCTTTCAAAGCAAGAAGGATTCTTTTAAAAAAATGAAAATCGCCTATGCGGAGAATTTTAGCCAATTATCATCTGCGGAGCTGGTAGAAGCATCTTTCAAAATTGCTCAAATGATAGCTCAAGCAAAAAAACCTCAGAATATTGGCGAAACTTTGATAAAACCATGCATGTTGAAAGCAAGAAGCCTTGTTTTGGGGGAAAGCAACAGCAAGAAGTTAGCAAAGATTTCTCTTTCAGATTCCATTATTAAGACACGAATCGATGAGCTTGCAAATGATATTGAATGCCAAGTTCTTCAAAAGATACACGCATCACCTTATTTGGCCATTCAGTGCAATGAAACGACTGACGTAGCTCAATTGTCACAGTTGATGGTCTATGTTTGTTTTGTTGGATCTGGTACAATTGAGGAAGAAATGCTATTCTGCAAATCGCTTGAAACGATCACTAAAGCAGAAGATGTGTTCAGAGTTGTTGATGCATACTTTTACAAAAACGGCATGAAATGGGAGAAACTTGTTGGCGTCTGCACTGATGGTGCACCAGCGATGCTTGGGTGTCTGAGTGGATTTTTTACCAGGGTAGAGCAAAAAAATCCGGACGCAGTTGGAACTCACTGCGTAATCTATCGAGAGGCTTTGGCCTCCAAGACTTTACCTGCTGCAATGAAGAAAAAGCTTGCCATAATTATATGAATTGTTAACTTTATCAAATCAAGTGCTGTCAATTCCCAGTTATTTTCCCAGCTATGTAAACACATGGATTCCAATCATGAAAATCTGTTGTTTCATACAAATGTTCGATGGCTATCAAAAGGTAATATGTTAGCTCGCGTTTACGGTTTGAAAGATGAAGTAAGTATATTTCTTGAATCTCAGGGAAAACAAGATCTCCTGTTACCATTTCAATCGCAAGAGTTTCAACTGGCAATGGCATACCTTGTTGACATTTTTGAAGCTCTCAATTGCCTCAATCTGCTGTTGCAAGGAAAGAACATGAACTGTATGAAAGATTACGATGAGATACAGACATTCATAGCAAAGCTGGGGTTGTGGCATCGCCGAGTTCAACGGGGAAATGCAGCCTCATTTCCTACCTTCGACATAGCACTTGAGAACAGCAAAGCCAAACTGGAAGGTGAACTTAAGGTAGAAGTGGAATCCCACCTCCAAATTTTGAAAGAAGAATATGACTGCTATTTTCCCGACTTGGGTAATGTTGAACTAACAGAGTGGAACATGACGAGAAATCCCTTTTGAATCAAAGAAGATATTCTTTCGGAAGAACTGCAGGAAGAGTTTTTGGAGATGAAGTGCATCTCCACTGCTAAAGATGATTTTGAAGCAATGTTTCTTAACAATTTCTGGGCTAAATATTTGCATATAGCCTATATAAGAATGTGGGCAATGTGGCGATACGTACCCTTCTTTCATTTTCATCGACATATTTATGTGAAAGTGGATTTTCAGCACATGTGAGTATGAAGACAAAATTTTGTAACAAACTGGAATGCGAAGCAGATCTTCGATGCGCGTTGTCTTCAACAAAGCCTCGAATTAACACATTGAGTGCCGCGTGTATATCGTGCGTGCATACTGGCTGGTGCCGGCCATTTCTGTCTGCGGTTTTCCAGTGCGTTTATTTTCCGACAAGAAAAGCAAGCAAAATTGATATACTGCTACTTCTCTAAGCCATTCTTGTGCATACACACACCAAGATATTCAGAAAACCATGTCTAGGCTTATAACGACGTTAAACTACGTCGAATCCAGCAATTTGGCAGTTAACCGATGGCATTTACCGAACGACGTAGATTTACGTCATAAAGCACTCTGCGCAAAAAAACTCGACGACGTTAATCTACGTCACACGGCACTCAACGTGACGACTAATTTCCCCAAAACAGTTGCATCCTTCACACTAAGCAGGATAGTGGCAAATAAATTATTGTTCTATTTTTTGTGAATTTGATTTTTGAGGCTAGGTGAGGCGTGAACATGAATGACAAATGTCAAGGGGGGCGCGACTGAAAAAGTTTAAGAACCACTGACATAGAGGATGTAAAAGATGTTATGAAAAAATATTTTTCAATGAAAATTTTAAATTGGCTACCGACAAAGCTGAAAGAACTGATGGTAAACCCTTCTTTTGCTTATAATGTTTCAGTTCTTCTTCTTTTGGAAGGGATCCACATTTTCAGATGCTGGCAGTGATGGTACTCAGCCAGCATCGTGTGTCGACATCCAAAATGGTCAGTCCACGTATTCCTGTAGGTGCCCAATGTACGGGGCATGTCAGAATGATGTGTTCTGCGGTTTGTTCTGCAGCGCCACACTCGCAATTTAATGTAGGAGAAAGGCCCCATTTGTGCATGAACAACTGAAAACACCCAACACCAGCCTGCAAGCGGTTGAGCCTGACCCATGATGATCTGGGCAGGCCCATCCCCATTGGCCTAGTGCTTGTCCTAGGAATGAAAGCACGGAGATCAAATGAACACTCCGAGTATTCCGTGCTCCATTTAATGTTTCAGTAAAAAGCATGAACAATACTGCAGTTATTTTTGTGTTGATTTTATATTTTCTTTTTATGTTTAAAGAATAGCTGTTTTTATTTTCATAATTGGATTTTCCTTGTGTTTTGTAAAACATATAGAAGATGAAGCAAATTTCATAGAAATAACGTAATTTTTTTTCAATGACTTCAAGGTGCTATACTTTGTGTATGAATATAAGGTTTCATGTATTTGTTTCATCATTAGCCCTTCTCGTACCTATAAATGATCTAATAGTGTAAGTTTACTCAGTGCATTTTAAATCATGAATGTTTTATCGTGATAGAAATAAATACTGTGTACCAACACATAACAGTAGAATCTTATTGTTGGTACATGTATGGCCCAACATGCGGGAAATGTATTAAGATTAAAATTAATTTCTTGAAATTTAGTTGAGTCATTAATAGGGTCCGCTAAAGTCAATAAAGTCAACATTTTTTCAGGACCTTGTTACATGATCAAACGTGTACTAATGTTCGTTTCAGGTGTTCAGGAGTCTGTTTTGGCAGATTTTATTAGTCAAAATAAAGTCAAAACTTGTCAAAATTGTCTTCATCAAAAATTTCCTTACAAAAACGAACAAATTTAGATTTTTTAAATACTGTTTGAATTTTTGAGCTGCTATCAAAACTTTATGCGCAGTTTTATTTGATTTCAAACTTCTGAAATAATTGCAATGGTAAAAATGCGTGTGATAATTGAGAAGGAAATAGCACTTATTATGCATCAAATCGTCATTGTTGATGCATAAACACATAATTGTTAGACAATTAATCTATTCCTATAAAACCTTTGCGCTCTTTACACGTGGTCTTTTTAAGTCGTAGCTTGCAAAGCAAAGAATGCCTAAATGAGCCAAATCTTCTACTGTGAAAGTTAGGCAAATTTGCCAGGAATATCTGGATGAGTTTTCGGCAACTCCTGCCTGTGACTTGCAATGCAACCTTTGCGATGTGTTAGTCAAATGCGACAAAAAGTTTTTTGTGGAAAGCCACTGAAAAAGTAAGCAACACCAAAGAAAATTGGAGACGAAGAGCAAATCCCAAAGTAAGCAAACCTTTTTACAACTCGATCAAATAAAGTTCAAGGAACAGGTTGTTTCTTCATTCTTAGCTGCAGATATCCCACTTCATAAACTCAACCATCCTTCTTTAAAGTCTCTGTTTGCTACAATGGGAAAGGTATTGCCTTCGCAGACTGCAGCCTGGGCATGTGTTGCTAAATTAGCATCCCAAAAAGAAGAACAAATTCAAGAATTACTTCGTGACAAAAGAATTTTTTAAATTGTGGATGAAGCAGAGATTGCTAAACAAAAGTATATTAGTGTGCTTGTGGGCAGCTTAGATGCCCCAAATCAGACATCCCTGGTTGATTGCCATCCACTTGACAGCAGTAGCAATATCAATAACAGTATTATTCTGCACACTGTAGATGACATATTGCGACAACTTGAAATAAAACGTGAGAATTTTTCATTGTTCTTGACTGATGCTGCTTGGTACATGTCTTTGGCTGGAAAGACATTAAAGGAATCATATCCTTCTTTGATGCATGTCACCTGCGTTGCGCACTTACTACATAACTGCGCTATGCGTGTGCATGCTGATTTAAAAAATATTGATGAAATAATAGCAACAATCAAGATCAAAGATCGCAAGAAAGATTTTCATGATGCTTGTCTGCCATCTGCTCCTGACCCTGTAATTACAAGATGGGCAACTTGGCTTAGAGCTGCCTTATATTACAGTGAGAACCTTTTAGCTGTTCATACCATTGTCAACAATTGGACAAGTGCAGGCCTCTTCGTCAGCAGAGCAAAAGACGCTATCAATGTGGAAAATTTGGTGCTGGACTTGGTTAAAATAAATCAATACCAGACTCTAGCAGCCAACGTAGAGTTCTTAGAAGGAAGTGCCTGCACGATAACTGAAGCATATGAACTGCTGAAGAATATGCAATTCAATGATGATCCGTGCACAATTAAAAAATACATTAAAAAACGACTATCCAACTCTGATTTAGAAACAATAATAAACTGTACCAACTTGACAATTGATCCAACAAGCTACGCACTATTGCAAAAAGCCCAGCCAACCACTGCTGCTGTTGAGAGATCGTTTTCTATGCTCAGTAAATTACTGAGAAAAGACAGAAATTTTGATGTTGAAAACGTAAAAAAATATATGATACTGCATTACAATAAATAGTCCTGGTAACTATACTGTGTGGCTTTTGTTAAAAACATCATAGACAGACTGTTAATGTACAGTACAGTTGCGAAAACAACGCATTTTTTGTATTACACACTAATTGATACTAGTACACACAATGGCTCGTTATTCTAGGTTTTGACATTATGCGTCGCTTTGTTGCATTAGCTTCAAGACTGTGTGATTGAGAAAATGTTTAAAGTAGGCTATCTTCTTTAAAAACTTACGTAAATTGCAGACTATAAAACATTTTTAATCAAAAAAGTGCAACAAGACATAAATAATAGGCGAAAGCGGTTAGGTCAAAATTTTGCTAAAATAAAGTCAAAAATATATTTTTTAGGTAAAAAAAAATGGCCCTAGTCATTAACTGTTGAATCAAACTTTTTAAAATAATCAGAATTCAATACTGCTATGCTCTTACCTTTATCTTATTGGCAAATTTTAATTTTTTGATTTTGTTGTAGTTTTTAAATGCAGTTGAGTAGAGCTTGGTTGAATCTTGAACAACATCAACTTTATTGAATTTCAGTTCATCTTGAGAATCATTTGGTGAGACTTAGATTACAATTTGTTTAATCTGTGGAAGAAACACAAAGGTTAAATTACAAGTTGTTTACCCTGTGGAAGAAATACAAACTATGGTCACAAGACTGCATCATAAACCACACTGACAAGACTCATTCAGTTGAAGAGACAAATGCATTATACTTTGGCTTAAAAGACCACAAACTTGACATTCAAAGAAATTAGCATTCTGAAATTGAAGTTTGTAGTTGAAAATTGTACCAGTAAGTTTGTTAAAGTAGAGTAAGTTTGTTTTAAACATGAACTGAAATTTAATACTTCAGCTTGTTTAAAAGCTTTGACAAGTTAATCTAGTTCAAGCTCCAACCAAGCTCTACACAACTGCGTTTAAAATCTATACCAAAATTGAAATTTGCCAATTCGATAAAGCTAACAGCATAGCAGTATTGAATTCTAATGGTTATTTTTAAAAGTTAGATTCAATAGTTAATGACCCAACTAAATGTAAAAAAATAACTTTTAATCTTAATACAGGGTGTCCACGAAGTCTGTGAGCAATGCAAACTTTTTATGGCTTTGCTCATTTTTGTGGTGAAAAAATCTGTAAAAAATATCAGAAAGAAGGAAGTCTATATTTTTTATGATTGTATTGTCTTTATTTAAGTTTCCTCATGTCTACCATCATTAGTCATAAAATAGGAAGACTATATTTTTTATGATTGTATTGTCTTTATATTTAAGTTCCTTCATGTATAACATTATTAGTCTTACAACTAGGGTTAGTTCGAATATCGATAATTTTTAATATCCGGATGACGGATATATTCGTGTACTTGGAATTTAGCTAACTGGTTAACCGGATAATAACTGCTAAGTATGAAAGGTATTGTACAGTTTTATTATAGACATAAGCACACGTGCAGTACAATGGAATATAAAAAAATCATGCAGATTTAATGTTCAGTTTCTGCAACACATTCCTTATAAAGCACAATGCATCGATTGTGGAATCGTGTAGACGAGGCTGGAGTTTTGTAACAAAGAGTCCACATGCACTGAATGCTCTTTCTGCTTCCACAGAAGTGCGCTGAATAGTAAGCAGAGCTTCATAGAGAGTCTGAAGGTTGGCAGGTTGTATCCCAGAAGCTTCAAACACTTCACATTCCTTTCGGACCATTCTTCTGTTAAGGTTTGGAGTAATGGAAGGACGAATAGCTGGAATTGATGCTGACGTGATAGCTCGCTCTAGTTCTTCCTTTAGAGATGCACATGATGAGTCTCCACATACTGAAGTAGAAGCGAGTGACGCAAACTGGCTTTCTTCTCCAGGACCAGGCTCTAGTTCTCCAAACAGCTTTTGCATTAGGGT
The DNA here is from genome assembly GCA_963675345.1 of Trididemnum clinides. Lineage (NCBI taxonomy): Eukaryota > Metazoa > Chordata > Ascidiacea > Aplousobranchia > Didemnidae > Trididemnum > Trididemnum clinides. The sequence continues at coordinate 24,283,908 of OY776284.1, read as the reverse complement.
TGAAGCAAGAGTGTACATCTTGTTTTTGTTTCCGTGTTTGCCAAAAATATCGAACTTGTTCTTCATTAGAAAATTGGAATCATGCAAATATTCAAGTAGATGAAGAAGACATGCATTTCTCCTGTCTTTGATTCTTATCTCAAGATGAGACTTAAGAGATGCCGAGTATGCAGAATTAAAATTAGAGAGAGTTTTAAATACAAAATCATGAGTCTGCTCAGCTGTAAGAAGTGTAGCGTTTCTCCAAAGTCCATCTACAGCATGTTTGACAGGTTCACGGACATCAATCAGATCATGGAGAATTTTAATTTCAGCGTTTGTAATGGTGGTAGAAGTTCCAATTTCGACAAGAGCCATTCTGATACATTTTTCTGCTCTTACAAACATTTTAATCATCTCTAAAAGACTATTCCATCTAGTCTTACAATCTAGAATCAACTTCAGCTCTGTGCTCAATTGTGCTTGAATATGCTTTTGCAGAATTTCGTCCTTAACACCTTAAGTGCCGCGCGCATCTTGCAACGTCTGCTCGCTGGTGCCGGGCGCTTTTCGCTCGTCTGCTCGCTGGTGCCGGGCGCTTTTCGCGTTTACGCGTAATCGTTTTTCACAATTGACGTAGATCTACGTCAAAAAGCACTCAATGCAAAATATCCAATGACATAGATCTACGTCGTAAAGCACTTAAAGTGTTAAGAGGACTTTTGCGAAACATCTTTACCACTGCTCTAACCTTCCCTATCACTTCCGCAACAAACTGTTTAAGTTCTATGCCAATTGCTTCAGTCTCCACAAGATTTACAGCAACTTTATCAACTTCTTCCATCTCCTGTTCTGAAGAAAATTCTGAATCCGACCCAGTATTATTATTTTCCCTTTTCTTTTCTGGTCCTTCAAAAAGATTTTGCCTTGCATACAAGAAATCAGTTACTGCTAAATGATAACCATTTGCAAAACAGAGCTGGTGGACGCAACAAATCATGTTTCCAAAACTCTTCATTACACTAGCTCCATCTGTTGTAGCTGCAAAAATGTCTTCCATCTTGAGGCCAAATTTGTGCAATCTTTCTTTCACTAAATTCTCTACTCTTTCAGCAGACATAAAACCTTTGATTCTTACCATTCCTAAATTAAGAGGGTCTGAATCATAGTGCAGGTTTAAGTTCATGTATCTTCTGCTTCTCATATTAGTGTATTCATCAAGAGTGACAGAACAAAATTTTCCAGCCCCTTTTTTATTTCAAAGGTTTCCCCCACCAATTAAATTGCGGAAAGGTTTCCAATTAGCTTATAAATTTGGATGGGAGTTTCTAATTCTTCGAATAAATGAATCTCATAAAAAAATTGGACGCGCTATAAAACATTAGTTGAGGAGATCAGGTTTCAATTAAACAGCAAATTATATCCCGAAGACTTCAATGACCTAATGAATTATTCGGATTACAAAAAAAGTAAAGTTTGTTCAAAAACCGAATACATTCACAACCAAAAACTAAAACAGCTTATTCCAAGAGAGTGAGAAACAAGGAGCTTGAATCGAAATTGGATTAAAAACTTATCCTTGCGTTTGCTTACTAATGCTCAGGAATCACTCCTAAAAAAAGGAAAGAAATTTGCAATTGCGCCATCAAAAATTCCTGTTTTGGATATTATAAGCAGAGTTGAATTAGGTCTTAGCCAAGTAAACTTTGCCAATAAGTGTTCAATTGATACCGCACGATCTAAAGTGGTTGAAATTCTGAAAAGAGTCAAACCACCCAAACCAAATTTATCAAAGGCTGAAAAGCTCGCAATGAAAGAGTTGAAGCAATATGATGACATCGTAATCCTTAACGCGGATAAAGGTAACAGCACTGTAGTAATGGATAAACTGGAATATGATGAAAAACTTTTAGGGTTATCTGATTCTGCAACATACCAAGTAATTAAAAAAAATCCAATCTGTTCTATTGAAAAGCGTTTAAATCGTTACATCTGGAAGTTGTACAAAAACGACAAGATTTCCACTTATTTGTACAAAACTTTGCGTAGTAGTGATTCAGTTTTGCCAAGAATATATGGACTCCCGAAAATTCATAAACCCAATGTTCCTCTTCGTCCTATTGTTTCCTTCATTGGTACAGCTACCTACCAGCTCGCCAAATTCCTTAAGCAAATTCTTGTTCCCTTAGTTGGAAATACCCAATACACTGTCAAGAATTCCTCTGAGTTTGTAGAATTGATTTCATCCATCAAACTTGGCAAATCTGAATCACAAGTTTCGTTTGATGTGATAAGTTTGTTTACTTCGGTTCCGCTTGAAACTGCCAAAACCATTGTGGCTAATAGAGTCGGCGATGATTGCACCTTGGGAGAAAGAACAAGCCTTGCGATGCTGGAAATCATGGAAGCATTAGATATTTGTTTACAATCATCGTTTTTTTGTGTATAATGGCATCATTTATAAACAGATTTTTGGTTGTCCGATGGACTCTCCCTTGTCACCAATAATAGCAAACATGGTTATGGAAGAGATTGAGCAAACAGCTTTGAACACGTATTTGAATCCTCCGTCTTCATGGTTACATTATGTTGATGATGTGTATGCTATTATGGAAAAAACTGCGGTCGAGCCCTTTCATAATTTCTTAAATACTATATCTACTTCAATAAAGTTCACTAAAGAATTGGAAAAATCAGGACAATTAGCCTTTTTGGATGTAAGCATACAACAGATGGAAGATGGATCCCTTGCAACATGTGTATACAGGAAACCAACACACACGGACAGGTATCTTCAATATTCGTCTCATCACCCGGTTAATCAAAAGGTTAGTGTGGCTCGTACATTATTCTCCAGAGCCAACAGTATCATATCCAATAACGAAAAAAAGATTGAAGAGTTTCATCACATAACAAAAACCTTAAAAAATAATAGATTTCCCAGTAACAAATGTAGTTTCAAGAAGTACTTGAAAAATCATAATTTTAGAAAAACTGCAACGGTTCACTTTGATTCCCTACGTGCAAGGTGTCTCCGAACCTATTAGCCGAATTTTGACCCAAGTTGGTATCGGAGTGGCTTTAATACCACATCACACATTGTCTTTGTTGTTTCGCAAACCTAAAGATGTTATTAATTTTGAACAAAAGCATGGTTTGGTGTATCAAATTTCTTGCCGGGATTGCAATGCTGTGTATGTAGGTGAAACAGGACGTAGTGTTAGAACCAGAAAACGGAAACATGTTGATGCGGTCAAGACTTTTAACACTAAAAAGTCAGCGCTGAGTCAACATGTTATGGAATTCGATCATAGAATAGATTGGGATAATGTCAAAATTCTGAAGTCAGAATCACATGCATACAGACGTCGCATTGCGGAAAGTTTTTTGATAAATCAAAAGGCTTGTTCATGCAATGTTATTAATCGCAATGATGGTGCAAATTTTCCGACTGTTTATAGTGTGTTCGTCTCCAATAAGTAATGTCTTATGTTTCTCACAACACTTTTCACTTGGCCACTCCTGTATCTGTGATGTAACAATGTTTTTGTTATTACGTGATTGCCTGCCCTGTTGATAAATAATTTTTAGTGTTTAGTAATACAGGTAGTCTTTGTAATTTTATGTTGTACTGTTTGTATGTCACATTATTAACATCTACCGTGTTCTGAAGAAGCTCCCCGGTAACTAAGGGGAGCAAAACGTTAAATTTGAAGAATAAATTTGTCGAAAGAACAAAGTGATCTAATTGAAAAATCAAATCAAACTTGCACCATTTGTTTTTGCAAAAATGGTTTAAGAGAAATTCAGATTATCTCATTAACAAAAGCATTTATTGATCATGTTTAGTACTGCATCGCTCTTGGTCTAGTATAATAAAAGTTGTAGAGTGTTCTTAGAGTGATTGCTATTCTTGCATATAGGAGTAGGGTTTAGTTAAAAGTAGTCAGAAAGAATTGCTATCAAGTCACAGTAGTTATAACAGAACTAATAAATTGAAAAAAAACAGCATTTAAGCTAACATTTGTAATTAAGTCACGCATTCTCAATTGTTCTTGTAGATCAGGGGTTGGCAACCTTTCACTAGCTGTGGACCAAAACTAAAATCTGCAAGGTCTCAGCAGGCTGTATAAATTTGCCGTAAGCAGCATTGTTAAAACTTGTGAATTTATGAAATTTTAATTAGAATTTACTGCTGATTTTAACAGTTCATAACAGCAGCATGAAATACAACATCCATTTATTGATACTGGCAGGAAAACGTTAATGTGATATTTCATGTTGTGTTTTATTTGTAAGTTTTTGAAGTTCAAATGATAAGTTTGATGAAGAAAGAAGCATATCATCTTGCAGATGTTCATCCGGAGGTTGTGCTTTCAACTTGGTGTTGGTTAGTTTTGTGGTTGAAAATAATTTTTTTCATGCATAAGTGCCGCCAAAGATAGATGCTATCTTTTTGGCATGTTTAACCAAGTTGGGATATTGTTTGGATTCAAGATATTTTTTATAAAAGTCAAGTGATGATACATGCTTACAATGAAACTTTGATTTTATCTTGTTGCTACACTGCAGGTCAATTAGCTTCATTTGTTATTTTTCTGGTGCAGCATTGACATGAATATCAAACGGAGTACCAAACAACCTCACATTATTTTTGTGAGAACGAATGTCACTAAAGCAAGATAAAAATTCAGTTCTTAAATGTTGTATCACCAATACAAATGCAGTAGTGCTCATACGTTTGTTTTCTTGTAGTGTAGCAAAGTGAGCATAATTTGCATTTCACAACTGAATCTCCCAAAGTTATAGTTTTGTTTCAAATGCAAGTACTTCACATCTCATGTATCAATTGTAGCTTTTCCTGAAGCTGCAAATTCAGGTTCAAATGTGCTGTTAAATTGATCAAAAATGCCAAATTTAAAACCCATTCTCGGCTGCACAATTTGGTAACATTTGTGTTTTTTTTTCAAGAAAATTGTTATTTTTTCTTCCAATATGCACACTCTTTGTAGCATTTTACCTTGACTAAGCCTCCATACATTGCAGAAATAAGGCTAATCTCCATACAAATTTCTGTTTGTAAAAGTAGTTGGCAAAATTGACAATGATTCAACTCTTGGAACAAAATAAAGTTCACATGTAATACTATATTTTTTCAACCATTGATGGGGTTCTATCAGTTGTTGTTAAAACCAGTTTGGAGAGATTCAAATTCATGGCTTCAAGGAACAAAATCCAAAGGGATGGTGTACATTTTGTCTTTTTTTTGAATCACTTGACATGGAATGACCCAGAACAGATAAACAGCTTCTTTTGTCTTAGAAGTGGCAGACTGGTTAAAAAATAGATTTAATAACTATAACTAACAATTTCCCACCGGTTCCTCTAACAATACCTTTAATTTAAATCCTTACTTAAGATTTAGGAAATGAATGGAAGAACAGATGGACATGTTGGGGTTAAGGGAAACTATAGACCTGTTGGCAACAGGAAATGGAGTCAGATGGTATGGACGTGTAAACTATAGACTGATTAGCAACAGCAAAATGGAATCAGGTTGTATGGACATGTAAACTACAGACCAGTTGATAACAGCAAAATGGTGTCAGATGGGATGGACATGGAGTCACATGGTATGGACATGGAGTCAGATGGTAAGAAGGATAACAATAGTATTTTGAGGGTTGCTTTAGGTCTTAAAGTGAGTGGCAAGAGAAACCAAGGACAACTGACAACTACCAACCTGGAAAAAGCAAGTGGAGGAGGAGATTGAAAAGATTGGTTTGAAGAAGGAGGATGCCCTAAATTTAGCAAAGTGGAGTGGCGTAGTGCAAACAATTGCAGAAGTACATTAGTACCCCATCTATTAACCTTTTTGAACATTGGTACTGCATTTATCAAATTTGGTAAACGCACTGCTGCATTGTTTCATGACAGACTGGGCACTGATATAAAAATCGCCTACCAAACTTTTATGATAATTTTGTGTTTCAACCTTAGATTTCCTCTACCCACTCTTTTTTGCTCAAATGCTGTCTATCAGTATACATGTTCTTGTGACAAAAACACGTATTACATTGGTATGACAACTAGACAGCAATTGATAAGAATTGCATACTATCTTTTCAATAACTAAAGTTCATGTAACTCTACCATCAAATTCCATTGTGATCAGTGCAAGGCCTGCAGAGAAACAATGCCAGCAGAGCAAAACTTTGCATTTGAAAAAGTGCTGTTTTGACACTGAAACCGAGCTACTGGAAGTACTGTAAATTAAATGCCCTCAGCCATTTTCAAATATCAAATTTGGTCATTCATAAAAAGTGAAGTTGCTTCTGCACACATTTCATTGACAGGTGCAGTGTTAAAATGATATTATTCTAGTCATTGGTGTCTAGTGCTACAACATCAAATTTTTCTTTGAATTGAGATTTATTTTGCTCTGATGAAGTCTCTGAGAAGAGACGAGAAGCTTTGGCAGTTATTGTTTTGTTCATGTTAGATTTGCTTAGTTTGCTTTTTTTTGTGGTCAACAGGTGAGTATAGCTTGCCTTCACAAAGTGATGGCAGTAGTAGCAAGGCAAGTGTAGATTGCCTGTTACTTACATTGCACTTTGCACACTCCTTAGGCAATCGTTATTAGCCAATTGAGAATATTTGGTGAACAAAAGTAGTTGCTACAGAAATTTGTGATTATTACCATGCCTCAGATGGTCGAAGTTTGTGTGACGTTTATTTCTAGTTGTGGTTGGCCAGTCAAGCAGATGCAATGGTTAGAAGAAAAGCAGTTAGCAAAAGACAGAGAAAAAATTTTGATGTTGAAGGATTTTCTTGAAGGTGTTTTATCACAAAATTTCCTGACAGAAGTGCAATTGATTGTGCAGTTTTAGTAGGGTTGCCAACTTTGACAAATTTGAATAAAGGACACTATGACTAGAGTTGCCAACCGTCCTTTATTTTAAAGGACAATCCTCAATTGGAGACCCCCTGTTCTTGTCCGGGTAGATAATCAGGACTTTTTTTTTTTTTTTTTTTTTTGGAGGCCACCATGTAAAAATTCTGCTCGTGGACATGGTGGCCTCCAAAAAAAAAAAAAAAGGTCAACACCTGGTTTTCCATAGGTTGGACTGTACTTTTGCAAATTTTTTCCTCTCCTACAGTAAATTTTTTTCAGCTCTAGAAATAAAGGACAATTCTAAGTTTAATAAAGGACAAGGACGGTTGGCAACCCTAAGTTTTAGTGATAGAAAAAAAGCACATCGCCTCCATCTACCACTGCCAAATATGTGCAAAGCACCCTGCATCACATTCAGAGAAATACTTCAAAATATATCATACAAAAACAATTCAAAAGACTAATTTTGAAGTCATTCAAATAAGTTTCATGTTGATATGCAGAGTGAGCCATAAGTCGCGCACCAAGAAATTACATGGAGTGTGATGTGAAACAATGCAAAATTAATGGGGTAGAATATTTTTCCTTTCTTTTGATGTATAATAAATGTTCTTTCATAGAGTAATTTACTATTGTTTGATTGTATTAGCCATTATATTTGTCAAATTCAATTATAATCAAAGTTTTTTTAGGTATGATTTGCATTTAAAATTTTTTTCCTTTAATTTTCAGATATGTCTTTAACAATAAACGAGCGAGTTGAGTTAGTATTTATGATCATTTTGAGCATTTGTAATTGTATCAGCATGTATAACGTGTCATCAGTTCCTTAGATAAGCTTGTTTTAAATAAAATAATGTTTATGTAATTAAGATTGTCTTAAATGTTTTGGTGTGCGACTTCAGCCCACCCTATGTATGCATAATCCTGCTTTTTTTGTTAAAATTACCTCTATCTGTAGTGTCTTTGTTGTTGTTCTTGCAAAAATAATATGCCAGGGAGAAAGTTATTATCGTTAGTTGCTTCTCACTACTTGCCAAATATAGAAAAATCGCATGATTTAAAAACGACTTATGTAAGCAATTAAGGAAATTTTCATAGGACCACAAAGGGTTAATTACTTAAACTGTTAACGGTCGCCACTCACTCGAGCGGCGCCATTCACAGTGTCACCAGTTTAGACTGTGTCGCTTCCAAGCGGTCACTACTCAACTCTGATTGCACGTGCTTACAGCTCTGACCTTTATGCATTCATTGTGAACATATTTGCTTCAACATAACATGTAAATATATGTATTAGATATATATTGACATTACAAATGAAGAAAAAGTGCCGACATTATATGATGTCAATACCCATTAACAGATTAATATGTTCAATAAAGTACTGTAGTTTTCATTTGTTGGGCATATATCATTTATGGAAAAAAACATGTATAAGATATTGAAGTAAGAAAATGTATTACAGAAGATAGAAGAATAGGTTTTAGTGATATAGAATATCATAAAACCAAGGCGCCCTACAAGTGGGTGCAAACAAATTATGTGCTTGCATTGTTTAGGGTCAGTCCAACTAGAAGCCAAACAAACTGGATGCTATACAAATTAATCACATAACAAATGAAAATGCCAATGACTTGAAGAATCACTAATTTTAAAACATGCAAAAGAAAGCTAATACATATTTTTTATTGACTGCTTATCACTTATCACATGGCTTTTTGGATAGACAAACACAAAATGACAGTTATGATCAATAGCTATTAGTGATCTTTATTGCTTCCAGATTAAAATTGTATGTACTGGGGTGCACACAATAGTATTTAGCAAACAAAATATCAAAAAAATTGAAATGTTATAGATCAATCCCTGTGAATACAATAACTGCAAGCCAGGTGTGCAAAAGTCATCAGGGGCAGATTGAGAGATTGCAGGGCCTGGGGCAGATAAGAGTGCGGGGTCCCTAAATTATGGAACGTGAAAACAACTAACTTAGATTTGGGTTGCGCTTGAAAATGTTTGGGAGCCACTGATTTAGTAGATCTTAATGATAGAAGACATAATAAGCTTTTACCTTCCGGGAATAAGGTGTCCCTGAGGTAATCCTTGGTATTTAAAATGAGTGAAGTATAAATGGGTTAATTCAACTGTACAGTATTCATTTTAAACTAAAAATTGATTTTTTTGCATTAATTGTGTTTTTGTTTGATAGAAATTTAAATTAAAAAACAAATTTTGATTTTGAATATTATTTATTTAAATCAAAGAGGTTGAGTTTAATTTGTCATTTTGATTTATTAAAAAAAGTAAATTTTATTAATTTTGTTTAAAATGTACTTTAAAATTTATTTTGAATGGTTAAATATAGAATAAAATTTTCACATTGTTTGATTAATGGGGCAAATATACGCAACACAGAAAATATAATAAACAACACAAAGAGTGCAACAGAAAAAAAAACTAAGGCAAATAATGTATTACAACTGGTGTTTTCGGCATTTCGCTGCTGTAAATTTATCAATAATATCCTTAAAGCTCATAAATTTTGTGAAACTCTTTTCGATGGCCATCATACAGAAATCACAGACGTAATCCTGGGTCATGGATGAGCACAGTTAGTTTTTCACTCTTTTTAATGCTGAAAAAGAACGTTCACCTTCCATATTTGCAACAGGCAAGGTCAGATATATACAAAGAAATAATAGCCACATTTGGAAAAGTTTCAATTAAGCAGTTCTTTTTCAAATATGACATCTGTGCTTATGCAGTATTTGTCTTCAAACCAAGATCAAGAGTTGAACGTAAATGAAAAGCGAAGTGCACAACTTCTGAAGAAAAGTTGCTATCCAAATTGCTTGCATATACTTTTAACGACTTACTTGCAGCATTTTCTATATCGCTGATAGCCCAAGCGTTCAGATTCAGCAAAAAATTGAAATTCTGATGCAATATGCAGTACACAAATTTTCATCTTTATTTGCAATTAAAAAATCAATGATTGGAAGGTAAGTTCCAATATGAAGGGATTGTCAAGCATCTTCCAAAGCTCTAGTGTATCCAGTGTCCTCTCCTTCATAATCAAAAGTCTTCTTCGTTTTTCGGTTGCGTTTGTTTAGAGATGCATAGGTTTTTTGCATACTGGTTGTGAGTTTCAAACCATCCTTTTCAGTTGTATCAAATTCATCCCATAAATGCTGGCAAAAACTCTCAATTCCAATGTAAACTTCCTGCACAACTTCCTAAAGTCATGTCAGCACGCTGTACACTTTTGCTTGTACTGTGAAACCTTTGAAGGATTTTGTGCCATAAAACACATAATATGGCTGCTTCTAAGGCATCTATACTCTTTTTCAAATACGATGCATCTGATTTGGTTTCATTTGTTTCATTGTCATCCAATATAAAATCTTGTAGCAGTTGTCACAACTCAACAAAATTTTTTTTGAGGGCTGTAGTGGTGTCTAAGATTTCTTATAACTGCTCTAACATTTGACAGTCGTTTGCAGCCATTAATTTGAATGCTATTATACCCAGGGATGTATTGGAGGGGGATCAAGGGAGATCACCATCCACTTTTTTTGGAAAACGCTTGACTGAAGGAACATTTTATTTATATTCAAAATTTTTTTTATTTTGTTTTTAAAATATGTTTTCAAATATACTTTTATTTAAATAAAGTAGTTTTAATTAGTATACCCTTTATTGTGAACAGTTCAATTACATGTTGTCTATGTTTCTGGCCTTGCGCTGTGGCGAAGTTTGCTGTTGCGCATGTCTCTCAGACCATAAGGTTTGAAATCAGTACCATCCGTCTACCTACTTTATTATTTAGCAATACACCACTGATTGTACCAGTCTCTACTGTGACGTCACAGTTATTTTGTCATTGAAAGCCTATTTAAATTTTTTTGCACAAATAATAACTGTACCAGTATGTAAATATTTTGATTCTTCAGTCAAGTTTGCTGGTAATGTAAGTTATAAGGCTATAAATTTATTTGAATTCAATTCAATAGTTAATGGTGTTAAAAAGCATGGGGCCCCCCAAAGTGCGGGGCCCTGGGCAACTGCCCAATTTGCCCAATGGTTAATCTGGCCCTGAAAGTCATAATCACAATCAACATGACACAAAGATGTTGCCATCTAAATAGCATTGCTGGTCTTCAAGACATCGTTTCACATTAATCATGAAGAGTTGCAAAAGTTTTTTGTAGACTTGTGACATATGTAAAAAATCAAATTATCTGTAAGCTAGTTATAACCAACAAAATTGTTAATATTTGATGAAGTTGTTCACCAAGCATTAAATAAAATTAAATGATAACTTTTGTCCAATTGGTGAATAATAATTACCTCACAAGTTTCTGTGTTAGTGCATTTAGGCTAACGTTTCATCAGCCACAACAGCCAATATCATCAGAACAAACTGACATCTTGTTTGCTATGGTAACATATTAATAAAATTTCAAAATGACTTGAATTATTTTTTGGAAAGCATTTTTTAAAATTTGTACTTCGTGGAGAACAGCACGTCTTGATTCATTTTTGTGATCTCGTTTGTGAAATCATCTCTAAACTTTGCCATACATTCTGCTGCTTCATTTGTAGCTTGCAGGTATAAAACAACTTTGTTTAGTTTTCTGATGGAAGCGTGGTGTCATTTATTCAAAAAAATAAAAAATAAAATCAATTTTCCATTTAAAAAAAAGTTGAAAAAACCCAAGACTTCTCATTCATTAAGCTTTGTAGAGTGGAGTCTTTGCAAATAGTGGGTTTTTATGGTTTTCCTATGTTAGTTCTGGATTGAGGATTGCAAGTTTGGAGTTGTTGTTGACTTCTTGAGAAAAAAATGCAAAAGGAATGTCATAGAGACAAATATCAAGTGTGCATATCCAGCTTCTCAATGCAGTTGTAAGAAGGCGAGGATCACGTACTGCCCACTGCTTAAATCTTTCCGTGACATCAGAGTACATGATAGTGCATTAGCAGGAGCTATAATTGAAAACCAATAATAAGCATAGCAGCACATGATAAAAAAATATCAACTCTTAGAGATCATGATTCTGAGAAATGCCTTACTTGAATTGGTCTTGTCCAACAACCACCATCTTCAAGATGTATATTGCATCCCCCATCTATCTATTATGGTTGACCACTCCCAGATTTTTTATCTGTTATGGTTGACCTCTCCCAGATTTTTGGACCATTCAAGCTTTGAAGTTTCATCCAAAGGGAACAAAAAAATTTTTAGGGAACTAAAAAAACTATTAGTAACTAACTGAGCAATGGTCAAAGACTCATAACAGCATAAATTTCTGCATACTCATCCTTATAGCTTTGCCAGCTTTTTGTTTATTAATATATATATACTTTGCAAGCAAGTCCTGGATTACTAATTAAATGACAGCATAGCCATTTTTTTAGTAATACTTTAGTGCAATAAACTAAGATTTATTGCAAAATATATAGTGAGTCAATAAAGCTCAGTTGGTTGAGCATTAGATTCATAATTATATGGTAGGTGGCTTTCAGTTTTATGCCCAAGCTTGGCATTGTGTTGTTGTGTCTGTAGGGAAGACATTTGTACTATTTTCCCAATGGGTGTTCTGTTGTGTACTTGCAGACACACACACGCATTCTCAGGGTGCCTATTTATGACAGTAGACTCAAAAAACTATATCACATTTTCACTTGTGTGAATGCTAGCAATAAACAATGTACACGTGCAGAATGATGCAACCTAAGTTTAAAAGATTTCAAAGATTAGAAAAATGAAGTAGAAAATTTCGTCATCAAGAAATTACTACTAATTGTTATATGAGCTCCTCCCTAAATTAATATATTTGAGATGTAATCTGCTTTTTATAGCAGGGGGTTATGTTTGCACTATACTAACGGTTTCATCAACTGAAAGACAAGTGTAAACACCCATAAGGTCGACTAGTGCAACCGACCATTCATGATTATGATTAACAGCTGATGTAATTGCAGACATTTAAACTAACTAATAAAAATTTTATTCTTCCAACTATTTGATTTTGTGAATAAAACAATTCATGAGTCATTTTGATAAAATGCTCTCTGAAAAATGTTAATCTTGGGCTGATATAATGCTGTTGTTGGATTCACACTTAATTGACATCAAATTTTCATTATCAATAACTTTTGAAGTTTGAAGCACAAAATTTTTTAATAGAGTTACAGTAATACAATTTACAATATTGATTACTTATTTAGTAGTAGTAGCTATTCAGTTTTTATCCAGTGTTGTCCCTTTAGCAGAGATGGCCAGATTTACTCAATTCCTTCTTCAATTGTTCACACTCCTCTGTCTCTCCACTTTGCTCAATTCAGGACATTCTCTTTCAAACCAATCTTCTCAATCTCCTCCTCCACTTGCTTTTTTCAGGTTTTCTTCAATCATTCTCACTTTCTCTTGCCACTCATTTCAAGATTCAAAACAACCCTTAAAATACTATCGTCATCCCTCCTCAGTACATGTCCATAACATCTGACTCCATTTGTTGTTGCTAACTAGTCTATAGTTTTCTTCAACCTCAACATGTCCATCTGTTCTTCAGTCGTCTTTCTTTCAACAACTTTCTGACTGCACATGGCTCTCACCATAGCTCTTTCTCGTTTCCTTAAAACTGCTTTTTCATTCTCTTTTAGACATGATGCCTTGCTTCCATACAGTATCGTCGATCTTACACAACATTAATGAACATTGCTTTTCATCTTCAGAGGAAATCTAGTTTCAAGCAATAATTCTCCACATTTCCTGAATCTTAACCAACCTATTGTTGCTCTTGCTGTGACTGCTGCTTCATAACCACCTCTAGAATTTATGCTGTCCCAAGTATACAGTTATTCATCAACCACACTCCTTCTTGCATTTTCTGTAATAACATTCACAACTATTGCAAACAATAGTGGTGACAGCACAGATCTTTAATGTACACCAACTTTTACTTTGAATTTCTCTGAATATGCAGATCCCACCCTCACTCTAGTCTTTGCACTATCATACAAGCTCATAACTGCTTGAACTATTACTTCTAATACACCCTTTTTTCTGATGGCACACTCCAACACCTTTTTTGGCACTCTATCAAAAGCTTTTTCCATGTCAACAAAACACATATATAACTTCTTGTTCTTCTTTTAATACGTAATTCTCCTGCATTCTCCTCACAATAAATATCGCATCTGCTGTTCCTTTTCCTGGCATAAATCCAAACTGCATTTCATTCAAATTGACTAGTGTTTGTATTTGCCTCTCTAGTACCCTTTCAACAATTTTCATGGCATGCTCTAGCAGTTTCACTCTTCTGTATGATCCACAGCTCATCACATCACCCTTTCCTTTAAAGATAGGTACGATCACACTAGTTTTCCATTCATCAGGCATTCCTCTTCCATCCAATACACGCTGGCATAGTTCCATCATCACTTTAACCTCGATTTCACCATTTGCAACTATCATCTCCGCATTTACTTCAGATAGTCCAGTTACCTTTCCTGATTTCATACTTTGAATTGCTTCCACAATTTCATTGCGAGCCACTTTTTCCACTGGTCCTTCTACAACATCAGTTTCCACCATGTGGTCCCACAATAAAACCCAATCGTTTGTGTCTTCCTCTTGAGCACCTTTCACATTCTTCTTTTTCTTTTTCATTCTTCTAAGGAAGTGGAAAACACTGTTAGAATTCTGATATAAATCATTCAACTCCTGATTAGCTTGTGTTTTCATAGCTCTTGCAACAATTTTTCTCATTTGATTTCTTAAACGTTTGTATTGAGTCTCATTTTGTTCTGATGGGAATCTGCACAGCTCTTTAAATGCCACCTTCTGTCTTGTTATGGTATCCTTGATCTCTTCATTTCACCATTACATGTCCTCGATCTCTCCTAGACTTCTTCTTTCCTTGCACTTCATCACATGCGTTTAGAACACCATCCTTGAAAGTTTTCCACAAATCAGGCGAGACTGAACTTTCTAGTTCTTTTACTCTTTTTAAAAATCTTACTCATGCTTGGTTTTCATTCAACTTCCAAATCTTTCTTCTAATGATCTATTGTTTTCTTATAATCTTTTTTAGAACATTTTTATCTAGATCTACGACTACTAGCCTGTGCTGAAGTTTCCATGCAATCACTTTCATATTGTTGTATACTTTTTGTATTTTTCTCCCACAAGCACAAAATCAATGTCTGTTTCCCATCCACCAGCACTATAAGTGATTTTCCTTTTGTCTGTTTTATAAGATCACGTGTTTGCCATGCGCAGCTCTTTTTCATCATGAAACTCCAGCAATCTTCTTCCTTCTGCATTTAAAAAAAAAGTTCCTTCAAAACCCTCAGCACATTTCCCCACATGTCCACTGAAATCGCTCGAAGAAAGAATGATTTCACTTGAACTTCCCAAGTCCCACTCATTCACCACTTCACCATAGAAACGAACTTTTCTGTGTTTTGTCTTTTGCTTTGTGGTCCATATGCACATATAATGTGCATTACTTCTCTTCCTAAAGTGGGTACAATTGCCATTATTCTGTCGTTTTTTTTTTAACTTCCACTTTGTTTTCAGATTTTTTGTCTGTTTCCAAAATTGTAACCCTTCCAAATCTTGCTGTTTTTCCTGATCACCACAGTTTTCTATCTTCATCCCAAAGTACTCACAAAACGAGCTCCTTGATCTTTCCATCTTGCAAGCATCTTCTTCACACTTTTGGCATGCAGCCCACATCAACTTTTCTCTTTTTCTGTTCTTCACACAATTGTTTTCCTTGCATAAAAACTTCCCACAATTAACGTACCAAGTCTTATCCCATGACAATCAGGTAAACTCTTAGATTCTTTTCACGCACTACCCATTTAAGAGCAGCCCAAGATTGGGGGCCATTTGCTTATTTTTTTGGTCATGGAGATTTGTTGGAGCACAATTTTTCTCTGGGGAGCATATCCTTGCTTACCCCCAACCTTAGTTTTCTGACATACGTGGTCTAACGAAGGAATTAAGCTGGCATTACCAATGCTGACAGTCAAACTGCAATGGTCCTTTCTTATGACATGTGGTGTAAACAGTCTTGCTATTCTTTAAAGTTGGTGAAGCACGGTTATTGATTATAAGCTTATAAGCTTGGGTGTTGTGAAAATCAATTGCAGCTTTCACTTCCATCTTCTTCATTGTTTGAGCTATTTGTTCTGAGCATTATGCAGGAAGATGTGCATACATTGTGTGTGCATTCAGGCTCGATGCGCAAGTCTTCAGTTAGACTGGGCCACCATGACAGGTAGACTGCTTGGCCTCGCTACCTGTCTGCCACACAAAAATGGATGCATCCCGTTAAATGCCTTGCCCAAGGACACAACAAGCAAGCTTGCTGGCTTGTTCTCCACACTATTCCTATTATGCTGAGTGCCAAGCAGGGAAGCTATGAATACCATTTTTTAAAGTCTTTTGGTATGACTCAACTTGGGAAATGAACCCCAGGTCTACCAACTGTGAAGCAGATGCTCTAACCACTATGCCATTGTGCCAGCTAAGCGATGGAATCAGTTAGCTGGTTAACAGAACCATAGTAGCTTTCCACCCTTAAGCAGTTTGCCCCTGAAAAGTGCCCGGTATTGCAGATTCCTTGGGTAGGTAAATCCTCTTTAAACTTGGAAAAAGAAGTCAAAACGCCCTGGAAAGCTGTTATGGTTCCATCATTACCCACTTGGTTTTATGTCAAAGTGCATCATGTCAGTAACTCACAAGGATGTTCTACCTACCACTCACAAAAGATTTATCATAAATGAATACAAGTACCACTGTGATAGCTGGAATTTAGACAGAAAGTGTTTGTCTTTTGATCATCATGGCATTCCTTTTTGGCTTCTTGCTGCACTTTTTCTAACATTGTGCTATTGCAAAATCTCTTTCTTTGCCTCAATGGCATGGTGGTTAGAGCGACCACTTTGTAGTTGGTAGACCTTGGGTTCATTTCCTAAGTCGAGTCATACCAAAAGACTTTAAAAATTTGGCACTCAGCACAATAGAGATAGTGTGGAAAACAAGCCAGCAAGCTTGCTTGTTGTGTCCTTGGGCAAGGCACTTAACGGGATGCCTTCATTTTCATATGGTAGACAGGAATTGGGGCCAAGCAGGTCTGTGCGGGGCAAGCGGTCTACCTGTCGTGGTGGCCCAGTCAAACTGAAGACTTGCAAACTGAGCCTGAGTGCAAATGCAATGTGAGCTTTCATTGCAATGCACAAAAGAGTAATTTAATGTGATTCTTGATGTAATTATAACCATGATTCTTGGTTTGTTTCATTTACGTTTTAATAATTATTGTATTATTTATTCAGGGTCCAATTTTATCATCTTGGCTTATAATTCTCAAAAAATTAAATCTGCGACTTGTGTACATGGTCATCTGTGATCAGGTATGTCTATCTGCCTTTGTCTGGCGATATCAGTTCACCGTTTGTGATAACTTGCACTTGTTTGCTATAATTAGGGTTACTCTAATAAAGTTAAGGAGCCACAAAATCAAAACGATGGTCAGATTTAGAAAATATATTAAGCACTGCTTTGTGTAATTTTATGCCATTTTATAGCAATTTTTCAATTAATCATTGTTTTGAATTATTTTCTGTTTGAATTCAATTCGGTGAATTGTTATAGCAAGGTCTTGCTGCAAACAGATAGTTACAACGTATATTCACATATATTTTGTTGCACAAATTGACCATCACTTATCCAGCAATCAGTTATTCAGCACTAATTCGACCTAGAAAACAGCACCTGTACTGTAATTTCAAATTTCCTGGGTCACTGTGCTAGCTTGAGTCAGTTGTTGCTACTATTTTAGTGGCGTTGTTTTCTGCATCAACAAACTGGCAAACTTTTCCTACACTGTACTTTATTTTTAACCTTTATTTTTGTAAAAAGGTCAATTTTTCAGCCATGGCTCAAATGAATAACAGAGATACTTCTTGTGGTGTAAAGCATCAACCTTAGTCATTGCACATTTTACCTATATTTCATTAACATTTTGCTTGTCTTTTTTTTATTAACCAACTTGTACTGATTTAAAGGATAATTTAGAAGATTTTAAAGTGAGGTGGTTAGCAACTGAGTTTGTGTATTCTAAGACAATAAATGGCTAATCTGGCACTCTCCAGGTCCCAATGATTCCAGGTTAGTGATGGTTAACCTGTATTTTTATATTCCTGTCTCAGGAAAACCTTTGGATCCTTGTGTTCGGTCTCGATTTGGAGTTGCCAGTATTGCTGGCACTGCCAATTTTTACCCAAAGCCTGCTACTAAATGGAGTAAATTTCCATAAAGTCACTTTTTTGAAGTTACAACAATGCATAGCCCAAGGAGACATTGAAATAGCAATCTCATAGTTATGCGCCAATGCATCTATATGTCAAAACATTAAGATGCAAAAAAATCTTAATATATTGAACTTGATAAATTCAAAATTCCATATGTATTTTGGTCATCATGTGGCTCTCTTCAAAATATCCAAAAATATGCTACTTTTACTTAAACTTTAAATTACAAGGGATTGTGAAATACAAAAGCAGTAGTAGACATTGCAAATCCATGAAGTAAT
Organism: Trididemnum clinides; assembly: GCA_963675345.1. Taxonomy (NCBI): domain Eukaryota; kingdom Metazoa; phylum Chordata; class Ascidiacea; order Aplousobranchia; family Didemnidae; genus Trididemnum; species Trididemnum clinides. The sequence continues at coordinate 24,265,419 of OY776284.1, read as the reverse complement.
TGTTTGGCAAAGAGGACAATCTTTTATGCATACACACGCCTATAGTAACCATCATAAATATGCCATATTTTTCATGTTAATTAAAATGTTTTATTGAAATGTTTAATGCTAGCATTGGCATGCAAATGCATATCACATGAGAAATATTAAACATAATAAACTAAATGCACAGACCGTGCCCCAACTATAAGCTAAAACATGTTGGTCAAAAAAAGCTTTTGACATGTAATTGTGCATTTCAATTACACATATTGTTGTTTCTTTATGAATTCTACTTTAATTTCAGCCTAGTATTTATTACCATGTATAATTGTTTTAAAGATGATCAACTTCTTGTTTTCTGCTGTTACAAGATTTACATGAATGATAAGTTGCATAATGTCAGGTTTATTAATTCATTAGTGTAGAAGCTAATGGGTCTAGCAATTAAGTGGGAAAAGTCATACCAATGTGTAGCATATTTGCATTGCACAAACAGGTGGATTTATAAACCTCATTACATACAAGAGTGGTAAGAGTATTACTTGTTATCCAACAATACAATAACAGACCTTTAAAATTTATTTATTAGCTTATTATTAAGTTTTATTCAAATGAATTATCTACATTGCAGTCAAATTTAAGTAATATCTTTCTGAAATATGGAATGCCTATTCTGCGTGAAAAAGTCTTTGTCATTGTCTCTCTTAGATTTTTGTTTAGCAGTATTTTGAAATTTATTTAAAGTAAAGTCAAAGTTACAACTCTTACAAAAACTGTCTGTGCGAGTTTGTAATTTCATTGGTACATTCAAAATATCTACTAACCGCACTATTTAAAAGGCATGTCAATAAATCATATTTCCATGTTTTATGACAAGTAATAACATACAAGATTTAATTGTACATTCCTTTTTCTCTATTAGATCACTTTATTGAATTATTTGAAATTTTGATTTTTGTGGTAGCCTAATAAATATCTTGGCAATACTTTTTGCCTTGTGGCATCACAGTACAAATTTCAATTCATATCCTTTTGTTGCATGTCTTAATTGTCATTTGATTGCTTATTGCATAGTAAATATCGTTTGTATTAGCCAATACGTGTTATTGCTCGCATAATGCACCATACATTTGCTTTATTTTGCTCTTCTTTGTGGCACTTGATTTTAAAAGTGTCAAACTGACGTAGCCAACCACTGGGATTTTAAGGTTTGGGTGAAGTTTCAGAAAGAGAAAGAACTGTTTGTTTGCCTGAACGTGAGCAATCAATACATTAAAGTACAATGGCATCTGATTTGTATGTGGTGTTGGACTCTGTACTGAATGTGCCTGAGATGGTCAATTATATTAAGAATTGCACAGCGTATTACTGTACATGTATTGTGTCAAAAAGAGACTGCCATTAGTAAAGAGTAACAGAGGCAGCTCTGACCTCTATTTATTATAGAGAAATTGAATTGGCTTAAGCATCTTCAGTTTCCGTAAAAAAAACAAAATAGCACAAAAAAACACAAAAATTGTCTTTAAACATTTAGAAATGACCTACTAATAGGTAAATAACATAGATAAAGATTATAAAATACTTATAAGACTTGTAAAAAAATTTATAAAAATGTAAAACTGTTGATAAAAAGTCAAAAGCAATGAGCAGAAAATTTAGTAGGACCTATAGGTACCATAAGCACAGTCAATGATAATAAATGAAAATGATAAAGCTACAAAACTGGGTGACTTGAATATAAGAAACTACAAAGGAAAGGCCCAAGAAAAATGTGAAACAAGAAGCAAAACTCATAAATAGCAAAACTATAAACCAGAAAACAAAAAAACATTAAGTGAGTCCTACTCCCATATCACCAATCAAAAAATTAAGGCCTTGTAAAATATCAGGAATAAAAAGATATTTAAGAAGTTCTAATATTCTAGTAACCATATCTGTAAATAGGAGGACAATGCCAGCAAGTATATATACTGGTTTCATAGCTTATTGAGATTTTATTAGAAATTTTGCATGAAGAAAAAAATTATAATTCTAGTTTTAATCTCTTTAAAAACGTTTTGTGTTAAGATGTCTTTTTGTATGTTAATTCCTTGAAAGGTAATTTGTTATACAGTAGAGTTTGCATATAATCACGCCTTTAAGGGATCGTAAACAATAGTTGTTCACTATGTACCATTTCAGAATTGTATTTTCAATTAACGCTAAGGTGTACTATCTAATCAGATTTAACAATGTAAAGAAATACCACTAAATCGTTGAAATTTACAGAAAGTTGTGCACTCCACAAATAAAACTTCCTTAAAAGTGCAATTATGCATGTCCAGTTATTGCAGTCTTTTGCATCCACTTGGACTCAGTGGTGCCAGCTAAAGTAAGCAGGGTTGCCCAATAATTTTTCTGTGGAAGCACCTCGCAAATGCAGTAAAACCATATGGTTTCAATTGAATAATTGACTTTGCTATTTTTTGCAATAAGGGTCTCTAAAGGAGACCCTGTAGTTTTTACATGTTGTTACAATTATTAGCATTTCAGTTTTTTATTAGACTTAACTCTTTGAGTTCTGCATGTTGTTAATCAAAATTGACATCTATTGGTATATAAACAGCTTATTTTTTCAAAGAATTTAGTTAAACCATTTTTTATCAGTCAGTAGTTTTTGTACATCTGGATGTATTGTCAATGTAGTAGTAGTAGTAGTAGTAGTAGTAGTAATAATAGTAGTAGTAGTAGTAATTATTCAGTTTTTATCTGGCATTGTACCCAAAGCAAAGATGGTTAGATTTACCCCATTTCTTCTGCAATTGCTCGCACTCTGTTTCTCCACTTTGGTTGATTTTTCCAAAGCAATCTTCTCGATCTCCTCCACCTGCTTCTTTCAGGTCTTTGTTGGTCGTCCTTGTCTTCTCTTGTTACTTCAAGATCCAGAGCAACCCTCAAAATACTATTGTCATCTCTCAGCACATGTCCATAACATCTAACTTCATTTGCTGTTGTTAACTGCTCTATGGTTTCCTTCAACTCCAGCATGTCAGTCGTCTTTCTTTAAGTAACTTTCTGACTGCACATAGCTCTTTCTGTTCTTGTTAAAATTGCTCTTTCATTTTCTTTTAAACACCATGCTTGCTTTTATTTAATATTGCTGATCTTATGCAACAACGATAAACTTTACCTTTTATCCTCAGAGAAAACCTATTTCTAAGCAATAGCTCTCCACATTCCCTAAATCTTACCAGCCAGTTCTTACTTTTGCTGGGACTGCCGCTTCACAACCACCATTAGAATTTAATCTGTCTCCCATATAGCGAAATCCATTCACTGTCTCCACTTTATTGCATTACTTCTCGATTTAATCCTCTGGTCCTTTCATGATTCCTCTACATCCTACATTTTTGAAAGGAAAATTTTTTTGAGATTTAGAATGTAATAACCTCCAAAAATGATTTTTTATACAAAAATAATTTTGCGACAACATCTCTCTCTTTTTGATGTTTGCTTATCTTCAAAATGACATACCTACTTTCAAAATTTTTAAAAGATTTGGGTTAGGTTTTTTTATGGCTGCAAGATAATGCCAAAAAAACCATGCTTTTGAGGAAACCTGTCACAAGGAACCAAATGGGTCAGTTATTCTACAGTTTCCATGTTTGTAACGCCTAGAAACAAAAATAAAATTCTTTATGCTTTAAGTACTCAGGAAATGTGTGTTGAAACTATGACTTTTGTCACTCCATATGAAATGAAGATTAGATCAAACTATCTATTACTGTGTTTCTTTAAAAAGGGAATTTCTTCAAAATTTACGTGATGTCTTGTTTAAAATGACTTAGCGGTTAGAGCAGTGGTTCTCAAACTTTTATGATTTGTGACCAACTGTCTAAATGCTCTCAACACTTGTAACCCCCTGCTCTTCAATAAAAATACCTAGTTTTGCTTGTAGCAGGTTTCCATCAGTTATTTTATTTGCCACGTTTAACAATAAAAAAAGCCCACAAATGAAAGTAAAAGAATAAATGTGTTACAGTCAAAGAAATAAACCAATCATAGTCATTTAGCAAACTGCAGACAGTGACACTGTTTTGATCTATCAAGTCTCTTCAGCACAGTTAGTGACTAACAAGAAGCTAGAGGCTTTCAATAGAGCATAGCTTGGACTGTCACACTTGTGGAACTTATATTGGTCTACTGTAGTGGATGTTCTTCAGTTTACTTCATCGCCAATCTACTTTAAATTAACATAATCAGTGCACAGTGTGTTCTTGTTCTCGCCTGAGGATACCTTTGATATTTGGCTCTGGTTTGGACTGAGCAAGGGGAATTGCATATATTGAGGTGATTTCTGGATTTTGTTTTTATGGACGCCAGATCAGAAAATCCAGCTATGCAAAGATAGGTAGTTGGGAATTAAAATGAGAATTACAGAAGCCTTCTTGCTTAGTACTGGATATGAATCATGAAGAGATGATCAAAAGCTGGAGTCATCAGTTATGTTAATAAATGCCAGCTTCATTGCATTCAAAGCTTTGAACTTTGCCAACTCTTTTGCTTCTTTGACATTGGAGTCAATTTCAGTGTGGACCAGTCTTTATACCATGAAACATGCAATGTGTGGTTCTTAAAATAAAATAAAATTTTAGATGAGACAATTTCAACATTCTCTGTGATGCAAGTTTTTATGTTATCTTGCATATCAATCCATTTCATTTTCAAACGCCTTTCCAACAAACGAAATGATGTAGTGGACTCTACCTTGATATGTGCTTGCCAGACTCCCATATGATCAGTTATCTCAGCCAGCTTGTCTCTAACATCGCTAACTGTCACATCATAGTCTTGCAAAGACAAGTTTGTGTCATTGAGGTGGCCAAATAAATCAGCCAGATATGCAAGCATCACAACAAACTTCATCGTGAATTTGGACATGAAGGTTGTTTGTGTTTTCTTAAAAAAGATTTCAACCTCATTTTTAAGTTCATAAAACCAAGAGAGGCATTTGCCTTTCGACAGCCAATGAGCTTTGGTATAAGACAAAAGTTTCACATGTTGTGCTCCACTCCTTTGAAAGAGCTGGTGATTCTTTGTCCTTGAGTGAATGAAGTTGATCACTTTGCAACATCCATAATTTCCATTGAATGTAGAGATAGAGCCTTTGATGGTAGAGTGTATCGGTGTAGTGAACAGTGTGAGAAAGTCACCTGAGGCCATTTGTTTTTCACCAGTGTAGCAAACCTGGATTTGCCACTAATCATTGCTGGGGCACCATCAGTACAGATGTGCTTGAAATTCTGCAAGCTGAGCTCGTTGGCTTAAAAAAAAGAGTCCTCAAAAACTTTGACATCAACAGCAGTTGTTGTGGCTGACAGTTTATTGCAAAACAAAAACTCTTCTTTCATCTTTCTAGTTTTGGGGAAATGCAATCAAGTGGCTTTTTTAAGTGCTATTGGTAGACTTGTCCAGTTGAATGCTAGCCTGAAACGTGCTTTGCCTAATTTTGGACCAAACTTGCTGGCACACATTAGCAGCCATGTTGTCAATTCATTGGCAAATGGTGTCATTAGAGAGCAAAACTTGATGGATTTTCTTTTTTGCCCTTGATTTGATCATTATTTCAACCACCTTTTCTGTGCATGGCTTGGTAAGTTCCTCAGTCATAGTATGCAGCTTATTACACTAGCAATTTGATATGCCACCTTGTAGCTGCATTAAAGAAACGGCTTTTTCTCTGCCATAAATCCCAAATGAGGTAGCGTCACTTCCAGGTTGTATTGTACTCTTTTGGCAGACAGAGTATCGATGTCATCATCCTTCCTTTGAGCATGCTCTTTCTTGCAATGGTTTTTAGTTTGGAAGGTCGTAATGCTGCATTTGATATCACAACCAAGCAGTGAAGACACTGCGCACAATCACGACTGTCCTGAATACATTTTGTGAAGCCAAATGAGATATAGCCCTTGCTGCACTTGCAAAATTTTGACATTTGATGGCACAAAAATCTTGTTTAAGCTAAATATTTTAAAACTTAAAAGTCTAGAGTTGAAACAGAATACAAACGAAGAAGTAGTCAAATGTTTATTAACAGTAACAATTACTCTATCTTTGTAATTCACCAATTCTATATTTTTTAGAACAGAATACATGGAACTCCTTCCAATACTTACAACCACTATCTTCCTAACAACAAGAAAATACGATATAGCGCAGATATTCCATCTCTATGTGTGAAACTAGCTCTCACCTTGAGTTAACTCTAATCATCACTACGGACCTTCCATTCATCCCATGAAAACGTTTCGACTTTTGAATAGTGAATTCTTTTGAATAGTGAAGTGCAAAATTTTGGTTGTATACATATAAAGTGAGCAAAATTAAAATTACTAGACGCAATATTATGTAACAAAAAGAGTTAGCAAATTCAGACGTTCTTGAAATTGTAAACAAAATAATGCCACAATCTGCAACTTGCTATCACAAGATTCCATTACTATTTATAAAGACGTAATCATTTAAGCTATGTAATGCGGCAGATTAAAAACATAGTTACAATGTACAGAATAATTCAAGAACATTCCAGAAAAATGCGTGACTAAACATCACAAGGGAAGTTTGCAACATAATAATCAAAATTACAAATTTAAGTTTAGCTGGTGAATATTTGATATCGTGACACTTGGGTTTTGCAATTTTAGTAGACCTTTGCAAAGCTACCTAGTAAGACATTTGCACGTGGACCCTCCAGAAGACTGCTCTGTGGCCCCTGTTTGAGAAGCCTCTTTTTTGATAGTCACATCGCTTACCTTGTTGATTATTTAATTACAGTGAAAAACTTGGTGTTTTAGTTTTTGAAAGCTTGGTAGGAGTGAAATTTCTATCCATCAAAAAGAGATTACTTTAATTGACAGTAAAAATTTCTTTGCAGATAATAATTTTATCCCATCTTCTTTATCTTTGCAATTTTTCTCTCTAAGAGAGCTGAACAATGTGGCAAGAGGTCTGGAGCATGTCAAAGAGTCTTTTGTGCTGCTGGCTTCAAGGCTCAAAGAAAAAGTTTTCGTCTAGTTATTTTCTTGGTCATGAACTGAAAGTGTGATGACAAATTCTTGCCACATTTCATCAAAAAGAATGAATTGTATGCTTTGAAAAAGCTTTTTGTCTCAGAATGCAACTTGACAGATTTATGACTTTTTATGGAGAGCTGCAAAGGCAGCTTGAATTGTGTTTTGCATTGTGCTAACACTGATAGATCCATTCCTGTAGAGCACTCAACCACTATCAACAAAAAATACAGGAAAATAAATTTATAATATGAAAAATTTCATACTACAAGCTCAATTAGTTAAGTTCATTTAAAAATGGTTGGTTTATTACTTGAGTTACATAGCGGGCCTCTGAGGCATATGAAGAATCTATGCTTTCTATGTTTGTAGAACAGCAGGTTGCTGCACTAAAAAAAAGCTTGATTTGTTGTCAAAGAAAAATTAACACCTGGTGTGAACAATGTTCATGCTCAATCTCTAGTGGAACTCTATAATACACTTTTACCTCTTCTTCATATCAAGCTGGGCATTTTGAAACAATTTGTGAAAGCAGTCAAACAGGGGAGTGGGATGACTGTTCAAAAGAAGGTTTCTCAAACAGGACCCTCAGCCCCCAGCTCTTTTTGGGGGCTGCTTAGTGGTTCTCTGGGGGCAACAAGCAAAGCTTTCACAAAGCAGCTTTCCAGAGGTCTTTACTAGTGTTGTGCCGCTTAAATACAATTATGGTTCTATCTCAATTTTTTCTTAAAATTGTGGTGACTTATTATATTACTCAAATAATTAATTCTGACTGCAACTAAACAGTTAGGTGAAGATTGGCTTTTACTAAACACTTAACCATGTTACTTGGAACCATGCACTTTTCTTGATCAAGAACAAAACGGATATATTTTACAAAATACTCTGAGACTTTAAGTTCCTTTGCTTGTTGATCACACAATCCAATGCACTCTAATATATCAATCAGAAACCAACCAGAAAACGGAATCAATCAATCAATTGCTTGATTCTTGTCATGCTAATAATCCACAACGATTTGTTTTCTTAACCGGCGCGATGGTGCAGTGGTTAGAGCGTCCACATTGTAGTCGGTAGACCTGGGGATCATTCCCTAAGTCGAGTCATACCAAAAGACTTTAAAAAAATGGTATTCACAGCTTCCCTGCTTGGCGCTCAGCATAAAAAAGGGAGAGTGTGGAGAACAAGCCGGCAAGCTTGCTTGTTGTGTCCTTGGGCAAGGCACTTAACGGGACGCCCCCACCTTTATGTGGCAGACAGGTGGCCCCACCCATACTTCACCGGATTATAATTGTGAAGTTGCTTACCCAGCATGTCAGACGACTCTTGGGTACCCACCAGTGGCAGTCCGCCTTGTTGGTGGTGGGGCTACCAGTCACTCAAGACTGGTTCAAAATGGGCTGCCATCTTCCCCTAGCCTAATATCAATTAGGTTGACGGCATGAACCTGAATTACCGTTCATGCCGTACCTCCATCCCAAGGAAGAGGAGGGGTAAACACTCACACACACACATTTGTTTTTCAGGTGTTGACCTTCAAACCTTTACTTTCCAGTGCATCTTTCCAATTCCAAAACCTTTTCTTTAAGTCTTCCATGTCTTCGCTCATGATAACAAGGTCATCTGCATATAGTAATTCATTAACCACACCCCTTCTTGCATTTTCTGTAATAACGTCCACCACCATTGCAAACAATAGTGGTGACAGCACAGATCCTTGATGTACACCAACTTTTACTTTGAATTTCTCTGAATATGCAGATCCCACCCTCACTCTAGTCTTTGCACTATCATACAAGCTCATAACTGCTTGAACTATTACTTCTAATACACCCTTTTTTCTGATGGCACACTCCAACACCTTTTTTGGCACTCTATCAAAAGCTTTTTCCATGTCAACAAAACACATATATAACTTCTTGTTCTTCTTTTAATACGTAATTCTCCTGCATTCTCCTCACAATAAATATCGCATCTGCTGTTCCTTTTCCTGGCATAAATCCAAACTGCATTTCATTCAAATTGACTAGTGTTTGTATTTGCCTCTCTAGTACCCTTTCAACAATTTTCATGGCATGCTCTAGCAGTTTCACTCTTCTGTATGATCCACAGCTCATCACATCACCCTTTCCTTTAAAGATAGGTACGATCACACTAGTTTTCCATTCATCAGGCATTCATCTTCCATCCAATACACGCTGGCATAGTTCCATCATCACTTTAACCTCGATTTCACCACTTGCAACTATCATCTCCGCATTTACTTCAGATAGTCCAGTTACCTTTCCTGATTTCATACTTTGAATTGCTTCCACAATTTCATTGCGAGCCACTTTTTCCACTGGTCCTTCTACAACATCAGTTTCCACCATGTGGTCCCATTCGTTTTCTTCATTCATGATCTTTTCCATATGTTCCTTCCAAATTTTTGCCCTATCTTCTTCAATAAAACCCAATTGTCCATCTCTTCCTCTCAAGCACCTTCCTCCATCCACATCCTTCCCTTCCTTTTTCATTCTTCTAAAAAAGTAGAAAACACTATTAGAATTATGATATAAATTATTTAATTCCTGATTAGCTTCCATTCTCATAGCTTTAGCCACAATTTTTATCGTTTGATTTTTTATACGTTTGTATTGAGTTTTATTTTGTTCTGATGGGAATCTGCACAGCTCTTTAAATGCCGCCTTCTGTCTTGTTATGGTATCCTTGATCTCTTCATTCCACCACCACCACATGTCTCCTTGATTTCTCCTAGACTTCTTCTTCCCACACACTTCGTCACAAGCCTTTAGAACACCATCCTTAAAAGTTTTCCACAAATCAGGTGCATCTGCATTCACTAGTTCTTTTACTCGTTTTTCAAATATCACTCTTGTTCGGTTTTCATTCAACTTCCAAATCTTTCTTCTTATGATTCGTTCCTTTCTCACACCCTTTTTTGAAACCTTTTTATCTAGATCTACGACCACCAGCCTGTGCTGAAGTTCCCATGGAATCACTTTTTCATCCCATATATACTTTCTATATTTTTCCCCCACAAGCACAAAATCAATTTCTGTTCCACACTCACCGCCACTATAAGTAATTTTCCTTTGGTCTGTCTTTTTAAACCAAGTATTTGCCACGCACAGCTCTCTTTCATCACAAAACTCCAGCAATCTTCTTCCTTCTGCATTTCTTTTCCCAACACCATTCCCCCTGTGAACACCTTCAAAACCCTCAGCACATTTCCCCACGTGTCCATTAAAATCCCCTAAAAAAACAATTATTTTAGTAGAACTTCCCAAGTCCCACTCACTCCCCATTTCATCATAAAAACGAACTTTCTCTGCATCTGGTCTTCCACTTTGTGGCCCATATACACATATTACGCGCATCACTTCTCTACCTAGAGTTAGCACAATTGCCATTACTCTATCACTTTTTCTTCTAACTTCCACAACGTTTCCAGATATTTCCTCTTTCACCAAAATTCCAACCCCTCCAAATCCTGCATCATTTCCTGACCACCACAGTTTATACCTTTGTCCCAAAGCACCCACAAAACGAGCTCCTTGGCCTTTCCATCTTACTTCCTGGATGCAACACACATAAACTTTTCTCTTCCTCAGTTCTTCACATACTTCCGTTTTCCTTCCACAAGACTTCCCACATTTAATGTACCAAATCTTATCCCATGACATTCAGATCTAAACCCGAAGATTCTTTGCACCCCCTGCCCATTTAAGAGCTGCCAGAGACTGGGGGCCACTTGTATATTTTTTCTGGTCATTGGGATTTGTTGGAGTGAAATTTTTCTACAGGGAGCATGCCCTTGCTTACCCCCAATCTCAGTTTTCTGACATGAGTGGTCCAACCAAGTAATTAAGCTGGCAACCCCACCATTAACAGTCAGAATGCAGGTACCTAATAGTCGCCTCTTACGACATGCTGTGTAAACAGCTTTACTATTCTGATAACCGGTGAAGCACAGAGTAATCGGTGAAGCACGGAGTAACCGGTGAAGCACGGAGTTACAGCTGTTGTGTATCAAACAATACTTGCTTTTGTCTATTTTTCCCGTTTGAAATACATAGCTGGTACGTGGAATGACAGAAAGTGCGCTGCCAATACTCTATATTAAAAAGTTTGAGTAGCACTGGTATAGACTATATTTTGGAATGGACATTGGCAATCAGGACAAGTCCTGGGCACCACATGTAACCTGTGGCAGCTGTTGATCTAATCTTGAAGGATGGCTGAGGGGTTCTGGAAGATTTATGTCATTTGCAGTTCCCAGAGTTTGGAGAGAGCCCCAAAATCATCATGGTGATTGCTACTTTTGCATGATGAACATTTTAAAGTATTGCAAGGTTAGAGGAAAAAGAGCTAGGATGTATCCAAGTATACCCTCATCCATTGCCCCTGTTCCTCAGAGTGATGCCTTCCCGGTTCCAAACCCACCGTTAAATGTGAGTAATTTTCTGTGGGTAAGTGTAACTAACAGTAATTTTGATGTTCTGAGACTGGATCCAATTTCTTGCTATGTACTTGTTTTTTATCATTTGAGGTAGAAATGTACTTAAGTGAAGACTCAGCAACAGCGAGTGAAAATTCAGACATTGATGCAGAATATGCACCAACAAGTGCAGAACCTATTTTCCTACTAAACAAGAATTGGATGATTTAATACGTGATCTGGGTCTTACAAAATCTGGAGCAGAGTTATTAACACGGAATTGTTAAAATTGAGTAGAATCTGCTTGGCGATGACTGCAAGAGTACTGCCTACAGGAAGAGGCACTTGGAGTTTTCTGTCTATTTTGATGTTATTGAGGACCTTTGCTATTGCAAAGATGTAGAAGGCCTGTTTTGTGCTGTTGGAATAGATCATGATCCTACTCAATGGCAGCTTTTCATTGACAGTTCAACCAAAAGTCTTAAAGCGGTGTTACTTCACAATGGAAATATATATCCATCAATTCCACTTGCTTATTCACTGCAGATGAAAGAATATGAAAATGTCAAGCAACTGCTCATTAAAATCAATTATGCTCAGTTTAAGTGGTATGTTTGTGGTGACTTCAAAATGCTAGAATTTTTGCTGGGTCTGCAGGGTCGATACACAAAACACTCTTGCTTTTTGTGTTTGTGGAATATTAGAGCTGAAGGTGAGCACTACGAGAAAATTCATTGGTTGACATTGGAAGAACTAACACCAGGAATGTATAACGTCATCATGGAGCCTTTTATAAGCTGGGAAAAGGTTTTACTGCCACCACTTCATATCAAATTAGGTCTAGTAAAACAGTTTGTTAAAGCTTTGGATTTTGAAGGAGAAGTTTTTCAAGAAATTCATTCAATGTTTTCCAGGCTATCAGAGGCCAAAATAAAAGGCGGAATATTCGTTGTTTCCCAGATAATCACAATCTTCTTCTTCTTTTGGAAGGGATCCACATTTTCAGATGCTGGCAGTGATGGTACTCAGCTAGCATCGTGTGTCGACATCCAAAATCGTTAGTCCACATATTCCTGTAGGTGCACGATGTACGGGGCATGTCAGAATGATGTGTTCTGCGGTTTGTTCTGCAGCGCCACACTCGCAATTCGATGTAGGAGCAAGGCCCCATTTGTGCATGAACGACTGAAAACACCCAACACCAGCCCGCAAGCGGTTGAGCCTGACCCATGATGAACTGGGCAGGCCCATCCCCATTGGCCTAGTGCTTGTCCTAGGAATGAAAGCACGGAGATCAGATGAACATTCCGAGTATTCCATGCTCCATTTGAAGTCAGTCCATTGAGCTGCATGAATATCCAATTCAGTTAGATCTTGCAGTAACTTCCGTGCAGCGAGAACAAAGGGGCATCTAGATTTTAGTCTCTCTTTGTAACCGTGTGTGGACCCAGCCAATAATTCATAGAGAATATGGCCAGGGTCCAGGCTGCCATGATATGCCAGGGAGAGCGTTGCTCCTAATCGGCAAAGCTCTGCCGGCTGGATACCTGCGAGGATGGGTAGATAGTCTGTTGGAGTTGGATGCAGCCATCCAGTGACAATGCGCAATGCGTCATTGGGAACACTATCGATGAGGTAAGTGTGTGCACTGCGACACCAAACTGGTGCACAGTACTCTGCAGTGGAGTAGACCAGAGATAGGGCAGCTGTACCCAGTGTTTTAGCTCCAGCGCCCCAACCTGAGCCTGCAAGTCGTCTCGTCAGTGCAACGCATGTTGTTAGTTTTTTGCGCAATGCCTCAAGATGGTGATGAAACGTGAGTGATCTGTCCAGTTTAACTCCAAGGTAGGTAGGGACTGGACAGAATGGCAGGCGTTTGCCATTGTTGTAGACATTAAGCTCACGTTTGGCCTCTCTGTTGTTCAGGTGAAAGGCTGTTGTCATCGTTTTAGTGTGGCTGAGCTGTAGCCTCCTAGTCTGGAGATATATTGAGATTGTAGTCATGTCTTGGCTTAAGACCCCCTCCAGATTCTTCCAGTCATCAGACGAGTATAACAGTGCCAGATGATCGGCATAAGCATACCTTCTGGAGACTGTTGAAGGAAGATCGTACACATAGATATTGAAAAGGAGGGGTGCCAAGACCGATCCCTGTGGGACGCCGTTTTTCAGACGTCACAACCTGCTTCGCTTGCTGTCACCAGTAGTAAGAGTGAAACTTCTATTCCGGACAAGTTCCATGATCATACGAACCATGTGCTTATCTGGGAGAAGTCTCAGCAGCTTGCAGGTGAGGCCACGATGCCAGACAGTGTCATATGCAGCTGTCAGATCTACAAACACAGCACTGGCCTTCTTTTTTGCCTTGAAAGAATCCTCGATGTTTTGTGTTAGTAAGACAACTTGATCCACTGTCGATTTACCATGTCAAAACCCAGCCTGCTCGCCTGGGAGCAGGGGGTCGACAATAGGTTCAATACAAGCGTAGATCAGTTGTTGGAGGATCTTTTAGGGGACACAGAGCAAGAAGATGGGACAGTAGCTCTTTGGGTCCTCTACAGGTTTCTTTGGCTTTGGGATCGCAACTACAAGTGCTCTTCTCCAGACTTTGGGAATTTTGAGTTGGCGCAAGCAGGAAGAGAGGAAGCCACGTAACCAGGACTTCAAAGCAGTTCCAGCATGGATTATATGCTCCGGACAAATAGAGTCAGGGCCCGGAGCTTTCCCTGGCTTAACGTGTTGGAGAGTGGCAGCAAATTCTCTGGGCGAGAAGTCGCCAGAGAGATTTACTGGAGATGGTATCAAAGCCCTCCAACGGTCAGACACTTCTTGAGAAATGAATCGAGATGACTCACGATCAACACCCTCGTATTTCCCGTTTCTTACCAGCTGAGCAGCAATGGCGTTAGCTGAAACGGGACAGTTATGGGGGCTGTGTCTCAACCTGCCAGTAAGGTTTTTAATTGTGCTCCATGCCTTTCTGCTTGAGTGTGAGAAGTCGATGTTTCGGACTGCCTCCGGTCATCGGTCTTTGCGTTTCTTGTCAAGCCAAGTTATTAGGGCTGTAGCAGCCCTGCTTGACTGGTCTCCAGCAGGAGATTGCAGAAACGTTTGGTAGAGGGCCTCACACTTAGCGTCCCAACACAGTATGTAGGTGTTACAACGACCACCAGGGATAGCTTTCTTGGCTGCTTTGCTGATGGTATTGCAAAGGTCCTGGTAGGTCTTATCCACATTTGTTGAATCAGGTGATGGCAAATTCCTTGCAAGCTTATTTGTCAAGGAATTATAGTGGCTCCAGTTGGCCTTGCGGAAGTTCCATCGCTTTACAGGCCTTCCCAGTACTGGAAGGGAAAGCCTTGGTGGTGTTATAATTGAAGGTTGATGTTGTGACCTAGGAAACTTTTCCAAGATGCGTCTATAAGGCAAGCGACTATCAGGACCAACGGTGGTAAAGGCAAGATCCGGGTTAGTGCCAGTGTTCCAGCGCCCAGAATGAAAGCTAGGTTCATCCTTGGGATCGTGGAGAAGGGCAAGATTATTGGAGCTTGCCCAGGCCAGTAGGCAGTCTCCATCCACGCTGTTGGTGTTATAACTCCAGTCGACATGGGGGCAGTTGAAATCACCCGCATACAGACAAGAGTGAGTGAACACTGGAAGATCGGAAACTTGCAACCGCGTTGGTGGAGGTTTGTAGATGTTAATGATTTTAGAGCCGTCAACATCCATGCACAACCACTCAGTTTCTGATGTCTTGGGAGATTGATCGTATAAGGTCCATTTTAGCAGCTCATGGACAAACGTGGCAAGGCCATGCTTTCTGCTTAAGGAGAACCCAGCTAGTTGATAGTTTGATAGCCCTAGCTTTTCTGCAGATATGCAGTGGGTCTCCTGTAGAAGGATGACGAACACCTCAAGCTGAGTAGCAAGGTGATGAAGAACGTTCATTTTGCTAGCTGTGAGGCCTTCAATGTTCAGTTGTAGTATTGAGGGCCCACGGAACTTTTTGATGATGTGCCCTGAAAAGAACAGTTTATGTGCAACGCACTTATCATCCCGTCCTGAAAAGGACGTTTGCTGATTAGCAGGCCCTTGAACATCAGAATAAATGGATACCCTTCCAGGTGGGCACATTCGGTTTCCACAGAGCATTAGAGAGACTTTCCAATTGCTAGGTGTACTCACAACCCGCGCTACGTGAAAGCATGTGCCATGCGAGCCAGTCTTAATGTTAAACCTTGGAAGAAAAAATGAATAAAACAGAAAATGAAGTGTGGCAAGCATTTCGAGGTGTGATTGATGGATTTTTGGGAAATAAAAAGGATTCAAATTACAAAGAGTTAGTGAAAAAGCTTATCAAAAGTTACCAAAACATGGGTTGTCGCATGTCTGTAAAACTTCACTTTTTATGCTCTCAACTGGATTTCTTTCAAGAAAATCTTGGTGACTTCAGTAAGAAGCATGGTGAGAGATTTCACCAGGATATTGAGCCAATGGAAAGACGATATAAAGGCTGCTGGGACAGTGCAATGACGTGAGACTACATTTGGTCTTTGATAAGGCAAGATACGCTAAGAGTGGTCTTAAAAGAAAAGCTCACTGAACAGTGCATTTTTGAATGACTCTTATTATTTGAAAAAACTGTGTTATGTTTATCTTCATGCCTTCTTCTTTATGAACCATTTTCAAACTGACTTTTGCATTTAATATGTATTGAATGGAACCTTGATATGCAGTTAGAATCTACTGCAAGGTAGAACATAATCTGCTAGCTACAGCTAGGTCAGATGAAACAAAAAGTAACGATGATACAAAAAAAACTAACTGGATTTTTAAACTCAATGCTCAAAAATGCATAAAGGGGCACTGAAAAAAGTAGCCGAACAAGAATCGTGTTACCTAGTGTAATCATTATTTTTTCCACACCTGCTTATTATTTCATAAGGCCCTTTTCATTGCATCAAAAGCCTATTTTTGTCAATTGGCAGTAGCAGTAACACCTTGTCATTTTCTTGAAATTCTTTTTCTTTAGCTCTTCTGTCATACAGCATTTTGTTTTTTTTCCTGCTCTTAACAACTCTTTCTGGGCAATCTTCATGGTGTTGTCTAAACGTTCTTGCAATTCAAAAACATACCGGTAGCTGGTCTTGATTTCTGTCCCATCTGTTTCTCCTGTCCGCAGCTCCTTCAAGATTTGAACTGGTCTGCATACTGTTCTCCCATACAATAATTCAAACAGTGAGAATCCACTAGCATCCTGTGGCACTTCTCTGTATACAAATAGTAAAGGGGTTAACAAAACAATGCCACTGGTAAAGCTGCTTATTACACAAAAAAGGTTTTTTGCCAAAAAACAATCGACATGTAACACCAAGTTTGGACCTGAGACAATTCTAGATTTATGAATAAAATGATTACAGCAAAACAAAAGCAACAAGTTATAGAGAATATACATATATAGACTATTTCAACAAACAAATTTACTTATCCGTGACATGTTGCAAAACTTAAGTGTCATGATAGTAAGTATTCACCAGTTAAATTTAACTCTTTCGCTCCCGCAAAACAGTTCTTGAATTCTTTGTAGCAGATGCAAAATACGGCTAATTTGCACAAAAAAAATCATTAGTTATCTTTACTTTTATCATTCACTGGTTTTAGGCCATTGGTTATTATATCAATCATGTTATATCGCTGAAAAGGAAATTTCATTGTGATTTAAAATATGCTGATCTCCAAAAAAATTTTTTTTGCCCATAAATATAATTTATGCAAATTAACCCCCTCCTTTTTGGGGGATAAATTACTTTCAAAATAAGGTGCTGTAGCTTTAAAAAATTCTAAAGACTTCATTTTTTGATGTATCTTTTTGGAAATTTAGACACATCATGCTAAAGAACCATGCTTTCAAGGAAAAAATAGCCAAAATGCACCAAGTTACTTAGTTTTCCTACAATTGTTATTTTTCTGAGACCCAGGGTCTCAGATATTTCAAGATCTTTTTGGGCTACAACAAAAGGATGTGCATTGGAACTGCGTTTTTGATCGATCAAAATAAAATCAAGATTAAATCAAACTACGTAGTGTAATATATTTTTGGAAAGGAAATTTCATCCCAGTTAGCGTGATGTGCATTCTAAAAACAATGCTTTGTGACTCAAAATGAAACAAAAACATCTTTACCCTCTTTTTTTGGTGAGAGAAACCAGTGTCACCCCAAGTTCAAAAGATATTACAGGCCTCCCGTATGGATGAATTTTTTTGAAAGTGGCTGCTAAATGATGTAAAAGAATTACCGTAAACCGGGGTTACTTTGTACACTTTTTGCCTTTGCTGAAACTTAGCTCTCTAACGCAACCTCTTGACGAGTTTTTTTTTAGCTGAACTTGGCACCTCAGAAGCATGCTTTCTAAACTTGAATTTATTTTTTGACACTAACTTCAAGGATGGCCGGGAAGATCATATTTTGTTGCATACAAAGTTACCCCAATATTGGGGCAACTTTGTACATTTCTTTAATCTCGATTAGCAATGTATTTTCAACACTAAAGTGAACAAACTTCCTTTTTAAAAGGGGCTATTTTGTACACCTTATTTCAATATAGAAAAAGAGTTCCCAAATTAAAAAAACAGTAAAACAGTGGGTAGATTTCAGAAGGCATTGATAGGGAGATAGGTTGTCCTCACAAATGGTCAGGTTTTGCGAAATAAAAATTATCTCCAGATTTAATTGACGTGAAATGGAAGTACGATCAAACTTAAACATGTTTTTATGTCTGGAAATGCAACTTGGCAAGTTAGTTGTTTAAACATACGCAGTGGCTATTTCGCCATTGACAGCAATTTGCCTTTGGAATCTATTTTGCCGTAATTATTCACGTGTGTTTATACAGCTGTATTTGCTATTATTACACCAGTGATGCTGTGGATAGTGCGCTGGGCTTGAGATACCATGGTTGCGGGTTTGAATCTCAGCTGGCAAGGCATTACAAGAAAGGCAATGTACACTGAAGGGGCAGGCCTGATATGTAAATGTACAGGGCAGTGTGCACTGGAAGGGAGTGTACAGGGTGGGAGATAGAGACCTGGGGATGCAGAATTTTTTTAATTGGTTTTTAAAATTGACCAATCAGAAACGACCAAAAGTCACATGTTTAGTACGTCATTAAGATTGACCAATCACAAATAACTCACGGCAAAATAGTCTTTGAGGGTAAATTGCCGTCAACGGCAAAATGGCTACTGCCTTAAACATATGCTCCCTCCTCATGCTTGCTGTGTCCTCTCTCATCTTCACTGCAATGGACACAGCCTTCTTTTAGGTTCTTATCTCTCTAGGATTGGCAGAATCAGGAATCCTTCCTGCAGCGACTGTGGACACTTGTCCCAGGACACCTCTCATCTCATTCTGCACTGTCCAGCTACAGACTCTTTGCACCGCTCACTCTTTGGCAACTCTCTGTCTCTCTACGACCTCTGGTCCAGACCCTGGGGAGTTGCCTGGCTTCTGGGGCTCCATGGTCTTCTGCCATGTCCCCATCCCTTGGAAGGAGTCGGGTAAACAACAACAAAATAATGTGTTTTGAAAATATGGTTATGTGCTTTGAAAATGCGTACAAAGTTACCCTGGTGTACAAAGTAACCCCGGTTTATGTTATACTTTTGAGGTAAATTGTCAAAAATTACTAAAAGACAATTTTTTTGTACTATTTTCAATTTTTTGAAGCCCAGCAGCCAAATTGTTGGCCTTTTTGGGGGTCCTGGAATCTACTGCAACTACCCTTTTCATCAGTCGTTATTACATAACTCTTTGCCTATACCACCTAATATTGCCTATCTTTAAAAAGACTGGTTCTTCCTGATTCAAATGATATGCAGTTTAAATAGATTATTTTGTTGCTTAAGGTGAAACATAAGCTACTCTTTTCCTCCACCTTTTTGCCGCGAGAAAGCTAATTTTGATTGATTATAGCCCACCTGTCAAAGTAAATAAAAAGTGCTTTAGCATTTTCTCCTTGGTAACTTGATACAACATGATAAAAGAATTGCGCTATTTAATAAAAATGTTTTAAGAGTTTTAAAAGGTGTACTTTTTTTACAATTTGCAATTTTATGAAGTCTAGCACCAAAATTGGGAGGTTTGGCCAGTACCAAAGATAATTTAGGATTTATCATGTAGGCTAGCCTTTTTACCCATCAAAATTAGCCTAAAATATGTATTATGATATATTTTTAAACCGGAAATTTCTTCCACTTTCAGATAACATAAAACTTAAAGCTAATATTTTATTGCTAAAGATGAAACAGGACCATTTTTACCTCCCTCCTTTTTTGTTAGAGGAACCAGATTATCACCCGGAGTACCTACTTTGCAAAATCCTTAAAAAGTGTTTGATATGCACCAGCTCTGTGGAAACCTAATACAAGGCACAAAAATGAGTTATGTAAATGCATAAACATGATTTTAAATTTGGAAAGGGAGTCTTTTTGTGTGACTTGCATTTTTTGAGGTCCAGCTATCAAATTTTGAGTGTTTTGGGCCGGTACTAAAGATAACTATAGGTATCATGTTTCATCAATCATTATAGAATAACTCCTAGCCTAAACCATGCAACAATATATATTTTTAAAAAGTAAATCTCTTAAACTTTTAGATGATTTGTAGTTTGAGAGGAAAATTTTGTTGCTCAAGATGATACAGGACTATGTTGATTTCCCTTTTTTGTAGGGATATCGCCAATGTTTTTGCTTGCAATGTTTTCAGAGTCGGCTATCTACCAAAAATTCCACAGACTTCATTTTTTAATCAATCTTTCTGAAAACTTAGATACAGACAGCTAAATAACCATGGATATCAGGAAAAATAGCCAAAATGTACCAAAGGAATTAGTTTTTCTACAAATTGCAATTTGGTGAAGCTTAACTCTTTTGCGTCCGTGATCATCGATTGATGATCTCGTGTTTTCAGTGTTTACCTCAAATTTTTTTAAATTGAGTTGCAAAATTAATTTACTAAAAAATCGATTTGTGACTTTATTTTTCATCCGATTTTCATAAAATTTTCAAAAGATCACGCTTATTTCCTCACGCGTCGGAAGATGTATAATTTGTGCCCTAATTCTTGGATTTTTATACCCAAAACAGGGTTAAAAGGACCAACAACCCAGTTGCAGACGACAAAATCGGCCAAATTCTCAGCACGTGCCAACTACACTAAAATCAAATTGAGATTACGTCTTTACCAAAAAACCAAACCCTTTATCATTAACACAGTCTGAAAACTACTCTTGGGGCATCATTTGACAAAATTTCAAGCGATAATAATAAATTTTACTTTTTTAAATTTCTAAATTTTTTAGGGGTCTCAAAACCCCCCCAAACAAATTTAAATGGTGAGTAGATAAAAGTAGATTTAGTGCGTAAAAAATATGATATGTTGCTAAATACCGGTTACATTTGAAAGCTTAGGAAATTTTCTTTCCAGCAATATATTACTTTAAATAGTTTAGACTAAGTGGTATATGATATTTACTGATCAAAAATGAGTACTAAACATCATGCCAGTTCAAAACCCCCACAAATTTTTTGACTTGCCTTCACTAAATTATAATTTTTAGAAAAACTACACCCTGTAAAAAGATAAAATAAACTGCAAATGTTTCACCAATAAAGTTGTCATTTTGTATCAAGTTTCCAAGGAGACAAGAAGCGAAATACAAGTTTAGAAGCTAGCAGAAATTTAGCTTCTCTAAATCGAAGTTTGCTGTATCCCCCTTGTTTCTCAAGAAATGGGGAGGGTGTAAACAAGCGGCTGTTTCATTGTCAGTGACAGCATATTCTATTTAAACGTGATATTTTCTGAATCTTGAAGAAATTCCCTGTTCAAAAATACATAATGTTACATGGTTTAGGCTAACCTGTAGCAGATAATGACTGATCATATTTTAGGTACTGAATTTAACTACCAAAATTTTGTACCGGTCGGTATCGGTCAAAAAAAAGGTCATTTGCCTCAGAAAATTGGAAATTGTAGAAAACCTAGGCTTTTAGGTAAGTTTTGAGTGATGTACCTTGAAAGCTTATTTCCTTAGCATCATTTTGCGACCATTTCTAAAAAAATTGGTAGAAAATAAAATCTGTAGTGATCTTTGAGGTGAGGGTACTATTTTAATTTTAAAGACAACCTCCCCAGTTGGGGGGTTAATTTGCATAAAATTTGCATATTCAAAAAAATGTTTTTTTTTCTCTTTAAAATCCTCAAGAAATGTAGATTTCAACAACATATAACACTTAATGTAGAAGTAGACAGCTGAGTAATGATTTACAAACAAACTTGAGGTACATAATTATGATTAATTATGATTGATTATGACAGTTTTTCGCGCTGCCACCTTACGGACATTTTTTTTTCGCTATTCACGCGGGAGCAAAAGAGTTAAGAATCCAAATTTCGAGTGTTTTTCACTGGTATTGAAAACAGATTAGGCCTATGAAATTTGCCAATTTCATCAGTCATTGTAGAATAACTCTTAACCTGAACCATGCACCAATATATATTTTTGGAAAGTAAATTTCTTCAACATTTCGATAATATGTAGTTTGAGATAAGAATTTTTGTTGCTAAAAATGATACAGGACCATGTTGACCCCCCTTTTTTGGTATAGAAATTACCAATTTTTTTGCTTGGTGTCAGCTATCTATCAAAAATTCCACAGACTTCAGTTTTTGATCAATCTTTCTGCAAACTTAGATACGGACCGCTAAATAACCACAGATATTAGGAAAAATAGCCAAAATGTACGGAAGGAATTAGTTTTTCTACAAATTGCTGCACAAAAACCCAAAGTTTGAGTGTTTTTGACCAGTATCAAAAACAGGTTAGGCCTACGAAATTTACCAATTTCATCAGTCATTATAGAATAACGTTTGCCCTAAACCAACAGTATATATTTTTGGAGGAAATTTTCTTAACACTTTGATAATATGTAGTTTGAGATAAAAATTTTCTTGCTAAAGATGATACAGGACCATGTCGATCCTCCTTTTTTTTGCAGAAAATTATCTAATTTTTGCTAGGTGCCGGCTATCTATCAAAAATTTCACAGACTTCATTTTTTGATCAATCCTTCTGAAAACTTAGATACAGACAGCTAAATAACCATAAATATCAAAAAAAATGCCAAAATGTACCAAAGGAATTAGTTTTTCTACAAATTGCTGCACAAAAACCCAAAGTTTGAGTGTTTTTGACCAGTATCAAAAACAGATTAGGCCTACGAAATTTACCAATTTCATCAGTCATTATAGAATAACTCTTAACTTGAACCATGCAACAGTATATATTTTTGGCGGAAATTTTCTTAACACTTTGATAATATGTAGTTTGAGATAAAAATTTTCTTGCTAAAGATGATACAGGACCATGTTGACCCCCCTTTTTTTTGCAGAAAATTATCTAGTTTTTGCTAGGTGCTGGCTATCTATCAAAAATTCCACAGACTTCATTTTTTGTTATGGATTTCGATCATAGAAGAGATTGGGATAATGTAAAATACTGAAGTCAGAATCACATGCATACAGACGTTGTGTTGCGGAAAGTTTTTTGATAAATCAAAAGGCTTGTTCATGTAATTAATTGCAATGGTGGTGCAAATTTTCCGACTGTTTATTGTGTGTTTGTCTCCAATAAATAATGTCTTATGTATCTCACATCACTTTTTACTTGCCCACTCATGTATCTGTGATGCAACAATGTTTTTCATTATTACGTGATTGCCTGCCCTGTTGGTATATAATTTTTAGTGCTTAGCAATACAGGTTCTCTTTATATTTTTATGTTGTACAGTTTATATGTTACACTACTACCATATACCGTTTTCTGAAGAAGCTCCCCAGTAACTAATGGGAGCGAAACGTTAAATTTGAAGAATAATTGTCGAAAGAACAAATTGATGTGGTTGAAATATGATTTTGTTTACAATTTCAAGAACGTCTGAATTTGCTAACTCTTTTTGTTACATAATATTGCGTCTAGTAATTTTAATTTTGCTCACTTTATATGTATACAACCAAAATTTTGCACTTCACTATTCAAAAGAATTCACTATTCAAAAGTCGAAACGTTTTCATGGGATGAATGGAAGGTCCGTAGTGATGATTAGAGTTAACTCAAGGTGAGAGCTAGTTTCACACATAGAGATGGAATATCTGCGCTATATCGTATTTTCTTGTTGTTAGGAAGATAGTGGTTGTAAGTATTGGAAGGAGTTCCATGTATTCTGTTCTAAAAAATATAGAATTGGTGAATTACAAAGATAGAGTAATTGTTACTGTTAATAAACATTTGACTACTTCTTCGTTTGTATTCTGTTTCAACTCTAGACTTTTAAGTTTTAAAATATTTAGCTTAAACAAGATTTTTGTGCCATCAAATGTCAAAATTTTGCAAGTGCAGCAAGGGCTATATCTCATTTGGCTTCACAAAATGTATTCAGGACAGTCGTGATTGTGCGCAGTGTCTTCACTGCTTGGTTGTGATATCAAATGCAGCATTACGACCTTCCAAACTAAAAACCATTGCAAGAAAGAGCATGCTCAAAGGAAGGATGATGACATCGATACTCTGTCTGCCAAAAGAGTACAATACAACCTGGAAGTGACGCTACCTCATTTGGGATTTATGGCAGAGAAAAAGCCGTTTCTTTAATGCAGCTACAAGGTGGCATATCAAATTGCTAGTGTAATAAGCTGCATACTATGACTGAGGAACTTACCAAGCCATGCACAGAAAAGGTGGTTGAAATAATGATCAAATCAAGGGCAAAAAAGAAAATCCATCAAGTTTTGCTCTCTAATGACACCATTTGCCAATGAATTGACAACATGGCTGCTAATGTGTGCCAGCAAGTTTGGTCCAAAATTAGGCAAAGCACGTTTCAGGCTAGCATTCAACTGGACAAGTCTACCAATAGCACTTAAAAAAGCCACTTGATTGCATTTCCCCAAAACTAGAAAGATGAAAGAAGAGTTTTTGTTTTGCAATAAACTGTCAGCCACAACAACTGCTGTTGATGTCAAAGTTTTTGAGGACTCTTTTTTTTAAGCCAACGAGCTCAGCTTGCAGAATTTCAAGCACATCTGTACTGATGGTGCCCCAGCAATGATTAGTGGCAAATCCAGGTTTGTTACACTGGTGGAAAACAAATGGCCCCATGTGATGTTCTCACACTGTTCACTATGTTGATACGCTCTATCTCTACATTCAATGGAAATTATGAATGTTGCAGTCAAAGTGATCAACTTCATTTATTTGTTTGAGGGCGAAAAATCACCAGCTCTTCCAATTTTTGGCCAAACTGGTCTGCCTAAAAGTTTGCTCACTGTTGCATTAATCACTTAAAATCAACAGCAACAATTGTTGATTGGCTACAATAACAAAACATTTGTGGAATTGTAGTAAAGGAATATTGTATCATACCCATCATACTAAATTAGTCATTTATAAAAATGTAGTTAGCAACTTACTTTGGGTTCAGCTGCATAGTGAAACATTAGAGCTTAGCCAAGAGTGTGGCTGATACATTCCCGTTAGTTTTATAACACCTTGTACATGTCATATTATTGATAAAAAGTAATACACAGCAATCTTTTATCATTAAAATGATTTTTTTAAATTTCAGAATGACTTACCTAAGACAATACTGGTATACCACTCATGCTAAGCTATATTGCATAAATTGTATTTTCATTTTCTTTATTGGATTTCTCTTATTGTTAACGATGTCAATTTGTCACGACCATGTTGATTAGTCCTATTGTTGAATCAATAAACCTTTGTATCTTTAAATGTACAAGCATTTTTTGGCTGCTTTTCAAAAAACATTCTTTTACTTCTTGAAAGTTGGTTTTATGTTGTAAGATATATAAATTTGTTTCAAGACCTTTGGTGGAAAAGAAGCTGTTTTTAGGAAACTGGATTGTAAAGATAAACTCTAAATTAAGCCAAAAGTAACTTGTAATGAAGGCAAAAAACTTTTACAGTAGGACCTTTGAACCACTGCAAGCTTGGTGTTTATTTTGCCTTAGGTTCACCATTTTTGATTCAAGTGCTAATTGCATTTTATGTTTCACTTCTAGTTGTTTAAAACTTAGCGTGAACACTTGCTAACTCTTCATCTGACTACAAAATAAAGTAAATTATCCTTTTTTGGATGGCTACTTAAAATTATTTTTATCACAAAATATGAGCAAGATATTAATGAATGTTTTTCAATGCAAGGGTTGTTGTTATTCTAGGATTTATTGTTATGTAGGTTTGGCTTGGTTCATTGGTCATAGTAGCTTAGCTATTTCTAGTTCGTAAGTTTTGATGTTCCAAAGTTGGCAAGTCTACTTCCACTCAAATATTTACCAAATGCACTGAAAATAACCAAATTATGGTAAATTTTAAATGCAAAAATAATGCAAAATTAAAAAAAAATTTTTTATTGATATGAACTTGTGCTTTTTTTTGCATGTTTTTTGTCAGATTGGGCCACCATAGATAAACTCCTCCGCCCCACCACCTCTTTACCACACAGAAATGGAGGAATATTATTAGGTGTTTTTAAAGAGCACACCATGCAAGCATTTTGGCTTTTTTTTGCACTGTTTTGTGCTAAGTTTCAAGCTGTGAGTATTATTTCTAAATGTTGTGTGGTATGACTCAACAAGGTAATGAACCTAGCACTACTGATTGTAAAGCAGACATCATCACGCTTGTGATAACTGCTTGGCACCAATGTGGTAGTGTGGTAGTAACAGAAGCCGTTTTTTAGTCTGTAGATCGGATTTAATTTTTTTGACAAGTCCACCTTTCTGCTTGATGCTCAAGCACAAAAGAAATGGCATTGAGAAATAGTCAGCAAGTTTACTTGTGTCCTTGGCATGACAGTTGATGGGGCCAAGCAGTCTACCATCTTGGTAGCTCAGTCTGACTAAGGATATGCAAAGAGAGTGCATGTTCATACTCAAGGATAGAAAAAAATACAACAAATGCATAATAATGTGTAAAAGTGTCATGTGTGGCTTTTGAATTTTTGAAGTTTTAGTTACAATGTTAACTATATTGGTACCATGAGTTTATTCACGTTATCAAAATGTTTGAAAAGAATACAAATTTATTTAGCTATAAATCAACAAAATGAAAAAACCAGAAAGCATCAGACGACTCAGAGGCTTTAGTTGCACAAATGCTCCAAACCTGGAAAAGCAAAAATGTCAAATTATTTTATCTTTTTTTTGCAGGGATTTGTTGCTCCAGGTGTTGTTGGTGGATTTGTTTTTTTTCATCCTATTTTATCTGGAAAAAGTGTTAATGAAGCAAAAAAGATTTTTGCATCTAATTATTGGGATATTTTAAAAAGAGCATATATGGTAATTGGCTACTACCATATGTTTAGTTTGACGTTATTATTTTGTAAATAGTGTTGTATTATTTTGTTTATAGTGCAGTATTGTTTGTGCACCGTTCTTCACCAGTTTAATCCTGGTGAATCTGTTTACTCAGCATGTTGTAAGAAGCAACTCTTGTGTACCTACCATGTACAGTCTGACTGTCAATGGTGGGATTGCCAGCTGAATTGGTTAGTTGGAACTCTTATGTGAGAAAACTGATTTTGAAGGTTAGCAAACACATGCTCACTGAAGAAAAAATTAGTTTCCACAGCTCTTACATGGGCAGGGGGTGCAAAGAATTTCTTGGTTTAAATTCGAATCTAAATGTTGTGGAATAAGATTTGGCACTTTAAATGTAGAAAGGCTTTGTGAAAGAAAGGCAGAAAGTGTAAAGAACTAAGGAAAAAAAGAGTTGACGTGTGCTGTATGCAGGAAGTAAGATGGAGAGGCCAAGAAACTTATCTTATGGGATGACTATGGGTAATCAGGGATGACAGCATTGATTATGGTGGTAGGAAAATGACCCAGGATCTGGAAGGGTTAGAGTTATGGTAAAAGATGAAATATCTCAAAAAATTGTGGAAGTTAAAAGAAAAAACGACACAGTGATGGCAGTTAATCTGACTTTGGGGTAGGAAATGATGCAAATAAATATGTGTCCATGGGCCACAGAATGGAAGACCACACACTTGAGAAAGTTTGTTTGCATGATGAAATGGCAAGTGACTTCAACTTTGAAAATTCTTGTGAAATCATCTTTTTCTCTGGGAATTTTAGTTGGCCTTTGGGGAAATGTGTTGAGGGTTTTCAAGGGTTTGCACAAGGGAATGGCATTGGGAAGAGAAATTTGGAAGAAGATTGCTGGAGATCTGTGATGAAAAAAGGCTGTATGAAGGGGGTAGATATGGCACAGATTTACAGTTCATTATGGTTAAATTTTGAAGAAAAGTATGGTATGAAATTTGGTGTGGTATTTTCTGGCATGCTATGGCACAGTATGAAAAAATGTATTTGAAGAGTTGATTAGTGGTACAGAATCTGAAAATCGCAGAAAGTAGAGTATTCATTCTCAAAGCTTTTTGTCTGACACTTTTCAAGAGAATCCATCAGAAATAGGGTGAAAAGGTAAAGTGAGTCAGTGAATAGAGACACAATTGACAAAAAAGAAAAAAAAGGAAAAAAGCTACATCGTGATTGGTAAAAGAAGCAACCAATGGAAGGAGTGGAAACTAATGTGTAATTTTTAGACCATAATGAATTCTTTTTGTTTGCATAAATTTGGTTTGGATGTTTTGATGTACGTGGCTTCAAGAGTGGAAAGTGAAAAGAAGTATGGCCACGGGCAAGAATAGAAAACTTGTTATCATTATATTCATGTGTGCATGTAGGGTTTTGTAAAAGATGTTGTCCGATAACAGAAAAAGAAGTTTCAGCTTTAAAGCTTTTGATTGGCTTGCAAGAGCAGGCCAATGTGCTTCGGTCCTGATAAATATGCTCCTGGAGAATGGTTTTGGGCACGTGCTGCCTAATCCTCTGTTGCAGCCTTTAAGAAGTACAACCCACGTACCGACTATCGCAGTGGCACAAAAATTGGTAAACAATCTTGCTTTGATGAAAAGCGGGTAGTACATTCTTTTTGGCTACAGGCAGAAGTTGTCTGGTGGTGTAGACAATGCATGGTTCAACTGCAAAGTGACAGCGTTTGACGGTTGTTTTAATTTGCATTTTGTACCTCATCAAAGCATTGCCCAGCCATGGCAAGTGAACATAAATTGGGCATTTCTTTGGACCTAATTGCGTTGGTCTGTGAAACTGATTTATTTTCTTGGTTATAATAGCGTTGATTACAGCTTTAGTATAACCGTTGTTGATAAGGATGGAACGAATGTTGGAAAGTTCATTTTGTGGAGTAGATTTCGAACAGATGACTAGAGCTCTGTGGACAAGAGTTGAAATCAAATTGGTCTTCCGTTTCATGGGGCAAAAGGAGTTCCAGTGAATGTATTGGTCAGTGATTTTCTGTACGTTTTTCCAGAGGCCTATTTTAAAGTCTCTAAAAGGCTTGTTTTGTTTAATCTAAAAGCTTCACAAAGTTCCAACTTAACAGCTGTAATAAAAATTGCATTATTATAGCCTAAAATTTAATTAATTGTTACAAGTTTGATCTTACTTGATTTTATTGACAATAGAAAATGATCACCAGCATCATACGGTACCATACAGCAATCCATTACATCATGTCAATAACCCGCGACCGGTTTCGACCTTATTGGGTCTCATCAGGCGGGTGTAAAAAACACTCAATAATAAATATGCTAAAAAAAACAAATTTGCCATTGGGTGCAAAAACAAGAAAAATGCAATGCAAAACAATATGATACAGCAATACCTATATCATGGGGGTCACATTCAAGGACACACACACATGGCATGGACAACAAGTCACATCGGTAAGCCCTAATAGGGGTGCAGGATCATTGTCAAGACTTATCCTTAATACATGAGTTTCTAGTTGCTAGCCAGCAATTTTCAAGGTGATCTCCTATCAAGAGGGATCTGCCTCCAGCATCAAAGTACAATAGAAAATTTTTCTATTGTACTTTGATGCTGGAGGCAGATCCCTCTTGATAGTAGATCACCTTGAAAATTGCTGGCTAGCAACTAGCAACTCATGTATTGATTTTATTGACGTAGAACTTTCTTGAACTCTGCATTTTATGATGTAGCAAACACGTTTGGAAGTATGATAACTCTGCAGAATTTTTGAGCAAAAAAACAGAGCCTGTATACTGCTGTACATTATTTATTGCTAGTTTTAAGTGGTTATGATCGATAGAGAGTGTCTTATAAGCGAGAAACAAAACAACAAAGTGAGTGCTGAAAGCGCAAGGCTTTCAAAGGAAACAATGCTATTGAGAGATATTTACAGATTTACAAAGCCATCCCTGGACACGTTTCATCCTTTTGGACTCATCAGCAGGGCTAATAATTTTTTTTCTGCTGTAAATATTCTAAAGAGGACGTTTTGCTAAATGCTTGTTAGCATTGTCAATCAAAATAGTGTAGCTAATTATTTTAAAACAGGGGTGCAAAATTTTTTTTGAAGTTAGTAGCACATAGAAATTGGTGGTAGCACGCACATATATATTTTTTGCCAACCATTATTTGTCACTGCAAATCCTATTTGCACACGTAAACTTATTGGTTGTGCAGTGCAAGCAGGCGACTGTATTTTTTGCTATTGTACTTTTATATTTAATAAATTATGGCCAAGTGTAAAATTTATGACACAACAATTTGATTATGACAAGAAAACAATAACTATTATATACTTTAGGGTGAATGTTATTTTATGTTAAATTAGTTAGGCAATAACTACAAACAAAAATAAAACAAAATTTACACATGAAAAGGTAAAATGGATGTGAAGCTTCATCTGAGTTAAACCACAACTCTTGTGTGGAAAAACCTTTATTAGACACAACAAACAAAATTAAAAAATAAGATTGGAAGAACATGACTTCCTTACATTTGGAAAGAGCGATGTTACAGATTTACAGAAAAATCCAGACCACACAATTGACTTGAACTGTGAAAATAAGGAAGTCATGTTTTTCCAATCTTATTTTTTAATTTTGTTTGTTGTGTCTAATATAGGTTTTTCTGTACAGGCGTTGTGATTTATACACTATCCTGGTGAGGTGTAGTAAAGCCTGGTTTCCAATTGTTGATATGCTGTAATGCAGGGGTTTCAAACTCGTGGGCCTTGGAGCCTTTCAGTGCAGCCCACAAGACGATTCTGAAATTACTAATGAATTTCGGCAGTATTGCAACGGATCATTGTCAAACAAACGTTTGAAGCCCTGATCACAGGCCACACTTGAGAGGTACAAATTTTTGTCATTTAGAGATAACTTTACTAATGCTGGAAAGGTGATGACCTTTATTTTTGAGATCGATCTTACTTCAGGCTACATTACAGAGATTGTTGCCCAGAGAAGTGGTGATCTCCAAATCCAAAACTTCACGTGGCCCTCGGCACAATTGCTCATGTATGCAAAGTGGCCCCCAGATGCCCATGAGTTTGACACCCCTGCTGTAATGCATCTAAAGGCTAAATTTTGCCTTTTTATAATTTCTAATAAATGTTTAATTTCTTTTTCAATTTGCTGTGATGTTTCCCTAATAAAGGGTAAAAAAAAATAGCAAGTCTGGATTTTCTAATTTCGCTTGCATTTCAACAATTCCTCAGAGATGACCATTATTTACTACCAGAGTGGCTGATTTTTGAAATTCTTTGTCTAATTTTTGATAGCTGTTACAAATTTTGAAAATTCTGTCAATTAAGTAATTGTTGATGTTTATCTTGTATTTGAAAGGAATAAGACTTTTCCAATTGGTGTACAGTCTAGTGATTGTTTTTTTTTATATACAGTTAAAATAAAGGGTTGTTTTTTAATGAGAATATTCTATAGAATTTTCTAGGAGATTCGTTCTGTGATGTAACAATTTTGTTTTGCTATAGGAAAGTAATTACGTAATAATCTTTTATTTTATGAGAAATTGTTAGGGTTATCTCTTGAACATCCCAGAACTTAACACATTATATACGTGGTGATCACAATCTTCCCGCCATTTTACAATCATAAATGAAAACGAATATTCCTGCTTGCAATTTATGTAATAAAATAAATATTGATACAAAATGAATTAAAATATGATAAAACTAAAGATTTTGTTTAAAATGGCCACCATTTAGTTCCACATTCAACCAGCATTGACGTAAGAACGAACTGTACGAGTTCTGAATCATTCTTTTTGGAATATTGTTCAGTATTCAAGTCTCTGTTTTAAACTTGATGGCATGGATGGTCTTGGAGGCTTGTAGAGCTCATTTCGAATGTATCCCCACAGCCAGATATTGCAAGCAGACAAGTCTGGAGTTTAAGGAGGCCACGAGATTAATCCAGCTTGACCAATCTATCGGTTGGTCAAGCAACTATCCAGTACTTAGCAAACAGTTATTGCAAAATGTGGAGGGGCTCTATGTTTTTGAGAGATCTTTAAATTTTTTAAACATGTCAGACATAGATATCTAAGAGACAATGAACCATGAAATGAATTTATATCTCTGGTTTAAAGCTTTTGTATCAACAACAAAGCAATGGTGATGTCATACAATTAGAAAAATAATGATGAATGCTAAGAGTTTTTGCATTATCTGTGTATACAAAAAACGACGGGAAGTTCACGGTCACCCTGTATATATATGGACCATTGTTACAATTATTAATTATTGTAGATCCCAGTGAGATTGTGTGACTCAAAAATGAGTTGTATTATGTTAGATTGTAGATTCTAGTGAGAGAATAGTTTTATTTGAGGGGATATAATTGTCCCAAGAATTAGTTATTAATTATTGTCAGAATTCAGAAGTACTCAGTGTAGTTCTTAGCCTCTCCATTTATGTTAATATTTATCTCAGCCCACATTTGCTGTTATGTAAAACAAAAAATTAAGCAAAGTAATTGGTATGGAAAGGTGTATATTATGGTACAGAAAATATTTTGTACCAAGTTATTTCATACAGTATTTTAGTAAAGTACAGAATTCCAGTATGAAATTCGTTGGAAGAACAGAGTATGAAAAACTATTCCATATCATACTTAATCTCTTAGCTGTGTGTGGCTAATCAATCGTCTACCCTTTTTTCTGCTTTCTCTTTTTTGTGCTACTTCTGATAGGTGGCAATGCCCTTTGAATCTTTGATGCATCTTTTCCTGTTCTCTGTGTACTGGAGGGAGGGTAGTCACTGTAATGCTGTACCTGTTTAAGTAAGTACATGTTTGATGCTCCTTCCTCTTCTACTCAGGAGTTTAAATTCCTTTTCACCTCTTACTGCTGAAGCTGCTATTTTTTATGTAGCCTTCCAGCATGTAGACCTCTGTGCAATCTCCCAACCTCCTTTGCCAATGCTACTATTTGCTCTCACTCTCGTACACAAATCTCTTATCCTTTTTGTGCCCTGGCACTAACTCCTGCTTCTTTCCCACAAATCTCTTTATTCTGGGGGAACTTTGTTTGTCTTCAGCTTTTTTAGGACACAGGATACTTTATACCCTTGCTGGGAGAAAGTATTTTATTGGGTCATCTGCTCTGCCTTCTTCTCAATTACCTTGACATCCCCATTCTTTTACATTGTTTTTCTGGCAATCCTTTTTTTGCATCCATTTTGCTTCACTCCCTTCTCTTTTGTCTTCTCCTGCTCCTGGCAGGTGCTTGTGCTCTAATTACCACCCAATTGACCTGTGCTCTTCTCCAGACTTTGGGAATTTTGAGTTGGTGCAAGCAGGAAGAGAGGAAGCCACGTAACCAGGACTTCAAAGCAGTTCCAGCATGGATTATATGCTCCGGACAAATAGAGTCAGGGCCCGGAGCTTTCCCTGGCTTAACGTGTTGGAGAGTGGCAGCAAATTCTCTGGGCAAGAAGTCGCCAGAGAGATTTACTGGAGATGGTATCAAAGCCCTCCAACGGTCAGACACTTCTTGAGAAATGAATCGAGATGACTCACGATCAACACCCTCGTATTTCCCGTTTCTTACCAGCTGAGCAGCAATGGCGTTAGCTGAAACGGGACAGTTATGGGGGCTGTGTCTCAACCTGCCAGTAAGGTTTTTAATTGTGCTCCATGCCTTTCTGCTTGAGTGTGAGAAGTCGATGTTTCGGACTGCCTCCGGTCATCGGTCTTTGCGTTTCTTGTCAAGCCAAGTCATTAGGGCTGTAGCAGCCCTGCTTGACTGGTCTCCACAAGAATTGGTTATTATTTATACTCCACGCTGGAGCTGCTTTGAAGTCCAGTTATGCAGCTTCCTTTCTTCCTGCTTGTGCTGACTCAAAATTCCCAGGATCTTGAGAAGAGCGCTGGTAGTCACGATTCCAAAGCCTAAGGTTATTGCCCAATATCTCTCCTTTGTGTCCCCTACAAGATCCTTGAGAGGCTTATGTATACCAATTATCAAACCACAGCTCCCTGGGGAGTAGGCTGGATTTTGACACAGGAGATCAATCGTGGACCAAACTGTTTTGCTTATGCAGAATATCGAAGACTCTTTTGAGGCTAAGAAAATGGCTGGTGCTGTGTTTATTGACTTGTCAGCAGCTTATGACACTATCTGGCACTGCAGCCTTACCTGCAAGCTGCTAGGACTTTTGCCGGGTAAACACATAGTTTGGATGATCTTGAAGCTTATTCAAAATAGAAGCTTCACCCACACCATCAGTGATATAAGCAAAGCAAGCTTTGACGTCTGAGAAACGGCATTATCCAGGGATTGGTCTTGGTTCCCTCCTTTTTAATATGTATATATATGATCTTCCCTCGGCAATCTCCAGAAAGTATGCTTATGCTGATGATCTGGCTTTGCTGCATTTATCAAGGGACTGGAAGAGGTTGGAGGAAACCTTAAGCCAAGACATGGCTACACTCTCAGCATATTTCAAGACTTGGAGGCTGAAACTCAGCTGTGCTAAAACTGTGACAGCAGCCTTTCTTTTACACAATTGAGAGGCCAAACGTGAGCTTAAAGTCTACAATAACCGTAAACTCTTGCCATTTTGCCCAGTTCCAACCTACCTTGGAGCAAAACTGGACAGATTACTCGCATTCCACCACCATCTCAAGACATTGTGCCAAAATCTATCTATCTGTGTCATGCTTCTAAGGCGACTTGCAGGCTTGGAATGGGTCACTGGTGCTAAAACACTGTGTACAGCTCCCCTATCTTTGGTTTACTCTACAGCTGAGTACTGTGCACCAGTTTGGTGTCGCAGTGAACACACCTGTTTCATCGACAATGTTTTTAATGATGCCTTGTGCATTGTCACTGGATGCCTGCATCCTATGCCAATGGACCACCTGCCAATCCTTTCAGGCATCCAGCCTGCTGAACTTCACCACTTGGGAGCGACACTCTCCTTGACCAAGTGTGTGGCACCCTGGATCCAGCCATATTTACATGGTCAACTAGCTGGGTTACTGGATGTGTTCCAGGAGAGGCTGAAGTCTCGATGCCCATTTGTGCATGCTGTGCAGAAACTATTAAATGACCAATCTAAACTGGGCATCCGTGCGGCTTAGTGGACAAATTATAGATAGAGCACAGAGTATTCTAAATGCACATCTGTACTCTATGTTTTCATTTCCTGGGCCAGTTCTAGGCCTATTAAATGACCCATCTAAACTGGGCATCCATGCTGCTTAGTGGACAAATTGTAGATAGAGTGCAGAGTATTCTAGGCATACATCTGTACTCTATGTTTTCATTTTCTGGGCCAGTTTCAGGCCTCTTTGAATGGGCTTGCCTAAACATCTTGGGTTAAGCTCAATTGCCTGCAGACTGGCGTTTTTACTTGT
The DNA here is from genome assembly GCA_963675345.1 of Trididemnum clinides. Taxonomy (NCBI): domain Eukaryota; kingdom Metazoa; phylum Chordata; class Ascidiacea; order Aplousobranchia; family Didemnidae; genus Trididemnum; species Trididemnum clinides. Next base: position 24,230,097 of record OY776284.1, on the reverse strand, counting down.
CCATGTACAAATGGGGTCTTGCTTCCTTGCGGAATTGCAAGTGTGGCTCCCTCACCGATCAAATCATAGACCACATTATTTCAATGTGCCCATACATCGAGCACCTCAAGGGTGGCTAATCTGATGGTTTTAGATGATGATACTTGATGCTGGCTTAATACCACCATAGCCAGCATCTAATCCTATCAGTTTTTTTTGATGTCCCTCCATATGATGAAGAAGACCTCCCAAATCTTCTTACTGCTTTCTTTCTTCATTTTCCTCTCCCAATGAACATCCTCCTTCTTTTATTTTGAACAGCGGGGTGGGGATGACTTTGCTCTTTATATTGATTTAAGCTGTTTTTCTGTATAGAAATGTTCCTCTCTCTTTTCTCTGCTGCTCTTCTTTTTACCTGTTTTGCACTGAATGCTACCAAATCTTCAATTTTATTTTGCCACATTACACACCAATTTGAAATCTTATGGTCTTCTAAAGTTGAAAAATCAAGGAAATTATGCAAGGCTTTTGCTTTTACTCACAGAAGGGATGAAAAATGACAGGCTTAAATCACAGACTTTCAGTATGTCTTTCCCATCATCACCAAAACCAAGGCTCGAACATTGCTAAAGACAAGCTTGTCTCTCTTACATGTGATTCTAAATCAGTCTGTTCTATTCTTCAGTGTGTCACTGGCTTTACTTTTTGGTCCTCACAACTTTTTCAACTGCTCTCCCAGGAAGTCAGCATCAGTTTATGCTAACCACCTGAGATCTCACTTTTCAGTTTTTCAGCCAAAGGCTTTGTCTAGCAGCCCAAAACTACTTGTGATCGCTGTCACAAGCCTCCTGTTCTGAGAGGTCTCATTCCTCCTGCTTTCCTGTCACCTTTGGTCAATTTGATGTGGCTGGCACTAACCTCCACCTCCATTCTTCCACTGTCATTAAACCAGACAAAACTGTCTACGCATTTGGAAGTACTTTTGCTTTGGTATGGATTTTCTTCCCATTTTTAGTTTATCCTTGGTGTTTGCATTTTTTCCTTTCATCTGGATTTCTTTCTCTTATTCTCATTTGCAGGTGGAAAAGCTTTTGACTTGCTTGCTTTCTTTTTGTCCTACCTTTCACCTTTTGCATCTCAATGCAATTAGAGGGCATAATTCTATTCAGTCTACTCTTCTTTCTGAAGTCTAGCTTTGTATTCTCTCCCCACCAGGGCACTTAACACCCTAGTGAGTCTACATATAATAATATGATTTATATTTCTTGGTTCATTTCAGGTGGGTAAAGCCCAAGGTGTGCTCTCAGACAATCTGTGCTTCTGTCAACTTATCTAAAGCTTTTGAATCTGCCTGGTATACTACCCTCTGCCACAAGCTTATATTGGATGGACTTAATCATTCCTTTCTGACAGGCATATTTGCATTTTTTTTAAATGTCAAAAGTCATTCTGTTCAAGTCCACTGAGATGTTTTGCAAGGATCTGTTCTCTTCTCTATTTTCATCAACAATCGTTCTGCTTTTCTATCTTCTTCCATCAGCTGCTGTTTTTACTATAATTTTGCCGTGTGGTCCTCCCCCTTGAAACTTGGTGCTGCAAAGATTACTCAAAGAGCCCTGATTTAACTGGAGCTCTGGTCTTGAGCACTAGTGTTTTCCTCTCAAGGTCAGCAAATGTGAGGGTTCTTGCTGTTTAACTCCCACTGTTCTTCACGTCACCTTTGACTGCACTCTTTTTCCCAGGGCAGGTTCTTATGCTCAAGTTCTTCTTTTTGAAATCCGCCTTTAGCATGGAGCTCATTGTTTCAACTTCCATGCTCTGTTATGGCCTTACTTTTTCTCACCAAGGTGCTGCTCTTGCCCACCTTGATTATCTTACATACATCTTTTTCTGATTTGGATGAATAGCTCAGTCTCTATTTTTGGAAAAGGAGGTTTTAGCATACTTTCTAACTGCTCCCTTTGTGGCACCGAAGCCACCCTTTTCTATTCAGCAGGTCCAGTGTGTTCAAGCTTTTTTGCTAAAGTTGTAAAATAAAGCTCTTCCGTTTCATGAGGCAAAAGGAGTTCCAGCAAATGTATTGGCCAGTGAAAGTCGGCTTTCTGTTGATGGTTGTAACAAATTCGTGATCATTCTTTTCTACCAGGACGTCAAGTAAGGGCAAAGTCCCATTGCATTCCTTTTTAAAAGTAAAACCAAGCGATGGATGAAGAGAATTTAAATGGGAGAAAAACTTATTACATTTGTCTTTGTCGTTAAAAACTGCAAAAAGTATCATTAACGTATCGATAATACATCAGAGACTTGACTCTTTTGAAAAGCAAAGCTTTGTGATATCCGACAAAAATGTCGACAAGAGGTGAACCCATAGCAACGTCATCAATCTATTGGTGCATTATGTTGTTGAAACTAAATTCAAGGGAGGAAGTAGCCGTTTGGATCAGCTCAACAAAAACTGCACAAGGAAAAGGAGGCGGAATAAGCTTGCCATTATACAGAGGATCACTGCAGATTTCAATGATTTCTGCAAGTGGAACATTAGTAAAAAGGCTTACAGACATCATAGAAGCAAAAAAAGACAGATGGAGGAAAGTTAAAAGTTTTGACTTTATCAGCAAAAGTAAAGGAATCAGAAATACAGTGGGTAGAAAAAAGTGACAGAATAGGATCAATAACTGACGTAAGCCATTGCGCTAATTGATGCTGTGCTCAGCCAGTCATTGACAATATAGGACGTAAGGGTACATCTTGTGAATTTTTGGCAAAACATGTATTCGGGGCCGTTGTGAACCAGTTGGTCGAATCCTGCTGTAAATCTTTGATGGAAGAAGGCCTTTTTTCTTGAGTTGAAGCAACCGTCTTTGAATATGAGCTTCAATCTTCGCAGTGTTGTCAAATTCGGAAGAAAGGCCAAAATTTTCAAATTTAGAGTTGTCTTGCAAAATAAAAATCATTTTTGATATGTAATCACTTTTATTTATTATGACAACCCCAGAACCCTTGTCAGGTTTAGTGACATGGATATTTTCATTGCATCTGAGGGATCTGGTTGCCTGGATGCACTCTTTTAAAATATGAAAGTTGCCAATGTCAATTGGATTACTGCAGTAAGCATAGGCGAAGTCGCTCAATCTGGCTTTCAGGGCTGAAAATTGCTCGGAGGAATGAGGGACATGACGAAGTAATTGACTAATAAGCACCTTGAGTTTCAACAATATAATGCACCCAATAGATTGATGGCATTGCTATGGGTTCACCTCTTGGCCCATCTCTTGCCAACATTTTTGTCGGATATCACAAAGCTTTGCTTTTCAAAAGAGTCAAGTCTCTGATGTATTATCGATACGTTAATGATACTTTTTGCAGTTTTTAACGACAAAGACAAATGTAATAAGTTTTTCTCCCATCTAAATTCTCTTCATCCATCGCTTGGTTTTACTTTTAAAAAGGAATGCAATGGGACTTTGCCCTTACTTGACGTCCTGGTAGAAAAGAATGATCACAAATTTGTTACATCCATCTACAGAAAGCCGACTTTCACTGGCCAATACATTCACTGGAACTCCTTTTGCCCCATGAAACGGAAGACCAATTTGATTTCAACTCTTGTCCACAGAGCTCTAGTCATCTGTTCGAAATCTACTCCACAAAATGAACTTTCCAACATTCGTTCCATCCTTATCAACAACGGTTATACTAAAGCTGTAATCAACGCTGTTATAACCAAGAAAATAAATCAGTTTCACAGACCAACGCAATTAGGTCCAAAGAAATGCCCAATTTATGTTCACTTGCCATGGCTGGGCAATGCTTCGATGAGGTACAAAATGCAAATTAAAACAACCGTCAAACGCTGTCACTTTGCAGTTGAACCATGCATTGTCTACACCACCAGACAACTTCTGCCTGTAGCCAAAAAGAATGTACTACCCGCTTTTCATCAAAGCAAGATTGTTTACCAATTTTTGTGCCACTGCGATAGTCGGTACGTGGGTTGTACTTCTTAAAGGCTGCAACAGAGGATTAGGCAGCACGTGCCCAAAACCATTCTCCAGGAGCATATTTATCAGGACCGAAGCACATTGGCCTGCTCTTGCAAGCCAATCAAAAGCTTTAAAGCTGAAACTTCTTTTTCTGTTATCGGACAACATCTTTTACAAAACCCTACATGCACACATGAATATAATGATAACAAGTTTTCTATTCTTGCCCGTGGCCGTACTTCTTTTCACTTTCCACTCTTGAAGCCACGTACATCAAAACATCCAAACCAAATTTATGCAAACAAAAAGAATTCATTATGGTCTAAAAATTACACATTAGTTTCCACTCCTTCCATTGGTTGCTTCTTTTACCAATCACGATGTAGCTTTTTTCCTTTTTTTTCTTTTTTGTCAATTGTGTCTCTATATCACTGACTCACTTTACCTTTTCACCCTATTTCTGATGGATTCTCTTGAAAAGTGTCAGACAAAAAGCTTTGAGAATGAATACTCTACTTTCTGCGATTTTCAGATTCTGTACCACTAATCAACTCTTCAATGGAAGCAATAAAGGAATTAGAATGTTGTGAAGAATGGAGTGAGGACATTCTGAGAGCGGCCAAAAAGGTTAGTAGAGTATCAAGAAGAGATCAGAAACAAAAACAACATGGTGGTGGAATACACAAGTGAAAGAAGCTATGAAAGAGAAAAGACTTCTCCATAAGAGGTGGCAAAAGAATAAAAACCTAAAGTCCACCGAACACTATTGGGCCAAGAAAAGGAAGTTAAGGAAGTTATAGTTGCGGCAAAGAAAAAGAATGGCAAAACGATTGCTGAACAGCTTGAACAAAATAACTCTAAAGCCTTGTGAATTGTTTTTGGAATGACCAGCCATAGCAAGAAAGAAAAAAAGATGTTGTGGAAATGGAATGCATCCAAGAGATTGAACGCTTGTAGTGACACCAGAGGAAAAAAATCAAGGTATGGAAAGAATATGAAAAGAAACTTTTAAATGAAGAAAATGAGTGGAGCAGTAATTCTAAGATGGTAAAAGTAGATGTACCATGTGAGATAGTTTCCATAGAGGAGATGATGAAAGCATCTAATCTTGTGATTGCTAGAAAAGTAGTTGGACCAAGTGGAGTGACATCTGAACTGTTGAAGGTATGCTAAAAAGAGGACAAATGGGGAAAGATGGCAAAGGTTTGAAGGAAAGAAGATGCCCAAGAGTTGGAGAAAGAGTAATTTGGTACTAATCTACAAAAAAGGGGAGATGTAAGAGCATGTGGAAACTACAGAAGCATAAAACTGCTGGAGAATGGTATGAAAGTGATTAAAAGAATTTTTGAGAAAAGATTACAAAAAGTTGTAGAGCTGAATAAAATGCAGATGGAATTCATGCCAGAAAGAGGCATGATTGATGCTATGTTTACAATAATACAATTGACGGAAAAGTATGAGTGGCAAGAAGAAAACTGTCAATGGTGTCAGTGGATCTCAAGATGGTTTTTGATCCTCCCAAGAGAAGTGATCTGGTTAGCACTGAGAAAAAAAGGAGTGGTGGAGAGAGAATAAAAGCAATAAACAAAATGTATATGAATATTAAGACATCTGTGAAAGTAGAATGCATGAGATTGAAATTGTTTGTGGTAAAAGTTGGAGTGCATCTAGGATTGGTACTAAGTCTTTTTTTGTTTGCAGTGGTGATGGATGAGGTGACAAAAGATATCAGAGAAGATGTTGTGAAGGAATTCTTTTATGCAGATGACTTGGTAAACTGTTCATAGTTTTCAGCAGATGACTTGCTACTACTCATGGATAGTTGGAAGGAAGTAGAATCTCGATGTTTTGATGGAAGAAAGCATTAAGGGACAAAGGTCTGAAAGTGAACTTAAGCAAATAAAGGTTTTCCATATGGGTGGGAAAACTGTAAAGCCACAGCCCTGCAAGTACTGATGTTTGGTATGAGGAAAAGAAATGGGAAGAAATTTTATGAAGTGCACAAATGTGAAAACTGAGTGAACAAGGAATGCTCTGGAATTTGGGAAGCATTACAATAGCATAAATTTTATATGCAAGAGATGCCAGTGTGGGTCTGATGGACAAAGATTTGGATAAAAGAATAATACTGATGGGGATGACATAGAACTTGTGGACGAATTCTTTTACTTCATAGATATTCCTAATACTGAAAGAAAAGTAAAAGCTGTATCTCAAGGATAAGATCGGTTTGGAAAAAGTTTAGGGACCTCTCGAGCATTTTATGTAAGACTAGGGATGGGCAATTCAGAATAATATACTATTCTAGAATAGTTAAACTGAATCCAGAATCCGAATCCTTTTTGGCGATTAGCACAATCAACATAAAGCATTTACTACAAGTTTACAACAACAAAAGCACAACCAGAGAACGAGTTTATTGTGGTGCAATCAGATTATGTCTGCATGTGTGTGCATCATGAGAAAACGGATGCATTCGATGAACGTTTGTGTGTGTGAGTCAGTTTTTGAATCATTGCATGCAATTGATACTTTTACAAAAAGGAAATCTGTGAACAAGCAACGTGATAAAGCTTGCAAGCAGGATATTAACCGAATCCTATTGGATTCAGATAGTTTGAGATTCGAATCCTTTGGATTTGGTATTCTGAATTGCCCATCCCTGCTGTAAAACAGACTAATATTATTGAAGTTACTTGGTATATCATGATTTGTGCGTTTATGCTAAAAAGTATAATGATTTTTCTTTGCTTGAATTGCTTTTTTTTATTTTTTTGCATTGCTCATACTTTTGTTGGAACTTTTTTATTTTCTGTATTAAACCATCCAAAACTTACGTGAGAAAACTGTATTATGTGGATGGTTTTTGGAGAGAAAGAGTACACTAGATCTGGAGCATGAAAAAAACCTGGATGAGCGTAGTAATGATAAATGGAACTAATAAAGCCTGGAAGAGTGTACCAAAGGAACTTGTGAAATGTTTCAAAAAATTCCAGCTATACAATAAACATTGAACAATGTTATGTTCTCAACATTTCGCATACAAAATGGATGTAATTAGTAGTAGTAGTATAATTCAGTTTTTATCTGGTGTTGTCCCCTTAACTGAGATGGTCAGATTCACCCCATTCATTCTGCAATTGCTTGCACTCTTCTCCACTCAGCTTGATTTAGAGCATTCTCCTTCTTCAAATCAAACTCTGTCTCCTCCTCTACTTGCTTCTTTCAGGTCTTCTTCGGTTGTCTTTGCTTTCTCTTGCCACTCACTTTAAGATCCAGAGCAACTCTCAAAACACTATTGTCATTCCTCCTCAGCACATGTCCATACCATCTAACTCCATTCATTGTTGCTAACCAATCTATAGTTTCCCTCAACCCCAACATGTTCATCTGTTTGTCAGTCGTCTTTCGGTCAACAACTTTCTGACTGCACATGGCTCTCACCATAGCTCTCTCCATTCGCCTTCTTAAAATTGCTTTTTCATTCTTTTTTAAACACCATGCCTCACAGACAGTATTGGTGATCTTATGCAACAATGATAAACTTTACTTTTTATCTCCAGAGGAAACCTATTTCTCTGCAATAACTCCCCACATTTTCTGGATCTTAACCAACCTATTCTTGCTCTTGCTGTAACTGCCGAATCACAACCACCACTAGAATTTAGTCTGTTTTTGAAACAACAAAATCCATTCACTGTTTTCACTTCATCGCACAACTTCTTGATCACATCAATCATTCTTTCCATTATTCCTTTATATTTTGAGCAAACAAAATCCCTTGCCAGCCTTGCAGTAACTCTCTTTATTTTTGCACATCTGCCATGAACCCAGTTTCCACATTCTGTGTACAGCACTGAGTTAGCCATGATTCTCCTCCCACAAACTCCACATGGATCTATCTTGCTTTTGAATAGTTCGCCTTCTGACCTGCTTACCATCACTTCTGTTTTTCTGGTGTTGACCTAATTAAACCTTTACTTTCCAGTGCATTCTTCCAATTCCAAAATCTTTTTTTTAAGTCTTCCACGGTTTTGCTCATAAAAACAAGGTCATCTGCATGCAGTGATTCATTAACCACACTCCTTGCATTTTCTGTAATAACGTTCACAACTATTGCAAACAATAGTGGCAACAGCACAGATCCTTGATGTATACCAATTTTTACTTTGAATTTCTCTGAATAGGCAAATCCCACCCTGACTCTTGTCTTTGCACTATCATACAAGCACATGACAGCCCGAACCATTACTTCTGATAGACCCTTTTTTCTGATGGCACACTCCCTCACTTTTTTAGCAGTCTATCACAAGCTTTTTCCAAGTAAGAAAACACATATACAACTTCTTGTCCTTTCGATATTTCTCCTGCTTTCTCACAATAAATATCGCATCTGTTTCTTTTCCTGGCATAAGTCCAAACTGCATTTTATTCAAATTGACTAGTGTTCATATTGGCTTCTCTAGTACCCTTTTAACGATTTTCATGGCATACTCTAGCAGTTTCACTCTTCTGTATGATCCACAGCTCATCACATCATCCTTTCCTTTAAAGATCGGTACTATTGTACTAGTTTTCCACTCATCAGGCATTCCTCTATCATCCAATACAAACTGACACACTTCCATCATCACTTTAACCCCAATTTTGCCACTTGCAACTATCATCTCCACACTTACTTCAGATAGTCCGGTTGCCTTTCCTGATTTCATCCTTTGCATTGCTTCCACAATTTCATTGCGAGCCACTTTTTCCACTGGTCCTTTTACTACATCAGTTTCCACCATGTGGTCCCATTCGTTCTCTTCATTCACAATCTTTTGCTTGTGTTTGTTTGATTTCTTAAAAGTTTGTATTGAATCTCATTTTCTTATGAAAACCTGGGTAGCTCTTTAAAAATCACCTTTTTACTTGGTATGGTATCCTTGACCTCCTCATTCCACCACCACATGTCTCCTCAATCTCTTCTAAACTTTTTTCCACACACTTCATCACATGCCTTTAGAACACCATCTATGAAAGTTTTCCCCAAATCAGGCGCATTTGTCCTTACTAGTTTTTTTTTACACTTTTTTCAAATCTTGCTCTTGTTTGGTTTTCATTAAACTTCCAAATCTTATGTTGCTTTGATCCATTGCTTTCTCACAATTTTTTTTGGAACCGTTTTTCCAGATCTACCACCACCAGCCTCTGCTGAAGTTCTCATGGAATCACTTTTACATTCCTTATAAACTTCCTCTATTTTTCTTCCACAAGCACAAAATCAATTTCTGTTTCACATCTACCATTACTAGAAGTAATTTTCTGTTTATCTGCCTTACAAAACAAAGTGTTTGCCACACACAGCTCTTTTTCATCACAGAACTCTAGCAATCTTGTTTCTTCTGCATTTCTTTTCCCAATACCATTTCCCCCATGTACATCTTCAAAACCATCAGCATATTTCCCCACATGTCCCTTAAAATTCCCCAAAGAAACTATTTTACTAGATTATTCCAAGTGCCACTCACTCACCATTTCATCATAAAAACAAACTTTTTCTGTGTCTGGTCTTCCGCTTTGTGGTCCATATGCACATACAGTATTATTTGCATCACTTTTCTACTTAAAGTCAGCACAATTGGACATTACTCTGTTTTTTTTTCTAAATTCCATGACGTTTCAAGATATTTTTTCTTTTATCAAACTTCCAACCCCTCCATATCTTACACTTTTTCCTGACCACCACCATGTATACATTCGTCCTGAAGTATCCACAAAATGAGCTTCTTGGCCTTCTCATTTTACTTTTTGCATGCAGCACGTATCAACTCTTCTTCAGTTCTTCACACACTTCTGTTTTTCTTCCACAAAGATTTCCCACTTTAATGCACTAAATCTTATCCAATGACATTCAGGTTTAAAACTCTGAGATTCTTTGCACCCCCTGCTCATTTAAGAGCTGCTGGAAACTGGGAGGCCATTTGTTTATTTTTTTGGTCATGGTGATTTGTTGGAGAAAAATTCTTCTACAGGGAGCATACCCTTGCTTACCCCCAATCTCAGTTTTCTGAAAATAATCCAAACAAGCAATTAAGCTGGCAAACCCACATCAACAGTTAGACTGCAATTGGTAGGTACCCAATAGTCGCCTCTTACAACATGCTGGGTAAACGGTCTCACTATTTTGGAAACCGGTGAACCACTATGAAATAAAGTTTATTGTGATTGTTAGTTCATCATTGGTTTGTAGTTTAGCATGTATATCATTTATCAAGCATAACTTTTTACAGGTTTGTAACCTACATTTTGACAACATCTCAAAGCCTTTGCATTGCACTGTAATAGCCAATTCAATTAATTGCTATGTAGGTTGTCTGCGGCTATATGTTTTTGACTTTGTCTACAGTGACACTTTTTTAAAGGTCTTTTCAGGTGTCATTATAGGCAAATTCTATGGCAGCTACAAACAATATAGAATTTTTATTTGGGGTGGTATCAAAAAATATGTCTGCTTGAAATTTAGATTAGAGCAAAGGTTGATTAAGAGAAGAATGAGCCAAGAATTCATGAGTTTTCTGGGTTTAAAGGATACTTTGGATGGACTAGACAGGGTGAGTGGAGTACGACGGTATGGGCATGTTGTGACAAGTGATAATGGTGATGTTTTGAGAAGAGTGTTGGATTTTGAAGTGGCAGGAAGAAAAGGGCGTGGGCAATCAAATATGATGTGGAAAAGACAAGTGGAAGAACACATTGATCAGATTGGACTGAAAAAGGATGCCATCAACAGAACGAATTGGCATGTAGGTTGCAAACTTTCAAGAAACATGAGGTGAATTCGAACGCAGACAAAACTGGATTTTAAAAGTGGATATCTCTTTCTAAACAACATTCAAAAACTCACTTTGGCAGCAATTGATTTGCAGTGTTGTGCTTTTTTAACATTATGTTCTTCAAACATTAGAGTTGTATACAACTTGGATCTTGAAATATTTGTGTTTTAATTCTATTCTGACAATAACACGGTTGTTGATTCATAATCATGATACCAGATGGCCTGAACATGTTTTTTAATAATAAAGAAGTCATTTGATTAAATTAGATATTAGTAAAAGTATTGCATCTGTGGGATTAAGTTTCCCTTTTATTCAAAGTCGTAAATGCAGTAAATCTGTTTTGAAATGATTTTGATTTCAAATTTTTCAACTGTGTTTGTTTTGCAGCAATATACATTTATTTATGCTTGAATATCTTTTCAGCTGTGGATTCCTGCGCAAACTTTAAACTTTGCCTATATTCCATTTGAATACAAGTAAGTGCAACGTTTCTAAACAGTTAACTCTAAAAATTGAGCTTTTTACTTTCCAATGAGGAATTTGTAATTAATAAATGGTGGATTAATTAAATTTGTTTGGTACTTCAACTGTAAAGACGTTTTTTTCTTTGGGTTAAACACTTCCCCTTCCTCATTGAAAGATGTTATGTACAAGATTGTAGTTTTAACACTAGGTACTTTTGGGGGATCTGGCTGGTTGATGTAGTGGGCTGAGTCAGATATGAGGTTGAATAACTGTGATTTAAGTACTTAAAAGCATTGCACTGTGTGTGGTGTGTTTCACAGTACAAAACCCAAGCAATCTTTTTTGGCCGTTTTGTTGATTTTCCTAATGTGTTTGCTGCTGATCCTCAGCCTCCAACTGACATTTTTAATAGGTTGTTTTGCCACGAAAAATCGTTTGCTGATTCGGTGCAATCAAATGTAAATACGAGCCTTACCTATCATGTGCAATGTGTCAAAAATAACTCTTGCTTTGTTTGTTAGCAGCAGCTGGCCATGAACCCATTGCTTTTTCTGGTTGTGATGCAATAATCACCCACACCCAGTCAAAACACTTAAATATAATTTGTTAAAGAAAGTTTTCTTACCACAACTTTCAGATGGTAAGAATTCCCTATGCTTCAGAGTTTTCATCCACTGAGATGTTAAAACTTTGGTTCATATATGAAAATAATAGAACCTTTGCCAGTATTATTTTTGTTTTTCATTTGGTAGAGCTGTAGCAGATTGCACATTGTACCTTGTGGTAATGACTGATCATAAGACAATAAATATCATCGCAGAGATGATTCAACGACTTCAGGCTTAAGAACCTAATAATTTTAGCAAAAAAGAAGAACTTGAAATACAAGATATACATATCTTCCGCAAGAAAGGGACCAACGTGATTCCTTGGACAGTGAGGTTGAGACAGACCAACACCAACAAAAGTCAACATCTGCCACAAGTTGCTTGTCTTGAAACTAGCAGAATTCAACATCTACCGCAGTTGGTGTATCTCAACACCAGCAGGATGCAAAATCTGTCACAGTTTGTACATCTCCACCAAGTGATGGGCATTTAAAAGCTCAATACAAAATGATGTGAAAAGCGATCACAGGAGTGCAAAAGAGAGGCTGGGCTTTTACTGCAGATGTATTTATTGAGAGTTCAGGTCCAACATCCTACAGTTGAAGATGTATTGCAAAAGACAGCTTTTTAGGGCTTTTTATTTATTTGTAGAACTTAAGCTATGCTCAATTCAAAAGCATACGCTGAGCCATGGTTGACTTCACAATGAAAAATTAAGTATTCTTCTTGATGAGCTGAAAAACTTTATTAGACTTGAGATTGCTTGTGGTGTCTTTGCAGGTGGATATACACTACTAAGTCAACTATGGTACGTCATATTAGGACATAATGTTCAATGGTATGAATTGGGCTGGAACAGGATCAAGCAGTTATGTACCAACTCCGATTTGACAACGTTTATAGTCATAGTCAAGGAAGACAGTATGAGAAATAATGCTTGACATCTGTTACATTTTATTTATTTATAGAAAATTGTTGGAGGTGCTATTGCCCAAATTTTGACCTCACCATTAATGGACAGCTATTTTCATGGAAAACATGATGTCCATTTGATGCACGCCAAATAGTAGCAGTAGTTATTCAGTTTTTATCCGGTGTTTTCCCTTTAGCAGAGATGGCTGGATTTACCCCATTCCTTCTGCAATTTCTCGCACTCCGTCCCTCCACTTATCTCGTCTCAGAGCATCCTCCTTCTTCAAACCAACTTTCTCTGTCTTCTCTTCCACTTGCTTCTTCCAGGTCTTCTTCGGTCGTCCTTGCTTTCTCTTGCCAGTCACTTCAAGATTCAGAGCAACGCTCAAAACACTATCGTCATCCCTCCTCAGTACATGTCCATACCATCTAACTCCATTTGCTGTTGCTAACCGGTCTATTGTTTCCTTCAACCCTAACATATCCATCTGTTCTTCAGTCGTCTTTCTGTCTACAATTTTCTGACCGCACATGGCTCTCACCATAGCTCTCTCTGTTCTCCTTAAAATTGCTTTTTCATTTTCTTTTAGACACCATGTCTCACTTCCATACAGTATTGCTGATCTTACGCAACAACAATAAACTTTACCTTTCATCTTCAGAGGAAACCTATTTCCAAGCAACAACTCTCCACATTTCCTGAATCTTACCCAACCGATTCTTATTCTTGCTGTGACTGCCGCTTCACAACCACCACTAGCATTTAGTCTGTCTCCCAAATAACAAAATCCATTCACTGTCTCCACTTCATCGCACAACTTCTCGATTGAGTCCATCGTCCCTTCCATTATTCCTTTACATTTCGAGCAAACAAAATGCATTGCCAACCTAGCGGTAACTCTCTTTATTTTTGCACATTTGCCATGAACCCAGTTTTCACAATTTGTGCACAACACTGAGTTGGCCATGACTCTCCTCCCACAAACTCCACATGGATCTATCTTGCTTTTGTATAGTTCGCCTTCTGACCCGCTTACCATCATTTTTGTTTTTCTGGTGTTGACCTTTAAACCTTTACTTTCCAGTGCATTCTTCCAATTCCAAAACCTTTCCTTCAAGTCTTCCATGTCTTCACTCATGATAACAAGGTCATCTGCATATAGTAATTCGTTAACCACACCCCTTCTTGCATTTTCGGTAACAACGTCAACCACTATTGCAAACAATAGTGGTGACAGCACAGATCCTTGATGTACACCAACATTTACTTCGAATTCCTCTGAATATGCAGATCCCACCCTGACTCTTGTCTTTGCACCATCATACAGGCTCATAACTGCCCGAACTATTACTTCTGATAGACCCTTCTTTCTCATGGCCCATTCCATCACTTTTCTTGGCACTCTATCAAAAGCTTTTTCCATGTCAACAAAACACATATACAACTTCTTGTCCTTTTTTTGATATTCCTCCTGCATTCTTCTCACAATAAATATCGCATCAACTGTTCCTTTTCCTGGCATAAATCCAAACTGCATTTCATTCAAATTGACTAGTGTTCGTATTTGCCTCTCTAGCACTCTTTCAACGATTTTCATGGCATGCTCTAGCAGTTTCACTCTTCTGTATGATCCGCAGCTCATCACATCACCCTTTCCTTTAAAGATAGGTACGATCACACTAGTTTTCCACTCATCAGGCATTCCTCTACCATCCAATACACGCTGGCACAGTTCCATCATCACTTTAACCCCGATTTTGCCACTTGCAACTATCATCTCCACACTTACTTCAGATGGTCTGGTTGCCTTTCCTGATTTCATACTTTGCATTGCCTCCACAATTTCATTACAAGCCACCTTTTCCACTGGTCCTTCTACAACATCAGTTTCCACCATGTGGTCCCATTCGTTCTCTTCATTCATGATCTTTTCCATATGTTCCTTCCAAATTTTTGCCCGGTCTTCTTCAATAAAACCCAATCGTCCATCTCTTCCTCTCAAGCACCTTCCTCCATCCACATTCTTCCCTTCCTTTTTCATTCTTCTAAGGAAGTAGAAAACACTATTAGAATTATGATATAAATTATTTAATTCCTGACTAGCTTCCATTCTCATAGCTCTAGCAAGAATTTTCCTTGTTTGATTTCTTATACGTTTGTATTGATTCTTATTTTGTTCTGATGGGAACCTGCACAGCTCTTTAAATGCCGCCTTCTGTCTTGCAATGGTATCCTTGACCTCTTCATTCCACCACCACATGTCTCCTTGATTTCTCCTAGACTTTTTCTTCCCACACACTTCGTCACAAGCCTTTAGAACACCATCCTTAAAAGTTTTCCACAAATCAGGTGCATCTGCATTCACTAGTTCTTTTACTCGTTTTTCAAATCTCACTCTTGTTCGGTTTTCATTCAACTTCCAAATCTTTCTTCTTATGATTCGTTCCTTTTTCACACCCTTTTTTGAAACCTTTTTATCTAGATCTACGACCACCAGCCTGTGCTGAAGTTCCCATGGAATCACTTTTTCATCCCATATATACTTTCTATATTTTTCCCCCACAAGCACAAAATCAATTTCTGTTCCACACTCACCGCCACTATAAGTAATTTTCCTTTGGTCTGTCTTTTTAAACCAAGTATTTGCCATGCACAGCTCTCTTTCATCACAAAACTCCAGCAATCTTCTTCCTTCTGCATTTCTTTTCCCAACACCATTCCCCCTGTGAACACCTTCAAAACCCTCAGCACATTTCCCCACATGTCCATTGAAATCCCCCAAAGAAACAATGATTTCACTAGAACTTCCCAAGTCCCACTCACTCCCCATTTCATCATAAAAACGAACTTTCTCTGCATCTGGTCTTCCACTTTGTGGCCCATATGCACATATTACGCGCATCACTTCTCTACCTAGAGTTAGCACAATTGCCATTACTCTATCACTTTTTCTTCTAACTTCCACAACGTTTCCAGATATTTCCTCTTTCACCAAAATTCCAACCCCTCCAAATCCTGCATCATTTCCTGACCACCACAGTTTATACCTTTGTCCCAAAGCACCCACAAAACGAGCTCCTTGGCCTTTCCATCTTACTTCTTGGATGCAACACACATAAACTTTTCTCTTCCTCAGTTCTTCACATACTTCCGTTTTCCTTCCACAAAGACTTCCCACATTTAATGTACCAAATCTTATCCAATGACATTCAGATTTAAACCCGGAGATTCTTTGCACCCCCTGCCCATTTAAGAGCTGCCGGGGACTGGGGGCCATTTGTATATTTTTTCTGGTCATGGGGATTTACTGGAGCAAAATTCTTCTACAGGGAGCATGCCCTTGCTTACCCCCAATCTCAGTTTTCTGACATGAGTGGTCCAACCAAGTAATTAAGCTGGCAACCCCACCATTAACAGTTAGACTGCAATTGGTAGGTACCCAATAGTCGCCTCTTACGACATGCTGGGTAAACAGCTTTACTATTCTGATAACCGGTGAAGCACGGTAATGGCCAAATAAACCTATGAAATTTGGAATAAAGCTTTGCCTTCTTGCAGAAGCAATTTCTAAGTGTCTCTTTGATAGCAAGCGTTATCTTGGAAAAACTCCTCTTGCCAAAAACAAAAGGATCTTTCATCTAACGTATGCCTCTTTCTTCTGGAGCTATACTTTCAAAAAGTTATAATGTCACCAGCAACAATTTTTTTACAAGTATAAATCTTGCAAAAAAGTCCTAGCTCAATGGATATCAATTCTAAGTACCATGAGAAAGATGCCAAACAGTGATGCTTGTGAAAAAATTCCTTTTTTTATCCAAATACTTTACTCTCCCTGCAAATGCTTTTTAACTGTCAAAAGAGCCAAATGTTAAAACTCAAATAGATGTGCTCTTAAAACCTTGTTGCCTTGTGTTTATCAGATTGAAGCTTACCTTTGAAATAGCAATAGACAATCTGGTCAATATTCATTTCTCTTTAGATAAGTTTAAATGCAAACTCAAAGATAAAATAGGCACACAAGTAACAACTGAAATCCACTATTTTCCAAGTATTGCAATCGTTTTACCATTTCATATGCTTGTTCAGATATATGGTAAAATCAAATAATTGCCCAAACATGATCACCAACATCATAGTGTACCATGCAACAATCCATTACCACCTGTCAATTGCCCACGACTGGTTTTGACCTTATTGGGTCTCATCAGGCTGCTGTAAAATGAACTCACTAATAATAATGCATAATACGTAGGTTGACAGATTTGCTATTGTGTGCAAAACAAAAGATGCAGTGTAAAATAATATCGTACTGTATACCTATATGAAGGTGGTCCACTTAACCACTTGCATACAGAATTCTTTTTATCATGCGGTTCTGCCAGACAGGATTAATTTCAGAAAATTTTTTATGAGCATTTTATAACAAATATGTCATGCTTCATGTTTTGCAGAATTGCAGAAAAGATTTTCAGATCGATGTGTAAACTGATCTCCCAGTGGATATGCAGCCAAAATCAACCAATTTGTCAACCCGCCCTGTTAAGCAACGCAATATGTCGTCATTTGAAGTCTCAGTGCTTCTGCATGTACATAGTTGGATTTTTTTTTAAGGATAACGTTAATGAGTGGGTTACTTTTGCTTGCGACAGGACCGGCCCTGCTGATGAGTCCAAAAGGACGAAACGCATCCAGGGATGGTCTTGTCTAAATTGGTGGGGTGGTATACTCATTATTGTTTCCTGGCATATTCATTTTAATAAATTGTTAATGCCTCTTACGCCCGTATGCTGCTTTGCCAATTAGGTGCAAGGTTTACAAAGACTAAGTAATGAAAATATTCCAATTTTATTTTAAACATCCCCCATAGCAAGTGTCAACAATTGGTTTTTGTGTGATATGTTTGAAAGCACGGTACAGTACAAAGCAGAACTTTGCAGACATTGCATTGATAAATAGTTTCTTTTCTTTTTTGATGGGAATAACATACCAGGCATCGTTTTTGAGGCTTAGCTTTCTTTTCAGTTGGAGATAAGAATTTCAGAAAATGTCTTCCACTGAGATAACTTGGACTAGCTAAACTGTGCAGACGTCCTCTTTTGTATTCCTGCCCATTGTAAGTCAAAATGCAAGATGGTTTGAAGATATCATTTCCTTTTCTGTCTACCTTTCCAGTGTTGGTCATCGAAGCATTGTGCATGGTGGTGAACATTTTGACATCTTTGTTAACTTTCCATACCAAAGCCAATAGTCCTTCATCACATTAGCGGTAAGCTATTATTTTTTCTTTTGCGAGGTCTTCTGGCATAAGTTTGCAGTACAGTTGCACGGTACCACAAACATTGATTTAAGAATCCAACAGTTGAAGGAACAAATCCGGACTTGAGTACCAATTATCAATAAGGATATTTTATCTTTTTCCCAGCAAATCCTGGTTTAGATCTATCACAACTTTTGTGTTTGCTAAACTGGCAGAATCAGGATCTGAATCTTGACCAGTGTACACTTTCATGTTTCAGACATAACCATTTGCAGGTCCTGAACTTTAGCAAACTTTGTACACTTTGATGCCAAATCTCGCTCTCTTCAATGGATTAAACTGTTGAAATCATAATTGTTGGTAAAATTTCAATGGTGACTCATTTGTACATAGATTTTGGTAGGGTATAAAACTCTTTTGAA
Organism: Trididemnum clinides; assembly: GCA_963675345.1. Taxonomy (NCBI): domain Eukaryota; kingdom Metazoa; phylum Chordata; class Ascidiacea; order Aplousobranchia; family Didemnidae; genus Trididemnum; species Trididemnum clinides. The sequence continues at coordinate 24,211,652 of OY776284.1, read as the reverse complement.
GTTTGTGATGATGGCATCTATGACCGGTCTGATCTTGAATAGTCAATCATTTTGATGCACCTGCTGGCTGTTGTCAACAAAATGCAAATTATTATGTATTTGCATAAATTAATCTCTTGGCATTATAGTTGTAAAAAAAGGTGTTTCCATTGTAGGATCGCGAGACCAATACATTTTCAACTGACTTTTCTTCACTATTCCCATTTGTAAGCACAATGAGAAGAAAGTTTTCATTTTATCCACATTCACTTCTTTCCATGGAGCAACATGACTTTTTATTGCACAACCCTGTGAAAAGCAAGTATCTGCAAACTTGTTGGTTTTGGTAATAACTATATCCATCAGTGTAGGCGTAAAAAATTCAGAAAAAGTATCTAGTGCCAAAGTGTGGTGATCAATATTAGCTTTTACTCCTGGACTACCAGTAAACGAATGTATTGTGGGAGAATGATCACGCTTATGCCTTGTTAGAGTCTGGACAGTGGAATGACAGGGTCTCTGGGCCAGTGATATACCATCAGAATCTAAAGAAATATTGCTACTGGAACCGATGATATCAGAAGGCAGTGAGTCAGTCAAAGTGAAATCACTTGAATAATCTGAGATTCCACTCTTCGAAGATCCTGAGCTTACATAGCCATCAGTCTGTTCCAAGGCTTGTTAAGACGTAACAGTTTTTTGATTCATGTTAGGATAGTATAATAAGTTACTGTATCTAAACTAAAAGTAAAAAAGCTAAGAATAATTTTAGTATCACAAATTAAAAAACAAGTAAAGGATAGTGACACTGTTTCGACCTATCAGGTCTCTTCAGTGCAGTTGGTGACCGACAAGAAGCTAGAGGCTTTTAATAAAGCATAGCTTAGACTGCCACACTTGCGGGATCTATACTAGATCCACTTGGTGGATGGTCTGTCAGTATTCTGCAAAGCTGTATCACTCGCAAATGAGTGGCAGTTGTCGCAGGTGCACTAAGTCTAGCAACTGCTAGAACAATAGGGCTGTCACAGCCTAGTGTTCACAAGGTCTTACATGTATAGTAATGCAAGAGGTTTTATGGTAATGCTTTTGTTTGTTACTTACATGTATAGTAATACTGACAGACCATCCACCAAGTGGATCTAGTGTAGATCCCACAAGCGTGGCGGTCTAAGCTATGCTTTATTAAAAGCCTCTAGGTTCTTGTCGGTCACCAACTGCACTAAAGAGACCTGATAGGTCAAAACAGTGTCACTGTCTGCAGTTTTGCTAAGTGCATCGCTAGCCTCTTGCATTACTATACAAGTTAGGGATAACTTCATTTACTAGCGTTCATCCTTGGCTGAGAATTGCCTGCATTTGTTGAATTGCTCACTTTCAATCTCTCACACGAGATTTGTAAAAAAACAGTAACTGTCTCATCTTACTACATGGCTGCCACTTAAGCAAACTTCGAATGGAACTACTAAACGATGCAGCAATTACGCACATCACGTAATGTGTTTTAGCGCCAAAACAACCAGCTGAAGCAAAAAGTCGGAAAAAAGAAAAAAGCAACCTGAGCATGTATATATGACACTCGTCTTTTTGGCAAGACTAAAAATGCATACATATATGTCATTTGTCTTTTGGCAAAAGTTTACATGCGCATATATGTACGTCATCCAGTTGCAAGTGGTTAAAGACACACACAAATGATGTAAACAAAAAGTCACAATGGTAACGCCTGCTGGGGTGTGCGATCATCAAGACTTAATTGCTTTACAAAGTAAAGAGTTGTTGTATGGTACGGTATAATATTGGTGATCATTTTTGAGCAATTATTTCTATTTTACCTTACCTTGGAAGCAGATCTCGTTAGGTTGGAGATGGCCTAAAATTTGCTAGCTAGCAATTATCACCCTGTATACATTGTAACTTGTTCAGATATGAAAATTGTACAATAATGTCTCTAGGATTGAGCACATTCTGTTTTGTAGTTTATTCATGAATGCTCTGGAAATTCTAAATATTTTTGCAACAATACTTAGTGTTTTGTCACCAGCTTAAAGCAGCTTAAATATCAGCAAGCAAACAAATCAAATTATGGGATGCTAATAATAGTTGTTTTTCTTTTTAAGAAAGTTGTAGCTAAAGTCTCAGTCACACTTCATTTAATAAATCCAATTCTTTACAAAAAATTGCATTATCAATGTTATTTAACTTGTTCTTCTTAGTTGACTAATGTTAGAAGACAGTTTGTCTCCTTAGGCTTACAGATAACCTAAAACAGCTATCAACAGAGCTGTCCAAACTCTAGTTTGAGAGATGACAGGTTCTAAAAGACTATAGTCACTGTATGACAGATGTTGACTTGCCAGTTTTGATTTATGAGATGTCTACAAGACAATTACTTCACAAGAAGGCAGTAGCATCATTGAGATCCCAACCCAGGTTTAAATGGCTAGCATTGCTTGTTTATTTGCATTTCAACAATTGGGCCCATTGCGTCTCATGGTACTGTGGTTATAGTCACGCACTTCACAAAGCGACTTCATTTATTATTATTTTTGTATTTTGGAATTTAGTGCTTTCTTCTGTTCAATAATTTACCAGGCAATCAGTGTGAGTAAGCCTCAAGTTAATTATTTCTTGAGAATTGTTTGGGGCAGCTGGTCTCATATTTTGAAGCTTAGATTACAGCTCAGTGATCAACTTGATTACTGCTAATTTTTTGACTGCAGTTGCAATAAGCTTTTGTCTGGTGTTGATGTGATCAACTTGGCTACAAAAAATTTTTTGCTTTTATTCGAAAAGTAATCTACTTTACGTTGTTTTGCCAATGAGAAACTTGTTGATGAGTTGTAAGACGTTTATTGTTGATGTGTGACATATTGGTAATCACAATCTTAACCTCGTTAGTAAATGGTATTTTTGTTTGTTACTTAACTAGAGTGCTTATAGTTAGTTATTGTCACATTTTGCCATTACTTAATTTGAACTGGTATTTGGTCCTTCACTTGAAGGCCGTTTTTCATGAGTTTATACTAGAGTAAGTTTTGTAAAACTAATATTGCTGAATTCCTGTTGCATTGATCTTTAATAATAACTAATTGGTTTTGAATTTTATTTGAAATTATCTTATTATAGCTTAAACTTCAACATCATTTTTTGTGAGTGGAAATTGCTCCATGTCCTTCTTGTCGCCACCATTGCGATTATGTCATTTCTGCTTGTCGCACTTTCCCACAATAGATCCTAAAAACAATAACATACATTGTGTTCTTTACTGGCAGTGTTGACAGAGCATACTGAGATAACTAACAGTCATTTCTAATATTTGGGGAGTAAAAATTGCTCTCTTAGTGATAACACTTGCTGGTGCATACTGTTGGTCCTCATAAGCTTTTGATCATCAACCTTTAAGGCTGTCTAATGACAGATCAATTTGCAATTCTTAACTGCATTAGCAGTCTAACCATTTTACTTCACGTAATTGTGAGTCTCACAATTTTGTATCGATTTTCACCTTTGTCATGACGTAGTCTTTAGCGAACAGTTTACTACCTTCAAACAGCTTAACACTATTAGTCATTGCTTTACCAGACATGAAGTTTGAATTGCAACAGTTTCTTACTTGCAAAGTAGATTGCAATGGACCCTTTGTTCTTGGAAGATTTATGTCTCTATTTATTGACGATTGCCCACTTGCAGCATATGGTGATCATGTCTTTGGTATAACACCAATAAAAAAATAAACAACTACAATGTCACTCTAAAGCAGTGGTTCCCAACCTTTTTGTCTTGATGACCCCTTTTAAAAAATTTTGTAGATACCGCAACCCCCACTTATATTCCTTCCTAAATGCATAATTATAAAGTAAGCACTAAAAATGTTTTTCTTGCATTTAATGACAAATCAATGCGATGGTTGACCTTGTACATCTGCAGCTAACTGTGAAATTCGAGGTTGCGTGCTAGACAGAGCCAGCCTCATGTCGTCTTCCACACTCATTCTATTTCTTTCCTTCATTTTTATATGCAGAAGAGCTGAAAAACCACTCTCGCATAAATACGTCATAGCAAAGGGCAGTTATACTTGAAAAGCCAGCTTAGAAATCTGTGGGTATGATTCATACATTTCACACCAAAATTAAGAGAGTGACTTTTCATGGTAGAGAATGCGAGCAGATGAGTCATTTTTAAGATCAAAATATTGATCTTGGATTTCGTCAGGAATGCAGCTTGCATCCAGAGAAGCGGAAAAAGGATTTTGTACAAAAATAGCTTCTTGCTCTTCGAGTTCTGGAAAGTAACGTTGGAACTTGCACTCCATGGACTGCAGGTGTGCCACAATTAATTTCTTTAAATCTTCAAACTCTTCGCCCGTTTCTTCAATGCAAGAGACACTGGACAATCTGTCAAACATAGCAATGTTTCCTATATGCACTTTTCGCTGCCAGTTTTTCAATTTTGAGACAAATGCCTTCACATTATCATTGAGTTGTATAATATTTGTGTCTTTCCCTTAAAGTTTCAAATTTAGGCAGTTTAATTTTTCAAATATATCCCCAAATAAGCCAGGCTGTTCCTCCACTTATCATCATTAAAGTACGACAAAAAATTCCCTTTTATTTTTAAATTCTAAAAATGCCTGAATCTCATCCTTCATCTCATAAACGTGATTAAGAACGTTCCCTTTGGAAAGCCAGCAAACAGCTGTGTGGAAAAGCAACGTTTCGTGTGTTGAGTTCATATCCTTGCAAAGTTCTTTGAACTGACGTGAGCTGAGACCTCCTGCTTTGATAAAATTTACGATTTTCACCACCGAATTCAATATATCCTTTAGTTGAGCTGGTAATGTTTTGCTGGCAAGCGCATATTTATGAATGAAACAGTGCGTGTCCTTTGCTTCAGGTGCCAGCTCCTTAACTTGTTTTTGAAAGCCAGACTGTGATCCCAACATAGAAGGGGCGCCATCGGTGCAAACTCCACAAACATTTGTCCGTTCAAGTTGAGCAGATTCAAAAAAAGTTGTCATCTTCTTCATAACATCTGCACTTTTTGTAGTAGAGTCCAGCTCACTGCAGAAAAGAAACTCCTCTTTGAAGTCACCGGAATTGATATACCTGACAAAAACAAGAAGCTGAGCACATGAGCTAACATCTGTTGTCTCGTCTAGCTGAATTGAAAACATCGGAGAACCCTTGATCTCCTGTATCACTTGCCCTGTTACATCTTTGGCCATATCCGATATGCGTCTCTTGATGGTATTGTTAGAAAGAGAAATTTGTTTAACTTTCACCGCACTTGCATCCCCGAGAACCAGCTTTACCATTTTTAACAAGCATGGCTTCACAAGTGTTTCCCCAAAAGTCTGAGGTTTCTTTCCTTTGGCAATTTCCAATGCGACTTCATAGCACGCTTGAAGTACAGCCACATTTTTCTGATGAAAGTTTCCAGTAGTGTCAAGCCGTTGCTGCTTGAGACCAGCTTCATGGCGTTTAAAGAATGCTGCATCCTTTTTAGCATGTTGAGGGTGTTTGGCTTCTAAATGGCGTTTCAATTTTGATGGTTTCAATGATTCCGTGCTAAGAACAACGTGGCAGAGAACACACTGTGGCTTCTCTACACCATCAGTCAATAAAGAAGTAAAGCCAAGATTAATGTACTCTTCAATGTATTTTCGTTTTTTCTCCATGGCATACGATGCTTCTCTTAATTATTTTTAGCAATCTCAAGTCTTGACTGATCTCTAGTATAATATACTAGGCTACTTTGAAACTCTGTTAACTTAATAGAGTTTCAATTTGCAGCTACTGCACGCTTAATCCTATGGTCACGTGGTCATAGTTTATTACATCACAGTGGACGCATACTGATGCAATAAAGTTGTGCTACAAAGCTATCCGAATGAAATAGCTCAATGAAAAGTGACACACATCAAAGCACATACTACTAGCGGACCGGTACCTAGTCCTATTTACATTCACTTTTGCTGTTGCATTAGTAACAGCTTTGCGACCCCCTTTAAAATGCTCTGCGACCCCCACGTTGGGAACCACTGCTCTAAAGCAAGACAGTGAACATGATCCAAAGCACATAATAAATGTATTAATTTCTGAATACGACAACATTCAAAAAACCACACTCCCATACCACACTCAAATTAGAATAAAGTTTTATTGACCAAAGGAACCACCAAAAACGATCACGTTATGGTCAGTGCCACATGAAATTGCAAAAAGAAACATCACTGAACTAATTGAAGGACAAAAGTTAAGCACCTTCTGTAGATACTAGTTTGGAAAGCACAAAAATTTTCCACATCTCAGAACGATTTTCTACATATACAAATTGACAATTACAACCAGAAAATGTCCCAGACAGCATGCATTTAAATGAGGACATAGTACTTGTCCTAAAGCCTGGAGAATCTATCCAACACTGTAGAAGGTACAGAACCAAACAACACTTGCATGATGAATGCCTGTTGCAAGCAAAAAACCAAAACTCACGCCCACAACCCCAGCAAAGATAGAACCCTAAATCCTACTCCAGCATGGTCAGGAGTCTGAACAACCAACACCCCCTCCCCAATTAACAAAAACAACAAGAAATATTACACAGTGCCGCAGTGCAAGCTTTCCAATTAGAAATTGATAAGCTCCCCAGAGATGAAAGAATCCAAATTGAAAACTCAAAAAGTTCTACAGAAATCAAAAACAAATGATCAAGATATCACAAGAGCCAAAACCACACTCAGAATCCATCTACACCAGTGGTCATTCCCTTTTCCATCACAAACAATCCCACTAAGACACATCACACAAATGACACACTGCACATGTATGACCCATCTGCTATTCTATTTAAGCCCAACAATAAAAATGCTGTGGAAAGATGGAACGGAATATTACCCAGATCAATCCAAGAAATATACTCTACAGAGGTGGATTCAATAATAACCAATGCAACAAATTCAGACCTAGCCGAGCTATTTTCAAAAACACCAAAAATAAGAACCTCTGCAACCCCTCACAAAAAATGCCATAATAGTAAAGAAAAAAATAAAAACCAACCCAGTAACACTAATTACATACGTCCCTCTTCCAGTCTTCAAGTGGCACACCTCATGGAGCTAAAATATACAATCAATAAACATATATGGCCTTTAACCAAAAATATGGCAAATACCTCAATATATCAAAAGAAAGACAATTGACATCCTTTGCATCCAGGAAACCCACAAGATTGACACAATGGCCATTTTACAATTCACTCACTATCATTCTTCCCAAACTTCAGCCAGGAAAAGAACCCAGTGAAAACTGGAACAGCAATCATCATGTCCTAATCATTAACCCCACACGTCCAAATCACTCAACAGAATAATTACTAATAATGGAACACAATGCCTGATATTTAAAACTCGGAACACTAACACTCTCTTGATTAACATGTACTTACCATTAGGTAACTCAGCACAAAAGATACAATATAGGAGCTCTTGTTTGCAAGACATTCACGTTTTCCTTACCAAACACAACAAAGATCAGATCATTTTATGTGGGGACTTTAATATGGTCCTACACCAAATCAAAAAAGTTAATCCACTTCTTTCCAGGCATGACCACCATAAGCTAACTGATATGCTAGATGTTCACTCCATTGTATATGCATATAGAAGTCTACACCCTTTTACAATCTCTTGCTCGTACTCCAGCAAAAACACAGCCTCCTGTATAGATTGGATCTATATTTCTAGGTCCACAGAACAGAAAATCCAACAAAGCTCATACGAGGTGCATTCAATAAGTTTCCAGACTTTTTTGGTATGGACACTTTTATTAACCGTACACACAAAAAACTCTAATCCCCTTCAAAGTATTCTCCTCCGACATCAATGCACTTGTTGTACCATTCCAACAACTTCTGGAAAGCCCCCTGGAAGTCTTCTTGTGTGAGCGTGTTTAGGACCCTCGTCACAGCCTCTTTCATGTCCTCAATTGTGGAATAACGATTGCCTCTGAGGTTTTTCTTGAGCTTTGGGAATAGCCAAAAGTCGCAGGGAGCAAGGTACGAGCTGTAGGGAGGATGGGGAACCGTCTTGATGCCCATCTGGGTCAAATAGTCTGTGACGAGGATGGAGTTGTGGACTGGGGCATTGTCCTGATGGAAATGCCACTGACCTGATTCGAAGAGTTCTGGCCTCTTTCGACGGAATCTCTTCCTGAACTCCCTTAAAACTTCAATATAGTACTCCTTGTTGACTGTGATTCCAGTGGGAACCCAGTGAATGTAGATTATGCCCATGCTGTCAAAAAAAGGGATCATCATGAGTTTCTGGGTGGACTTGCTCTGACTGGTCTTCTTGGGTCTGGGAGATCCAGCATGCTTCCACTGGGAACTCTGTCTCTTGGTCTCTGGGTCATAACAATAGATCCAGCTTTCATCGCAGGTTACCAGGGCATCAAGAACTTGGGGATCTGAATTAATGAGCTCGACCATCTCCTTGCTGTCATTGCAACGTCTTTCTCTCTGATCTTCCCGGAGCACTCTTGGGACAAACTTCGCGCAAATCTTCCGCATCTTCAGTTCCTCACGAATGATTATGTGTACAGCTCCCACACTGACATTAAACTGTGCACTTAGTGTCTCTATAGAAATACGACGGTCCCTATTCATGAAATCGTTTATTTGGCCAATCATTTCTGATGTTCTGACTTCCCTACTCCTCCCACATCTCTCATCATCCCTCAAGGACTCCCTGCCTTCCTTGAATCTTTTGTGCCACTGAAAAACTGATGATCGATTCATGCAAGATGGTCCATAAGCAGTCTGAAGCATACCATACGTTTCTGTGGCAGTTTTTCCAAGTTTAAAACAGAACTTGATCGCATATCGTTCTTCTAATGTGTCCTCACGTCCAGATTGCATTTTTGAAATTCACCAGCTGTGACAATCAGGATTTAGTAAGGTGTACTCTAATTCGTACTGTAGCTATAAATTTGCACCTAAACAAGAAAAAATTGGTCAATCATCTTATAAGGAGTATAGTAACAACATACTGAAATATCTCAAGTTTACGGCAATTATAAATGTCTGTACAAAAAAAGTCTGGAAACTTATTGAATGCACCTCGTACATGCCTCTGCCATTCTCAGATCGTGTCTCTGCCCCAAGTATCACACTTAAAATTCCATGGAGCTGGAATGAGACCGCATCATTGCTGACACTAGCTTCAAAATGCATAAAATTTTGGAAGCTAAACCAATGCCTACTCACTATTGCAATTATAAAAAAGGAATTCAAAATAAACCTAGAATCCTAAATAGAAAATTCTTCACCATTGTCTGACCCCTTAATGTGATGGAAAAAACTTTTAAAAAAGTTTAAAGGTTACTTTCAGATACATGGTAGATGGGAAAAACATAAAATCGAAACAAAATCAAAAAATTTAGAAGCAAAACTAATTACTTTACAAATCTAGAAGAAATACGTGAAGCATTGAAAGAACTTAAACTGATTGACACACTACGCCTCCAAGGCCATAAAATCAGAGCAAACGTCAAACATTGGCCTGCAAATCAAGAGTCGTCTGAATCCTTTCAGCACACAGAACAACAACGACAATCAAGACAACATATTGTACTACAAACCATTACAACCACAAGAAACCACCATAAATGTAACAACCAAGCAGTACAATAAATTCTGAGCTGCTGAATGCCAAACCCTTAACCACGACTTATACCTTGCTGCAGTAAAACAACTAGATCCAAACGAATTTGAACCCGACCATACATTGATTACTGTCATGGAGATGACTGAAGCAATCAACTTTTTTAAAGGCAACTCTGCATCTCAGACTGACAGACTGCTTATAGAATGCTATGTGGAATTCTGCAAGCAACTTGCCCCCACTCTCCAATGTATTTACAACAATGGCTACTTCCAAAAACAATTACCTCTCTCCCCAAAACAAGCATTCATTAAATTAATTCCCAAAAATCCAAAGCCAACCAAAATCTCTCATTGGCGACCAACATCCCTACTCAACTGCAATTACAAACTTTATAAAAAATACTAGCAAAACACCTCACAGAATACCTTTCCCATTACTTATCGATAAATCAACAATGTGGCCTGCCAAATTGACAAATGATCAACATCCACCACAACTTTCTTGCTGCAATCCAATTCTCACTAGACGCAAAAATACTTATTACCATTCTTTAACTTGACTTCTCAAAAGCCTTTGATAATCTCTCCCATGACTTTCTCTTTTCCCTACTCAAACACATCAACATTCCCTCCTAACTAATTAATTAGATTCTCATTCTCCTTACAAACATTGCATCTCTTATACAAGTCAACAACAATTTTACGAACAACATCCCCTTCAAAAGAAGCATACAACAGGGATGTTCACTGAGTATGCTACTAGTTCATTTTGGCAACTGATGTTCTCACTCAAAAAATTGAAAACTGCTCAAGCATTCAAGGTCTAAAACTCTCGGCAGCACAAATCAAAACACAACAAGATGCAAATGACACTACCATAATCTTATCAGACCAAGACTCTATTACATCCATCAAAGCCACTCTGCATAAATTTTCTCATGACTGTGGTTTAGGCCTCAACTTTCAAAAATCGAAATTCCTATCTAACTCCAACTTCTGCCGTAACCAAATAAGGGATCACCTCTCCAACATATGTCAGGTAGAGACATCTAAAATTCTTGGAATGCAATTTTCTGTAAACCATGACATGGCCATCTTAAACTGGAAAACAACCTCAGCGAAAATCAGATCAGTAGCCTTAGAAAATCAAAATAATAACTTCTCTATCTATGGAAGAACACAACAAATAAATGCACTCTTCTCTCACATAATTTTTCTAGCTCTAGTATTTCTACTGCCATAACAACAAATAAACACAATCGAACACATCATACATAAATTTCTATGGTCTTCCTTCTTTCTAGAACCAATGAGGTGCAAGAAGCTTATTCCGGATCACAAAAACGGTGGAATCAGATTGCCAGACATTGATGCTAAATCGAAAGCAGCATTTGCAATAAAACTTCTCTTGGTCCTACAAAACAAGTACACTAAACATTTCTACTCACAATATGTAATATAACCTAACAGAAAACTAAACCACTTAATTCCAGGTCTCTACAAACAGCATCACCTTCCCAACGCCTGATCACATCTGGCAAAACACCTACAACATTTTAAATGAAATACTCCCACAACAAAATATATCTGAACTAGAATTTAAAGACATATATTGGCTCCTAACAAAGACACCCCCATACCCTCTCCCCACATGTAACTCCTTGACTCAGCCTACATCTTGGGCCACCATCCTCCTCAGAAAGCCTTCACCACTCTCACTTTTACCCCTAAAGACAAGAAACTAGCTTTCTGAATCACCCTTAATGCTTTCCTTTGGGACAGTTTTTATGCAAAAATTAGGAAAAACTCAACAAAAAACTAAGTTTTGCAGAAAGGCACCAGACTTTCTCAGCCATGTCTTTTCATACAACTGCCCAGTAACACCTTTAGTCCTTCTTAAATTACAAAAAATTGCCAGAAAAATAATTTAGAAAACGTAATATTCTCAAAACCACCAATTTTATTTAATGTCACCTCTCTCCAAGCAAAAGCACATAAAAGTCATGCAAATTGTATTTTTATTTAAACACTCCATTATTGAAGAAAGAACAAGTCTCCTCAAGATGCATGAATCCAAAATCTCCGACAGTCATATGATAAAACAAATACAGAAAAGAATTCAAACAAAAATCAAAGTAAAAATAAAAGCCGAATCCAAAGAAATCCAAATCAATTAATTTTTCTCTCTCTCACTTTATATCTTAATTTCAATACTAACTTAGTCTGCTTTTTTGACTCGCTCAATACAGCAAAATCTCAGTTTTTTTTGCAATAATTTTGCCAACCTAGAAGTGCTATAACCCAAACTAGAGTTGAGAAGCGTTTTGTCAAAATATTAGCAAATAAACGTCACACCAACTTTGAAATTACTGGGTAAAGAAAAAGAATTTGGCAAGAAAGATCTTCTCGCTGCACATCCAATAAATGGATCTTGCTGAATTCACAGATCCAAACTGGAAGTACTAAAACACACAAGAGAAACCACTTGTGAAAAGGAAAATATTCAAGACAATAGATCTTATCAACTCCCAAAGCAAAAATACTGATATAATTAACAAGCAATTATCATGGGAACCAACGGCTTAATGGAAGAGGTTGTCCACTCTGTGGCACTCCCATCTACAAAACAAACAGCCCCTTACAGTTCCTTGGTATCCAACAGGAAAGATGGGGTAGTGGTTAGAGCATCCACTTTGCAGTCGGTAGATTGGGGTTCTATCCCCTTGTTGAGTCATACCAAAAGACTTCAAAAAATGGTATCCACAGCTTTCCTGCTTGGCATGCGGCATATATGGGAGGTTGTGGAGAACAAGCTGGCAAGTTTGCTTGTTGTGTCCTTGGTCAAAGCACTTAATGGGATGTCCTGCCTTTATGTGGAAGACATGCACCCAGACACCACGAAAACGGCAACTCCAAAGCAAATGTGGACATCCTGTCCAAAATATAGCAATACAATTCGCTTTCTCATGAATGGAGGATGAATATGGCAAACAAAAAAAAATCCTGCCATCTTCTGAAAATCATATCAAAAAGGTATGAAGATCGAATGATAATTTATAACAAAAGATCTGGTGAAAATTTACACCAACAGGAATAAAAAGGATCAAAAACTAATAACAGCTAACCACCAACAACCTACAAAGCAAATCAATCGCTCTCAAAAGAATCTTATGAAGATTAATAAAAACAGAACTTTGTTGCTTTGCAAAGATGAAAACAGACCACAACCTCTAGCCCATTTCAAAGCAAATATCACATATAAAAATACATCTGCTAACACTCACATTTTTGTAAATTATTTTGTTTTTGTTTTATATGTGTATTTCAACTTTTACAAAAAATATATTTTTATGTAATTAAAAAACAGGCTTGTTGGCATCTGTTGTTATCAGTGTTCTTATGAAAAATATTTTATGTTACAGAGTGTGAGCATAAAATAGATTGATCCAGCAACAAATTATATGACAAATTTGTGAAACCTTTATTTCGTTTTTACTAGTGTAGAGATTTTCCTAAAATATTTTGAATTTTATATTTCTTTGAGGCACAGTAGTTCATATTTGTACCATAAGAGTGCATTTGCAGTTATTTCATATCTAGTAATTCAATGGCCCTGCTGTATTTATCTTGCACGCATTTTTAGGACTACCTGTCTGAAATTTGGATTTTTACAGTAAGTTGGGAAAAGTGTCACAAATGTAATTAGTGCTGGGTTCAAGTAAGCTTAAAAAAATACTTAAGTAGCAAGTAATTTTTGAAATATTATTTAAGTTACTTGAGTAATTCAAGTAATTTTAAAAGTAATTAGAGGCAATATGGTATATTTTAATCACCTTATCTTCTACACATTCACAAAGAAGGATTATTTGCGTGCAAAGTAGCTACATGCAAAGCACAAAGAATCAATCATTTCATCACTCAATGATGATCTTAATTTTGAAATAAACAGTCTGGCAGCACTGAAACATCTTTCTGCTTCATAACATGTCATTTCTTTCTCAATGTATGTCAAAACATTCTCTTGAAGATAATCAAAATATTGATTTTCTGTCTGCCATAAAATGTTATTGAGTTCTTCTGTTTTTGACTTTTTCATAGGGGGCTCCTTCGTAATGTCATTTCTAAGATCTTTAGCACTCTATCAACAAGGTCATTTGGAAAAAGTCGTGAAAAAATATCTTTTGCCACTTTTGCAAGCTCTTGTTTCTTTGGATAACTCAAGAGTGAAGACTCGACCACTTGCTCATAATTGTTTGGGTTTTCTATATACCTTACAAGGCCACAAATCTCTTTGTTTCTCCTTGAATCAGTTCTATCCGTGACAGTTGCCAATAATTCCTGCAAAATGGCTCCTGTTTCTTCTGCCAGCTTCTTAAGCACAATTCAAAAATCTTCTCTTTGAAACTGTGGCATCACATCTACAAAGAGCAGTTGTACCAACCTCAATTATTTCTAGACTTTTGGACAAGTCTTTCACAACTGCAACCTCATCCCCTGTCAAACATTTTGATTCCAGATTGAGCTCTTTCAATGTAGTGTCGATAGGTGCCTTGAGTTCCAAGAATCGTGTGAGCATCTTGAGCAATGAGTTCCATCTAGTTTTGGTATCCAAGAGCAGAGAAAGTCTTTTTCCAAATTCCTTTTCACAGTTCTTTTGCAAGCAGTCACTTTTCAGTGTTCTCTTCCTGAACACCTTAACAATTGCTCTGACTTTTGAAATAGCATCACTCACGGCATCACCAAAATCTGCATTGTAATCATCTGGCAAGGTAACTTGCCAGGGTTCGTCATCATTTTCATCACCAGAGCTCTCAAAAACATCATACACTTGAACTTCTGTGTTTTCATTAGTATCCTCTATATTGTGACGTTTCTTGTATAAAACACCACAAACTGCGAGATGCAGTCCATGAGAATGGCATATTTGGTGGATGGTGCCAGAAAGCTCCCCTGTTTTGATCATTACTGAAGCATCATCTGTTACCATGCCAACAATGTGATCCTTCATGGTCAATCCGAAATCTTTCAATCGCTTCTTTACAAGATAAAGACAACGCTTTGCTGTCATTAATCCCTTGATTCTCAACATTCCTTCTTCTTTTGGCTTCTCCCTTTTCAGGGTCGCCACAGCGTGAAAGTATTTTCCACTTCTCCCGGTTGACTTTATCTCCTTCCCTAGCTCCAACCCTTTCCATGTCTTCTCTTGCCAAATCCATCCACCTTCTCCTTGGCCTTCCTCTTTTCCTTCTACTTGGCACCGCCATCTCCATCATCATTTTTCCCACGTAGCCTTCTTCTCTCCTTTTCACATGGCCATACCAGCGTAGCCTTGCATTTCGAAGCTTGTCTCCTAGCTGTGCAATTTTTGCAGACCCTCTCACATATTCGTTTCTTATCTTGTCCTTTCTTGTCACTCCCAGTGCCCATCTCACCATTTTCAACTCTGCAACTTCCATTTTTCCCACCTGTCTTTCCGTCACTGCCACCATTTCCATTCCATAAAGCATGGCTGGTCTGACAACACTCTTGTACATTTTACCCTTAACCCTTGCTGATAACCTCCTGTCGCACAGAACTCCAGACACCTTCTACCAACTCATCCTGCCTGCTTGTATCTTTCTCCTCACTTCTTCCTCACATCGTCCATTGCTACTAACTGTCGAACCCAGATATTTGAAATTTTTTGCTCTCTTTAGCTTTTCTCCTTGCAGCTTCAACTCTTCGCCATCATCCACATCCCCAGCCTTGATTCTCAACATTCCAAGTGACTGTAATGTGGCATCATTCAGGTGCAAATTCAGGCCCACATACCTTTGGTTTTTGATTGACGTCCACTCATCCAAGGAAATGGAAAATCTTTGTTTGTTGTTTATTCTTGCAGCCAATTCTTGCCTAAAATTTGTCTTGATTTTGTCTGTGAATGAAAGAAACATCTTTTTCATGGCTTTTCTTGTTTTGGAATCTTGAGGCCTTGAGCAGCCCAACCATTTTGAATGTCCTTGCTTTTCTCAAGCTTGTTCATTGGCAATAAATCTACAGCCAACAGTCTTGCAAGAACAACCTCAGCAGAATCTTTTTTCTGCAAGCATGATGGAATTGTAAGTTGTTTTTCTTTTAATTTAGTATTAAATTCCTTGGGTTCAGAGCATTTTCTCAAATTGATGCCTTCTTTTTTCTGTAAATGATAGATAAAAGACGTAGTAGCTTGCTTTGGATTGAACTTAGCTGAGCAGTATTTGCATTTCACAACTGAATCATCGCCTGACTTAACAAGAACATGTTTTCAAACTTCTGACTTCTTGCCAGTAGACTCTTTCCAATCACTTGAGTTTGACATGATGGGTTATTTTTTTATAATCTTTGAAAACAGACTAAAAATTAAAGCAAAACAAGCTAGTTCAGTAGTTGAGATAAACCTGAAAACAACAAAAATTGGTTAATTGAGGCAATCGCTAAACCTTGATACTCTTATCTTGAAAATTTGTTTAATCTCCATAGGCTTTATCACAATTAAAAATTACTTATAATTCTCAAGTCGTCCAAAAAATACTTAAGTAAGTAATAAGTAAAAATTTTACTTGAACCCAGCACTAATTGTAATATTACACTGGCTTTTGTATAGTCAATGATTTGTTATGTAATAGTTGCTTCTATTATCACCCTTAATAATAAGTGGCTGCTTTTTTCAAAACAAAATGATTCGATTTTTTTAGTTTTGCTGCTAAAAAATGAGCAGAACAAAGGGGTTATAAACTTTTAAAAGGTCAAAAATTGCTACATTAATGGTAAAGAGGGTTTTTTAGAAAGGATAATATCTTAATATGTGAAGTTCAGTAATACAGAAATTCATCAAGCAATTCCCAGATTCAGAAAATTTTGAAGTTTTCACGACTGAAAGATGGCTGGCAAACCCAAAGTTACCAGCCTGAGAGATGATCATATGATGAGGAGGATGGTAGTGCACTTGCTTGTGTTTTTGAGAAAAAACTTGGCATTGGAAGAAGGAAACTAGTGGAAGTTGATACCAAAACTGCGTGCTTGGTAGAAAGCCCTCAAAAACCAGTAAAACCCTATCATAAGGGACAAACATTGAGTTTCCAAAATTTAAGATATACATGTAAATGGATATGGATTGTACTTCAGTCAAAGCGAAGCTGTAGCTGGAATCAGTCTATAGTTTGTGCTTATCTCATTTGAAGAAACCAAATTTCACTATCAATGTACCATTCGTAAAGTCTTACTGAAATACAATGTAATGAAATCAAATCAATGCATACAATATTAGCCGGCTCACCTGTGCCACCTGCGAGGCCCCTATCGGTAATGTTGAGATTAAGAATATGTAATTCATGCAATTTAATAGAATGTCAAAACTTCAAATGTCTAAATATGGTGATGCCTCACCTGCATTCTCAATTTCCCTTAATCCACACCAGCATCTCACATGCCAGCTATTCATGATCTTTCACACAAAACTAAATCTCTACTAGCCTATTGCAGGCTAGTCCATCCAACAGTGTTTCCGGCATAAAATGTAAATATGCCCCTCTGGGCAATTTCAGATCATGCCATTGATCCATTGCTGCATTACTGCATAGGTCTATGCAGTAATGTTGATGTTGATAAAATAAAACGTTGATGTTTTTTGTTACATAGCCAAATGTCGTTTCAACACAAAACTATCGTTTTTTGAAAGGTAATTGATTAAAAAACTCGTGTGAGGTTGCACATAGCCGCTACATGTCTACCAAGTCTCTCAAATCCTTGGTAACGTCTTATTTGTGCTGATTTTACCACAGACGTTCTGAAACTTAGCAAACTTTTATCTGTTTAATTCACCGAGTGCTTGAAAGCATATCAAAACTGTAAAAGGGAGCCTCGGTAATTGATAGGTATTTTCAGGAATAAGCTATAAAAAATTAGGCCAACTATTAACAAATTTTTTGTAGTTGTGGCTAAATCTGTGTGAGCAAAAGCTTCTGGCTGGGAGTGTGTTGCTTCATCTTGGCATAAACACATTTTGGAAAGAGGATATTAGCTCAAAATAAAGCACTCGCAGTTAAGTTAGGGTAATTGCAGGGGGTCATCATTAATGTTGAGGTTAAAGATATTTGATGAGACTGCTGGTCCTACTTCATCCAATTGAGAGATGTGAGAACCGTATTAAACAGTCAAGTGTTTTTAACGTAGCCAATTCTTGTTCAAAATCAAATTGACCAAAAAAATATCAGGGTTTTGCAGATAGGTGCTATATTTTTCCCAAAGTTTGTGGAGTTCCTAGCTACCTCTTGCCTGCCCTGTTTCCAGCATAGCCGTACTTAGAAACTGAACTTGCTTCTAATTGAAACAGCCAATGATATCACAAACGTTTACGTGTTCATTTCATGAAGTGCATGGAAGCACAATTTTATGGTTATGGGAAGGTGCCAAAGTGATCGATATGTATTTTTATGAATAAGCTATTAATTATGTTGCCCACTATTTACGATTTTTTTGTAGTTATATGCTAGGCTGCAAACTCGAACTTGATCAACTCTGTATTTAGTGTTGAACTCAAAAAATAAAAATTTCTGGGATCGAGCTCGAAAAAGTCTCAGTTAAGTTTGAAATCATTAGTTGAGTATTTTTGAAAGGGAAAAGTAAATAATATTTTGCAATAATGTAGGTCTTAAGCCCGGTCTTGGTCTTTGGATGGTTATATATAGGCATTGTGGTTATGGTGCAGGCGTAGTATGAGAATAGTAGACATGCTACAGGCAAAGTATGGATAGTACAGGCACAATAGGCATAGTACAGACATCGTAGGCTTAGAGCAGACATACTAGGAATAGTACAGGCATAATAGTTATCATACAAACGTAGTAAGCATAGTTCAGGCATAGTATTTTTAATTCTGCCAATTCTACAGAGATCACAGTTTAAATGTTGGCTGCGTACATTGCAGCAAAGACGAGAAAAAGCACAGCAAGCATGGCAAGGAAGCACGTTCCTTTGTAAACACTGGGGGGTGCATTTGGGTCAAAAGTTTTTAATGAGCCAACATTCACACAAGCTTTGGCACTGTCTTTTTTGTTTCATGTAGATTATTAATCTGCACTGGAGGGGCAAATCAAAGCAACGATCTTCTTGCTCCCAAAGAGTCTAAGGTGCACTTTCTGTCCCAAAGTTGAACTCCGTTATGTCACTTGTGGTATTGTCTTCTTTGTGGCATTGCATTTTCTACTGGAGATAAACATTTGTCTTGATCTGTCTCTTCTGTCTTCCCTCTTCCCAGGCATGCATACTTTCAATATGGACTGTACCTCAGCTAACCAGTCTACTCAGGGCAGTTCACTTTCCTCACTCCCTTCCTTGACCTCCTATATTTTCTTTGCGTTCTGTCTCAAACCACTTCCTCTCAATGTTCTCCTTTTCTGTACATGCTGCTGCAAAAGCTGCTCAAGTAGCCTACATTGGACTGAAACTCTTGTTTAATCACTGATGCTTACGATAGATGCACTATGCTTATTGTGCATACTATGTCTGTGCTATGCTTACTATGTTTATGCTTGGTTGTAATATACCTGTGCTATGCCTATTATACCTGTACTATGAATGTATAGTACTACTGTAGTCGTAAGATCGAGGTCTTGGTCTTGGATGTGATGTTCTATGTGTTAACCAGGGCTGCACACTCTACAACTTGGTCTTTTTTGTCAAACTCAAACTTGAGCTCTAAAAATTGAAAATGAAGAACTCAAGCTTGGACTTGTAAATTTTTTGTAAACTCAAATAAAAATTCATCAAATTTACAACCCTGATTGTATGCTTATTTGTATACTTTAATAAAGCCTTTGGCTGCGCGCATTTTGCTAGGTCCTGGCATAAATGCAGCAAGGAAAGAACAAACTTTTAGTTATTGCAATTGCAGTAACGTCATTAGTAATGTCGAGGTTAAGAATATGGGTAGTTGTGAGAACAGTAACAAGGGTTTAATGTCTTTTTTGACACAGCCACTTTAGTGGAAAAAACTAGTGGTGGTAGCACATATTCGCCATCAAAGTTTTGAAATCTCTAGGAATGTCTTATTTGCCCGGTTTTTATCGTGTACATAAAAAGTGGACTTTGGCACTTTATCTGTACATAGAATTGGTTGGCTGTTTCTGAATTAAAACAGCCAATAATTTCTCAAACTTTTATTCATTTTTTTCACCACTTTCTTGGAAGCATAAATGTGAAGTTGTGGGATAAGGGGACGCCAAAGTGATTGTTGTGTAATTTCTAAAACTTATACTACAAAGCACAATTCTGCATGTGTGTGTGAGTGTGTGTGTGTGTGTGTGTGTGTGTGTGTGTGTGTGTTAACTCTTCCCACACTACTGGACATACCAGCATTACGCATGGCACAATAGAGCACCACCCAGGGGTGAGTATCATAGGGTGTTCATGACATCAAAATGGTGTCACAATCAAAGTTTTTTTTTTTATTAAGTCGCAAACTCTTTTATGACATTCATCTTGGGGAGGTGATTAATCGTGCGAAGTTTCGTGCTTGCACGCCCAATAGCTTTATAGATGTTAAAGCGTTTGTACGTACAGACAGGATTACTGCTTTTTATGTTTGATGTTATACATTTACTATTTAGTTCAGGAGAAGCAGCAATGATTTGTTTCTCATTTTTTTGCTATTGCGACCATCGAGTGAATTTGCAAGTTTTCATTTGGCCCTTAGATCAGTTTGACAACACAGCTGTAAATTCTAAAATACCAGTGCTTAATAATGGTCGTGATTCGGGGTAACCCCGCGTGCTTCTGCTCAAAACTCGCTTCATTGACGTTCAAGGATTTATTGACGCAACTAAAAGTGGCGAGCCGAAACAGATCCAGAAACACAATTGTTGTAGATGGGTTACCAATACAATCATTAGCTAGACTTTACAAATACAATCATCAGCTACTCGAGTCTTATTCAAATAGAATTGTTGTTAATTCCAATACAAACTCTAGCTAATAAAACTATAAATGCTGTCCGAAAACTAGAAATAATTCCAAGCAGGTGCCCAGCTTCCTTAACAAAAAAACTACTACTAGTGAGCTAGTGTAACAAAGAGATTCAAATAGATTGCAATGTCACGTGGGAAAGCAAGGCGGAGCAGAGTGAGATGCGCTAGACAAACCACGCAAACCGGATTGATTACGCAGTTGTGAATTGCAGGTATGCATGCAAAATCATTAAAAAAAAGATATAACAAAAGGCACGAGTAGACCAAATCACTCCCCTTCAAGCGCGGAAAGGAATGAGCAGCGATAACAAAACCTATTTCGGTTAAAAGCCGGAACCAGAGGAGACAAATGAAGTCGAAACACAATAGGCACATCAAATAAACCATACATCATTACTCGCAATAACAAAACAGTAGGTCTAAATATCACAGTTAGTTCTTTAGCGGTTGCTATTAAGTAAAGTTTGTGAATAGGTCGTATTAGTGTACGTTGACCGGAGAGACGCAATTCGCATTTTCGTACTAGTTTGTCAATTCCAAGGAAGGTCTTAGTGACAATGGCGTGTTCCCATAAGCCGCAGGGAGCAGCTCGGCCTTTCATTCCGGGTTCCAGTATTATTACATAATTTCCTGTTTTCACATTTTTCCGTGGCCGGAACCATTTATTTCAAAAAAGTAAATGTGGTGACATATGGCGAATCCATGCTTCCCAAAATTGTTTCACAAAATATTGAGCGGATTTATAGGATATTGGCGGGTCCAATGGCTCAATCATTCGAGGTTGTGGAATGGAGGGTTGTCCGTGCTGGTAAAGCAATGTATTTCCAGTGTATGGTTCTTTATCTAGATCAGGGGTTCTTAACCGGGGGTAAATTTACCCCTTGGGGGTGAATTTGACCTGTCTTGGGGGTAAATTTTGTCAGCCAAAAATTCAAATTTTTACCTATTACAATAGGTATTTGTAGAAGTGGAAATATAAAAAAATATTTGGGGGTAAATTTTACTTTTGAAATTTGCCAAGGGGTAAATAAAGTTGAGAACCCCTGATCTAGATCATCAACAGATTTAGGAAACAAAGGTCTGGAATTCAAAAGATAATTAGCTTCTGCAACAATAGTTTCCCACTCATTTCGAGTGTATGCTCGAGTGCGGTAGTTAGAAGCTGCATCAAAGGCTCTGCGGCAGCTTCTTATCAACGATTCTGCCACTCCGTTCATGTGACTAGCTTGTGAAATATTGTACTTGCACTCGAACATAAAGGAAGTGTGATAAGCGGCCATAAAGTCACCTATGATCGTTTTATTCTACCCACTAATCCTTTGTCTGATGGGGTTTTCAGCACCAATTGAACGCTTTTATTTGATCACTAAAAGCATGAACAGGGTGAGTCCCTTCGTTTAGATACGAAACGTCGCCAAGCTAAGATAAAATCGTTTGTAGACTGGGTTTCAGTGACTTCAAGGTGAGCGACTCTTGTGGTGTTGCAAGTTATCAGCAATGCACATCCATCAATTACAGCATTTCTTGTTTTTCGAAGTTTAATGGGGCCAAAAAAATCAATAGAAACTGATGGAAAAGGGGGTTGGTTTCCTTTAGATCTGAATGTGGGCAGTTGTCCCATCTGCTGTTTCATCAAGTTGCGTCTGTTGATTCGACAAGTTATACATCGGGCAGCAATTTACTTCCAATAGCTGTTTGCCACGTAGAATGTAAATACCTTCTACACGCAAATTAAGAATAATTACACGATAACCTTGATGCCCGAGCTTTCGATGCATATACTCTGCGTGTAATACCACAAGTTTGTTGTTTCTAGGCAGGGTAATAGGTTTGGTTACTTCATCGTCGTACGAAAAGTTTGATAATCGTCCACATATGCGAAGTAGGGCAGGTTGAGTGTTTAAGAGACTTCAGATTCATTTTCTTACGAAGTCGTTCAGGCTCTCTCAAATAATCCTGTGCAATCCAAAACAACGCGACGCCATGGCGTAGTGGTTAGAGCGTCCGCTTCGCAGTCGGTAGACCTGGGGTTCATTCCCCTGGTCGAGTCATACTTAAAGACTTTAAAAAATAATATCTATAGCTTCCCTGCTTGGCGCTCGGCATTTAAGGGAGGTTGTGGAGAACAAGCCGGCAAGTTTGCTTGTTGTGTCCTTGGGCAAGGCACTTAACGGGACGCCTCCAGCTTTATGTGGAAGACAGGTGACCCGGAAATGGCAACTCCCAAGCGAGTGCGGACTCACCGTCCAAAAAATAGCGATGCATTGTTTTCTCGTGAATGGAGGTTAAATATGGTAAATAAAATAAAAGAAAACACAATTTTGCATTGGTTAATTCACGTGACGTTAAAATAGAAATTCTATTTTCGCGATTTATTAAAGGTCTTTTTAACCATGCGACTACCCGAACTAATTTTTGCCATGACGAAATACGTCCTAATAAATGCGATGTAAAATCGATCAACTGTTCTGAGTGCAGCACAAAAGGAAGAGGACGTTTTTCCTCACCTTGTGCCGTTAGGAAAAGTTTATTCAAAGAGGTTTACCAAGAGGCCATTCTTTTGAAGGCAACAAAAGAAACTGAGGTCCTAAATGCCATATTGCTAACTTAGAAACATGAATAGGTTTCGTTGATGCATCAGCTGGGTTTAATTTGCTATTAATATATTAAAAATATGCAAGGATATCGGACAAACTTCCTTGAATTTCTTGCACACAAGTTGAAACAAAGGCCTTAAATTTCGATGAGGGCTTAGATAACCAATGAAGAACAACAGCGCTATCAGTCCACATATACAATCAAAAGCAGAAATGATAGTTTTAATAGAAGTCAGCATACGAGAGAGGATGGGTGCACCCAGCAGCTTCAGTCTGGGGGTAGATTTCCGTTTGATGGGCGCTACAAAGGATTTAGCAGCAACAAATCGAAGAACAGATTCATCTGACGTGGGCCACCGCAGCCAAATTGCGGCACCATATGCTTGCTCTCCTTTGTCACAAAATCCATGGAGTTCTGCATTGCCGGTTACATTGTCAGGTTTTACAGATCGTGACAGTTCCACTTGATTGAGAGCTTGCATTTCCTCGATTATATACAATACGCTTGATTCAATTTCTTTGCTTACGGGGTCGTCCCAGGATATGTGCAAAGCCACAAAGATTGAAGCAATATTCGTAACCGCAAGGTAACAGGAGCGAAAATTCTAATAGGATCCTAAAACTTTGAGATAACCCGAAGGATGGTTCGTTTAGTGAGAGGATCGGTTATTCTAAAATTGGGATTTTTGGGCTTGAACATGTCATTAGATTTATCCCAATCATGACCTAACACGCATAATGTTGGTTGGTCAGGAAACTCATCAACTTCTAATGAATTCAAGTGCCAACCTTTGACAGAAAATTTTCCACTAGCCAATATCGCATTGATACTTTCTTTGGCTATGATCGCTTCAAGTTCAGAAGGGTGTGAAGTGACAATGTCATCCATGTAACAGTGATGCTTGATAATTTGCTTGGCAATGGGGTGCATTGATGACAGTTTTTCAGCTAAATAATTGAGGGCACTAATGGAAAGATCAGGTGCGGGTTTGTCTCCAAAAGGAAGTCGTTTCCATTAATAGTCATTGGGTGGTTGATGGATATTTCCGTTTTTCCACAAAAATCTGTGATAGATTCTATCAATTGGTTTTGTTTTATTTGATTGAACATCTTTCTTATGTCTACTAATAGCAATGGTGTTACTGCGCCAAGCAATCAGGACATGAAGTAGGTTGTTAAGCAAGTCTGGTCCTTTGTAAAGGCCATCATTGAGTGAAAATCCATTGTACTTCGCGGCGGAATTCCACACAATGCTGCAGGATGTTGATTTTCCTCGACTGAGAACTGGAAAGTGATTCAAATACCAGCCATTTTCCCGAGTAGCTTCCTCTTCTGGAACAGGTTCTGCGAATTTTTTGATAATCTGGTTCATCTCCTCGTTGTAGCTTTGCAATAGATTAGATTTCACTAGTCTGCGTTCAAGCAATTTTAGATTAGACAAAGCCTAATGCCTATTAAATTTGAGACAAATAGGAAAGCCTTCTTTGCAGGGCATAGATACTTCAACACGTCCACCTTCGGTTGGATGAATATTCTTTTTCACGTGTTTTAAGAACTGGGATTCTTTTATATCGTTATTAGAACTAGTACATTTTTCAGTTGGCTTGACCCCAGATAAATTCGCTTCATACCAAGACTTTACGCAGAGTAAATCATTCTCAATTAAACGGACATGTTGCGATTGCACAAATCCCTCAAGAAGGGATTCTAATTGATCAGGTCCAAAAACATACCACCCTAAAGACGTTTCTGCAGCTGCAGGACAATTGTGCGGTTCAGTAGGATGTTTTAGATAGGACATGGGGGCCCTTAAATTCGCATAATCATATCCAATAAATATGTCAACTTCGCTGCTTTCTTTAGGCAAATACTTTTTGATTGCTTTTAGATAAGAATAGTCTTCAAACAACTCGTTTTTTAACCCTTACAATCCCGTCGGGACATATATGTCCCAAGATTTTGCATCACAGTACCAAAGTGTTCTTTGGGACAAATTTATCCCAAAGTTCAATACCGTTGGGACATATTTGTCCCAAGAAAAAGACTAAAAAGATTTTTTGAATTTAATAAAAACCTTAGTAATAACATTCAGTTGCTTAGTTTTGAACAAAATTTGCATTGTGCATAGTAACAAATCGGTATTAAAAGGGTTACACGGAGACAGGTGAGCCGGCTTTTCTAATTCTAAAGCATTAATGTTGTATCGACAAGACCTTTTGTCGAAACGACGAAGAATCCAAACCGACACGATAGCAGAATTTTCATAGCGATAGCCACCACCAGCTACACCAAGTTTTTGGATGACGCTCTAACTGAAGTTTCTTAACAATGTGCTTTTTAATTAAAGTAACATCACTTCCGGAGTCAAAGAGAGCTACGGCTTGATGCCAAGTACCGTTAGTGTCTAATAATTCTACCAAAGCCGTAGGCGAGTAACGAAAGTTAGGTGCACATTCATTTGTCGATCGTACAGAAGTCTGAGATGGTTGAAAGCTTGAAGCATTGGCATTTAGCGAAAAGTTTTGTTGGGAATTTTCAGCACGAATCTTGTTTTGCTCAGGTTTGGATACGCAAGCTAGTAGAGTGTGATGAGATCGACTACAACTCGTGCATCGGCGCCGATAATAGCAGTCTCTAGGATCTTTGTGCATTGGTGAAAGACAAGTAAAACACCGATGTAGGCGTCTCGTTGCGTCAGTTCTTTGTTGGGGTGAATAACTCATAAGTTTTTCACATTCAACAAACTTATGACGTGATTTGTTACATAAAGTGCAACGATCATCAGAATTTGAGCGCACTTGATTGATCGTGGAGCTTTTCGGTTTACTGGTTACATTTAAAGACAATTCATTTGCGAATGTTTCTTCCAACTCTGTTTCAGTTTGCAGAAATTTGATAAGCGTATCAACCGAGGCTAGTTCGTTTTCGGAATGCAAATAACGACGAAAGTTGCGAACTAAAGTAGTTGTGAGTTTTTGTTCGATTAAATCGAGAGTAGCATGACAATTCAAATCGCCATTGCGATTAGCTTCTTTTGCGCGACGAGAATATTCCTTAATTTTTTCTAGCACTCTTCTCATTTCACGCGCGGAATTTGAGGCCATTGGTTTTGTTTCCTTTAGTTTAAACAAAATAGCTCTAGGTATGCATTCCGGCGGAAATTTTTCATAAAGTCTTTCCCAAACGCCATTGGCTTCATGTACAGACACGCAATTTTGCAGGGTGAGTTGCAACATGGCAGGAAGAGCTTCTTCATACAACAAAATAGATAATTGCTCTTGATCACTATCGAGCCCCGTTAACTTAAAATAATCACTTTTACGCTCAATTTC
This sequence comes from Trididemnum clinides, assembly GCA_963675345.1. Classification (NCBI taxonomy): domain Eukaryota; kingdom Metazoa; phylum Chordata; class Ascidiacea; order Aplousobranchia; family Didemnidae; genus Trididemnum; species Trididemnum clinides. Next base: position 24,185,096 of record OY776284.1, on the reverse strand, counting down.
AACGAATTGAAATTAACAACATCACCGTCCCACTTGGGAATACGAAGATCCCTTGGTTTAAATTTAGGCTTTGTTTTGGTATTAGATGTTTCAGTAAGTTTAGATTTAGATTCTGCTTCTGCCCTTCTTGCGTTAAAAACTTGTTGTAAATTAGGGAGGTCGGCTTCCCTAATTTCATATTCAAGCTCATTTTTTTTAAATCTTGCAATGCCTTTTCATGTTCATCTCCGGGAACGTTTAATAAGGTCTCAGAGATGGCATCTAAATTAGATCGCAAACTACTGAGAGTTGACTGTAGGGAAGATCTTTTTTGTTCAAAAATTGATTTATTTAAAGTGTCCACGTTTACGTATTTTCCCAGGCTGTTTAATTGTCTCGTGACAGAACTTTTCAAAATTGTTCTGCGTGCTTTTAATCGAGTATATCTCTCCATTCAAAGCGATTTTATCCAAACAAAACAAGAACAATCTCACCAAGCTTTGTAGCCGCTTTTTGGTAACTGATTTGGGGTAACCCCGCGTGCTTCTGCTCAAAACTCGCTTCGTTGACGTTCAAGGATTTATTGACGCAACTAAAAGTGGCGAGCCGAAACAGATCCAGAAACACAATTGTTGTAGATGGGTTACAAATACAATCATTAGCTAGACTTTACAAATACAATCATCAGCTACTCTAGTCTTATTCAAATAGAATTGTTGTTAATTCCAATACAAACTCTAGCTAATAAAACTATAAATGCTGTCCGAAAACTAGAAATAATTCCAAGCAGGTGCCCAGCTTCCTTAACAAAAAAACTACTACTAGTGAGCTAGTGTAACAAAGAGATTCAAATAGATTGCAATGTCACGTGGGAAAGCAAGGCGGAGCAGAGTGAGATGCGCTAGACAAACCACGCAAACCGGATTGATTACGCAGTTGTGAATTGCAGGCATGCATGCAAAATCATTAAAAAAAAGATATAACAAAAGGCACGAGTAGACCAAATAACCGGCGCGATGGTGCAGTGGTTAGAGCGTTCACATTGTAGTCGGTAGACCTGGGGTTCATTCCCTAAGTCGAGTCATACCAAAAGACTTTAAAAAATGGTATTCACAGCTTCCCTGCTTGGCGCTCAGCATAAAAAAGGGAGAGTGTGGAGAACAAGCCGGCAAGCTTGCTTGTTGTGTCCTTGGGCAAGGCACTTAACGGGACGCCTCCAGCTTTATGTGGCAGACAGGTGGCCCCACCCGTACTTCACCGGATTATAATTGTGAAGTTGCTAACCCAGCATGTCAGACGACTCTTGGGTACCCACCAGTGGCAGTCCGCCTTGTTGGTGGTGGGGCTACCAGTCACTCAAGACTGGTTCGAAATGGGCTGCCATCTTCCTCTAGCTTAATATCAATTAGGTTGACGGCATGAACCTGAATTACCGTTCATGCCGTACCTCCATCCCAAGGAAGAGGAGGGGTAAACTCACACACACAGTAGACCAAATCAGGTCGCATTCTTCAATGGTGTCAGATAACAGTTTTGGTTCATGTTTTGTGCATGTTCTCCGAGAAATAGCCTATGCTGAGGAACTATTACTCCATGCTGACTGCATAACACTTTCAGCGTCTAATCCAGATGGTGCCACAGCTTGAGGTAAAGAATAGGTTATGGTCCCATTACACCTACTGTTTGCACATATCCCTACCGCAACACGATAATAGTACTGATAATAAATATAATTTCTTTTATTTCCGAACTGCAATTTTCGAATTTTTATCATAAAACATTGCACTAATTTTAGCATTTGCAAAACTGGTTTTAATTTATTTTTTTTTAATTTCATTAAGCAATGCTAATACAGCTCTAGCTGTGATTGATTTATGCAGTAATGCATTACGGCAGTGGTCATCAACCTTTTTTGTATGCGGGCCACCTTGGCACCAAGGAGAGCTTTGGCGGGCCACACTAATACAATTTTAGATAGATTGACTCTGTGCTTGAAAATAACGCATTTTTTACTCAGTATCCAACGCTACATGTTGCTAATATGCACAGAACCAAGCTACATATTGCTAGTATGTATCAAAAGATACTGCAGCAACAAAAATAATTCAACAACGTTACCAGGATCAAGCTACTTCAACAATGCTGTTGACTTCTTTAACAATGCCTTATCAATAAGGGCACTTGTTTGTGCACATACGAGTAATTCTAGCACGGCGAGTGATTTCATCAGAATATTTACTGCCAAGCAAAAGTGATGTGGTCTCTTCGCATGACAAATGATATCTTGCAATTGGCAGCTTCAGGAAATGAGGAAATTTTGAACACATTACTGTACAAGCAACAATAGTGACTTGGAAACATACCTGCGTAGAATAGGCTACAATAACAGGAAGAAAGGAACCAGAAACTATGAAACACAAGCTTATCGAAAACACCGAAAAAACGCTTCCAGCGTAACTCATGAAAGACACTAGTGATGGAAAGTACACTAATGTTTACATGACTTTACAAACTTCAAGAAAGCAACCCTTGGCTCACAGCTAAATTTAGTTAGATCTTATTGAAATGTAAGTAAGTTTTGCATTGAAAAGCGAAATAAGCTCAGCAAAACTAATAAAAATTTCGACGAGACCCTTGTTGCTTAATGTTTTTGCAAAGAACATCAACATTTACATTAAAATTCGTGACATTCTCAAAATATCATGCAAATGTTTGTCCGTCAGCCTCGATCCGATTTTCGATTTTGCAATCTTCATTCGTGAAAACGTTTGCTCACATACGTAAATGCTACCAAAGACTGTAAGCATAATAGCTGCGTTTTCCTTCAGCTCGGCAAAATTATCAGGAATTCGTGAATATAACTCTGCTATTTTGCACTCCTTATACAAATCTTGCCACTTTAAAGATGCTTGCAGTTCTATCAGTTCCAGTTGAAAGCCTGAATCTACATTTGTAGGTAACACAGTAAATGGATTTTCCATAATCTTATCACAGTTTCATGCTTTTGGAAATCACAGAACTTGTTGGCAAACTTACTTTGCAGTGTTTCAAGAGCTTTAGTATACTTTTCTAAGTCAAATGCCAATCCAGTTTCATTGTCAGAAGCCAGTGTTTTACAGTTACTGAATTGTGTGAAGTTGCCCTTTGCAATTTGGTCCTTGAAAAGGTCAAGGTTAGACAAAAATGCTTTCAAAATAGCAAACATATCTGAGATCAGGTTTTTTTTGCCTCGCAATTTCACATTAAAAATATTTAGATGCTCTGTGATGTCACTTGAAAAAGCAAGCTTACGAGCCATCTTGGATCAGCAATCAAATCAGCCTCTTCCTTTTTTCTTTTCTCTTTCCGAAATTCATTTATTTTCTTGCGGAGTTGAAAAAACGTCGCAAAACCTTTCCTTTGCTAAGCCAGCAAACTTCATTGTGGTACATCACATCTCCATATTCACTATCTAAATCGGCAAGGAAGGTTTGAAATTGGCGGTCGTTCAAAGCACGATTTTTAATAAAATTCACGTTTAATACAACCACGCTCGTCACATGCCTCTAATTAAGGACTTTTCCACATAAAGCTTGTTGGTGAATTGTGCAATGAAATTGCTTTGGTTGCCCACCGTTTGCATAACTCCTCTATGATTCTGAATTTGGCATCTATACCACGAATAAAAATTAACAGCTGGGCTGTGTTAGTAGTATCGTTGCTCTCATCTATAGCAAGAGAGGAGTACTTAAAGAACTTTGCGCGTTTTTTTTAGTGTCTCCTGAAGATGTTTGCCAATGTCTTTGACTCTTCTAGTAATCGTAGAAGCTGATAGACTAACGTATCTAATGCAAGGTAGCTTATGGGGACACGTTTCTTCCACAATCTTTATCAAGCACTTCTGTAAACTCACCATCTGTAAAGGTCAACCGCTCTCCCCTATAAACTGATCCATGTAAAAACTTGCTCTCACAGCTGACTTGCTGACATTTTGCAAATTCACAAACACGCTTTGCTGGTGAGAAAGATTGTTCTTCAAAGTAGCAATTGTAGCGTTTCATTTTCATTATTGTACAATATTTCCATGAATTCATGCTAGTATTCATGTGAATTTCAATGTAATTTAACCTAAATAATATTTTCCTCATACTTCGTATTTCGTATGTTTTTGATACGTGGTTCTGGCAATAGTTGACGTCTCGCCAAACAACGTTTAACATTCACAGTTTGAATCTGTATGAAACCGGGACAGACGTGATTTATAAATTCCATATAGCTAGTTTACAAATTTTCCAAAATACCAACTGATTTCTGTATTTTGTGTTTATGTGTAATTCTATTTGAATAAGTTTGTGGATTGTTAATAAAGTAGGTTTAACTAAGTGTGATTACTAAACCTTGAACACGTCTAAAACCTACACTATCTTTAGATTGCTTACTTCTTCACTTAGCTGCTTGAACTTTTTGTGGCAACTTTTGAAATGGCGTTTTACGTTGTACTCTTTCTGTATGATTACTTCATTGCATATTAGACAGGTTGCTTTGTTTTTATTTAGAACAAAAAAGAAATCATTCGTCCACCTTTCATTAAAACTTCTACCTTCAGTTATTTTACGCTTCCTATTGTTAGACTTGGAAACCGACATTTTACTACGTTTCAACTTTCCAACAAAATCGGTTCTGTTTTCTGTATCATGTTGGCTGCCAGCCGCGAATTTCGTAATGCGAAATTTCTTTCTTCGTATGCCAACTCAGTTTTTGCGCGAAAACTTTATCAAAATGCCGATTATGACGTGACAAGGGAGTCTTTGCCTTTATTTTAACTTTTAACTTCCCAGGAAAATTAACAAGAAAAGTATCTTTGGTTATATTTGTGTGCTGATGCCTTCAGCGGGCCGCACTAAACAACGTGGCGGGCAGTCAGTTGGTGACCCCTGCATTACGGCATTTTGACCACACTCGCAGAATCCGTCTACCGTATAACAGAAAAGAGGTTCGTCGTCATGTGAAGCTGATGTTTGTTCATCGACTCTGATGTTAGTGTATGCATGGCTATGCCATGCCCAGGATATATTCAAAATTACTGGAATATTTTCCCATTTTGGGCAGTGTGGGCCAATATGAATCTGTGATATGTTTTTGGTATACCGCATTTGTATGCTGCACTCGCAGCCAACTCTCGTTGAACATTGGCTAGGGCAACGCTGGATGCCAATTTAAAAATAGATATGATATGATCGTGTGTTTTGTTGCTTTTATTGACCTAGCTTGTTTCTTACTAATTTGTGGGCTCTAAATAACAAAGTTTATGGTGCCGTGTTTTAAGTCGTGCAGGTTGAAGCGTGTTTTCATGGTAACATTAATTTTTTTGTTTGTGATAAAATTGAGCTCTGTCAGCGACTCAACAGTTGCCATGTCATCTCTTGATTTTTATCAAATATTATGGTAATGTTGTTCATTCAGCATATCGTAAAAAATGACTTTTGGGCATTTATCAATGGAACTCACCTTAGTGGTGATAAAGTTGTTATAGTTAATGTGTATTTATGATTGGTTCAAAGTCGATCCTTTTCCAAGTCTGATTATGATTAAATATGTTGTGTCAAACTTAATTACCGTTTTATGCTGGGTGCCCATTCCAAGAATGACAAGGTTAAAAACACTTGAACATCGTAGGTTAACTGTTATATGTTTAATCGTCAAAATGATACCATTTTACATAATCGTCAAAATAACAAAAACGCCTATTGCATCTGACTACGTCGGTAACTGCAGTTTTCTAAATTTGTTGTGACTTTTTGTTTTGCAGAATGCTGTACATTCAAGGTGTCGCTTTGGTTTGGAATACGTTTTTAAGCTACCGAGCAAATGCTTCACTCAAAGATGCGCAAAGCCACACCAAATAAATAGAAAAGATCATTTTTAGGCCTAAACTGTGAATGAGTGAGTTTATGTTTACACTGGTGCATTTAGAACTACCAGTATTTAAAGTTAGGATGTGGCAGCAATAAAGTATACTAAAAGAAGCTATTAAGAAATAATCTTGACATTGTGTTGGAATTTTTGATGCAGTTGCAGCCGCACTTGGCTCCGCAAATGTAAGTTGGTGCAGTCAAGTTCGTTTTGAACAGCTGTGTGTATAATGTCAGTTCGCCTGTATACGTTATGTTTCGCTTAATCTAAGCCAAATTCTATCTTTTTCATATATTAAGGTTTGCTGATAATGTCAATTTGCATGTAATCACACCTTGTTTGTTTCCCTGACCCAATTTGGTCTTTCAGTTAAGTTGGATTGACTCTAGGTTTAGGTTAGTAGTTGTAAAGCGTTTTCTTACTTTTGATCTCTGCTAATTCAACTTAAGGGATACCTAGATTATTGAACGGTTCCACTAATTCGTAAATTTTTGAAGGATTATACTAGTGTTTTAGCATTGCAATAAATATCGTAATTGTACAAAATACCTTTGCGTCAATCAAAAATTAATGAATATTTTATAGCATCGTTTACTGCTTGGCTTATTGTTTACAGCTGTGATGCTCTATTCAAAAGGGCATAATCAGCTTATCACTTTAGTACACTGGTTTTCAACCGGTGCGCCATGGCCTAGTAGTGGGCTCAGCTTAGTATTATAATGCTAAAGTGGGCCTCAGCGCCTAAGTCGGTGGGCCTCGGACGGGTGGTTATAAATAGGCATAGTAGACATAGTACAGGCATTATACAAACACGGTACGGGCATAGTTATAGTACAGGCATAGTAGGCGTGGTACAAGCATAGTACAGGCATAGTAAGATAGCACAGACATAGTGAGCATAGTACAGGCACAGTAGGCATAGTATAGGCACAGTTGGCGTAGAACAGGTATAGTAGCCTAGTACAAGGAGAGTAGGGGAGGTGTGCCACCGAAAACCAGTCGTACCAGCATAACAAAGTCTCCTTTCCTATTTAAAAATAATTATGTTTAATTTTATGAGTTGAGATTTTAAGCATTGAATGGGTACAATGAGATTTCACATCAAGAGCTGCGGCGTATTTATTAATAAAACTAAATTTGTTGTTTTGCTAATTGTGCGTAAATTTGAATATAATTATTGTTAAAGTTTGCCTTATCTCAGTAACAGCACTGAGCTAAGCAAGGTGATTCTACTTAAATAAGGAGTATCGTGACAGGAAGTTCCAATCTGCCTAACTGAAAAACTAGCAATTTGTTATTCCACGATATGAGTTCAATCCCCATACAGGACGGCTTTAATTTATTATCACTTTGTCAGTACAGTATTTTTAGCTTGAGTTAATCAATCAATTCAAAATACAGTGTAGATCAGTATGACAATATTCAGTATTTAAATGTTTAACTTCACAAATTAACTTAACAACATATCAGTGTGTCGACAACAGTAATAACACTCAGTCAGGGCTATCAGTTAAATTAGTATTAAGTCAGTCGATCAATTAAATCAGTCAGTTAAAACATTTTCAAATTCAGTTAAGAATAAGCCAGATAAAACACTTTGCCCTATCGCTATCTCAAAACACGCGAATATTAATCTTTTCAGTGAATTTAAACTTAAGTACATGCAGCAACGAGTCACGCTACCTCGTGAGAGCCTAGCACATCAACTCTCTCTAGCGTCTCGCCGTGAACTATGCAAACTTGCAATTTGATAAGGAATGGATCTGGGTCCGTATTTTTAACAATGATGTTACAAAAAAACTAAAAAGGTAATAATCAACTGCAGTTGGTATTTGAGCTAGTTTATTATTGTTTTTGGCCTATTGAACTATGCCTACTATGTCTGTACTATTCCTGTATTACGTCTACTATGTCTAGTTATAACTACCGGACCACGGACCTCTGTGTATTTTGAAAATGGGTTTGCATGTCGAATAAGCTCTAATGCAACCGTATGAAACAGACTAGCGGCGTGCAAACTGCGTATGTCGTTCAGCCAAACATAATATTGCTGATATGGGAATAAATAATGCTCCCCAAGGGCCACAAGGTTTTTTTAAGGAAATGTAAAACTGTGCGTATTGTTCGTAATCTTATTTCTACGTTATAATTAAACTGTCTTGAAAGTAGTGATCTCTGCTGTTTATTCGCTTAGTTGGCAGATTGATAGTGTAGTCAAAGCTATTTAAGGAGCTGTTTTATTTACCTTGTTAGATAATTGTGTTGGTGTGCTTATGTTTTAGTCTGCCAATTGTGCTTTCCAGGAGTTTTGTTTTTGACTGATCAGGGAATGGTGGGACAGCGAAGGACACCTAAGCAAAATTGGGTCTATAATTTTCTCTAATGCAGATTCTTTTGTAATTTTGTCAAGGTTGAATGCATTACCAACAAGGCTGACAATTAACAATAATATGCCAAAGTAACTTGGATCGTTTAAATATTTACAAAAATGATATTGGATCACTTTGTCCCTCTTTCCCCATCTTTATTATTTAGTCGTACAAGAAACTTTGTTCTGCATCTTGAGTTTGCTGATATTGATGACAATCCTGCACAATAAAAAATTTTACGTATGCAAAAATATCTCTCACTCTATCTCTGAAAGGTATATTTTGCAATAATTTTACTGCCTTGTAAGCTTAAAATATTTTTTTAAACCGAAAAAATTAAACTTCATCTTAGCCAATCAAAGATTTGTAGAAAATTTCTAGAGTATTGTGTTGAAGTATTTTCCTTCGAAGTCCCCTTGAAGGAACAAAAAGCTTTGATACTTTTTACTCTGCAATATGATTCATTAAGCTCAGCCGCATATATTTGGTTAGCCAAGATATGGTTATTTTTTCAGTTTATAACAGTATTTTTTAAGCTTACCACGCCATGAAATTATTGCAGAAAATTGTTTTCAAAAGCTGACTTAAGTAAGATTTATCGTAATCTTGTTTTATAAACAATGAGTTAAATAAGGTCTCTTCCATTTATAGATTGTGTCAGTAGCCCACGGTGTGGTCATCTCAGACAACCTGTTTCAATAATCCACACCAACGGCCAAACAGCCTACGCAGTCCGCTTTTTGTGCCTGAATAGTTTTGTTGAGGAAAGAATGTGGCTGTGACAACCAACTTCTAATTGGTGCTGGGTTTAAGTAATCTTGAAAAAATATTAAAATAACGAGTAATTTTTGAAATACAGGGTGTCCACAAAGTCTTTAGACAATTAAAAAAAATTATTGATATTACAACTGACGTTGGAAATGTCTGAAATGTTTAAATAATATCAATTAAATGGTCAAGTTTTTATTTAAAACATTAATGAACGCTATCTCTGAAATGGTCAAATAATATTTTTTTCTTTTATTTTTTTATTTACCATATTTATCCTCCATTCACGAGAAAGCGATGTATCGCTATGTGTTGGACGGTGCGTCCGCACTCGCTTGGGAGTTGCCATTTCCGGATCACCTGTCTTCCATATAAAGGTAGGGCGTCCCGTTAAGTGCCTTGCCCAAGGACACAACAAGCAAACTTGCCGACTTGTTCTCCACAACCTCCCTTAAATGCCGAGCGCCAAGCAGGGAAGCTATAGATATTATTTTTAAAGTTAGGTATAACTCGACCAGGAGAATGAACCCCAGGTCTACCGACTGCGAAGCGGACGCTCTAACCACTACGCCATCGCGTCGGTAAATAGTTAAATTTTTATTCAAAGCATTAATAAATTTCTATATGAGCCCCATTTGTAGCGCGAAGAACTTCTAAACGATATTAAATTTCAATCCACGTCCTTCTTAACATTTTTCATCAGTTGTTTCCACAGCGGCAGTTATTCGTTCCTTAAGGTCACTTATGTCTTTTACTTTGGTGCGGTACACAACATCTTTCACGTAGCCCGAACAAGAGCAGAGCGGATGGATTTCGTAGGGCTACGACTAAATGACTGATGAATACGCTCGATGCCTTTTTCAGAAGTTTTTGGCCATCCACTCCTCGGTTTTAGTAGCAACGTTCCCGTTTCCACAAACTGCTTATGCCAATTGCAAATCAACTGACGTGCTGGGGCTCGTTTTACATATTTATCTATGAAATTTCTTTATGCTTCAATATCAGATCTCGTTTTGATAAACCAAGAAACACATTGTGCTTTTTCTTGTGGAGTAGTCATTTTTAACAAGGGTTGAAAATCAATCATTGTATTTGGCTAATTCAGCTCTGAAATAAAAAAAAAAGTAATATTATAAAAAACTTCAATAAAAACTGATTAATATGCAAAAAGAATTATTTTGATAGCATTTTCAAAAAGTTTTTAATGAATTTATAAAATTGTCTAAAGACTTTGTGGACACCCTGTATTATTTAAGTAATTCAAGTACGATAATTTTTAAAAATCACCTCGAGTCAATAGAGCGTATTTAAATCACTATTTATTAAACATCCATGAAGAAGAATTATTTGCGAACAAAGTAGCTACGTGCAAAGCACAAAGAATCAATTATTTTATCACCCAACTTTGAAATGAACAGTCCAGCAGCACTAAAACACGTCTCTGCTTCAACAGAAGAAGGTGAAAGTGAGTTTGGACAAGATTTTAGGACATACCTTTGTTGCTTTGTAAAATACCATTTCTTGCTTCAAGTATGTCAAGACATTTTCTTGAACACGATTCGAATGTTGATCTTCTGGCTGCCGTAAAATGTCATTGAGCTCTTCTGCTTTGGATTTTTTCATAGTGGGCTCCTCCGTGATGTCATGTTCAACATCTTCAGCACTCATTAATAGTGCAATTGGGAAAAAGTCGTGAAAAAACATCTGTTGCCACTATGGCAAGCTCTCGTTTCTTTGAATAGCTCTAGAGTAAAGACTCTATCACCAGCCCATAAATGTTTGGAGCCTCAAGATATCTCACAAGGCCGCAGATCCTTTTTTTTTCTTAATTCAATTCTATCCGTGACAGCTGTCAACAATTCCTGCGAAATAGCTCCTGTTTCTTCTGTCAGCTTCTTGAAAACATACGTACTCAAAAATTTTTTCACTATTTGAAACTGTGACATCACGTCTACAAAGAGCAGTCGCACCAACCTCAATTATTTCTAAACTTTCGGCCAAGTCTTTCACAACTACAACCTCATTCTCTGTCAAGCATTTTGATCCCAGATCGAGCTCTTTCAATGTATTGTCAATAGGTGCCTTGGCTTTCGAGAACCGTGTGAGTATTTTGTGCAATGAGCTCCATCTAGTTTTGGTATCCAAGAGCAGAGAACTTGTTTTCGTCAATTCTTAAATTTTACTTTGGTAAATAGCCTAACTAGTAAAAACTTTATTTAAGTACCGTACTTACTTAATATCTTAGAAATCATACAAAAAAATCCATAGTTAGGTTGATTTTGATGAGAGATATTCCACCTATCCAACTCCGACATATCGAGCGATTCCATTTCTGGTGCTAAGAACTCAATAAGTTAGATTAAAAAAACTAAATCAGCTCAAAACTTTATTAAAATTTAAATACACTAAAACAAATGCATTTTGCTAAAAAGCATCATCAGTACTGTAAAAGAATAAAAGAAACTAAATCTTGGGAACCAAGCAATTAGCTGTACTGACAATTGTCAGTTATTATTCTTTTACAGCATTGATGATGCTGTTTAGCAAAAAGCATTTGTTTTAGACTATTCAAATTTTAATAAAGTTTTGAGCTGATTTAGTTTTTTCCATCTAACAAAAAAAACCAGGGTGTCAACACCTCCATGGGCGTTTTGGTCACGTCGTACAGTTTGTGCCATATATTCAATCCTGCTCTAACTAACACGTCCAAGCATTGGTCTCCATAGACTTTTATTGCAGCACAAGCCATCGCTATGGCAAACAGGCAACAAGCTACGCACCACCAAACATTGATCGTTTCAGACGCATTGTGCCATATATTTGACTGTGAGATAACGCAACCAATCCATTTCAATACAAGCTTCGCAAACATTTGTGGCAGAAATTGATGCAATGTCAACCAAACGATGAAAAACTAATCCAGAATTTATTCAATGTTCTATGCAACGACATCGAAGATGCCTAATTTTCACATGGAGCCGAAAGAAAAAAACTTTAAAATTAGATTGATATTTAAACTAAGTTATTCATCAACAAATGCTGAACAATATTTCATGGCCCAAATTGAGCTAGAAATTGGCGGTTGCTTTGAAAAGCTTTTAAATTCATGTATAAAATAATTCAGAAATCACTATAATGAACTTTTTTTGATATTTCGGCATATTGGTAATCTAGAACCGGAAGTGACTCAAAACAAACATTTTTCAACTACCCTATCTGCACCACTTTACCCTTCACTTTAAGTTTCCAAATGGTTCAAGCTTTTGCAGCATAACATCATGAACATACGAGGTGTGTCATAAAAGTTCTAGGACAATAATTTTGTTTTAAATTCAATCAAAGAATTATACATTCTCCCTTTCAAAGTAGTCCCCCTTGAGTTTAATGCACTTTTCTATTCTTCTTTTCCATGCATCGATGCACTTCTGGATTGACTCTTGGGAGATTCTCCGAAGCTTCTTTGTTACGGCATTTTTTATGGCATCCATGCATAGAAAATGTGTTCCTTTAATGATGTTTTCAGCTATGGGGAAAAAAAGTCACATGGAGCAAGATCTAGTGAATAGGGGGTTGCTCTAGCACAGCAATGTTTTTATCCGCCAGAAACTTCCGAATACTTAATGCAGTGTGTGCAGGCGCATTGTCGCAATGAAGCAATCATGTTTTCCTTTCCCACAAATCTCGCCTTTTTTCCCTTACTGAGCGAAGCAAACGTTGCACGATTTCTTTGTAAACATGCTGATTGACAATCTGACCCTGCGACAAAAATTCATAATGTACCATGCCTTTGATATCAAAAAATGTTTTATTTCTACTGGTGGAAGGCCTTCCGCCCCTGGGGTCATCCTCACCATCCTCACGTTCTTCTTTGAATCTTTTGTGCCAGAGAAAAACTGTTGAACGAGACAAAGTCTGCTCTTGGTAGACTTGTTGAAGCATACAGAGAGCTTCTGCAGGAGATTTTCCCAAACGGACTAGAAATTCAAGGTTGGTTCGTTTCTCTGTTGTCATTACTAAATCGTCGAGCAAAATAAGAAAATTTGTAAAACCACAGTAAATATGTAAACTATTTTCTTCTACACATGAAATGTATAATAAATGTTACAGTGAGCTGAAATTGCGGTTAAATACTCTCAAGAAGTTATTAAATCGTCTGCCATTTAACTTGGTCTTGTAGCTTAATTACAACTTACACAGAGGGCACAGTCCTAGAACTTTTATGACACACCTCTTATATAGCATTGTCAAGTTTTATAACCAAAACGTAGTCGTTACCTTCAACTTACTGACGTTCTTGGCTTTTTCAAACAGAGTGTGCCGCGAAACCTTCACTACTCAGTAATAGCGCATACATTTTCCTACAAACGCCATTGGGTTCCATTGAGGCACAAATTGTCGCTATGGCGAAACAAAAACCTACTGCTCCAAAAATTACAAAATTTTTTTCTGAGAAAACCCGTTATTGCAAGTACATGTTGGCCATCTCAGACTTGTGTCCTTAATCCGTGCCAACAGCCAATGTAGTCCGTTTTATGCCTCGTTAGTTTTGGTACTAAACGGCAACAAACTTCAAATGCATCAAATTTTACATTTAAAAGAATCGAAGATGTTTGCTCGTCTGTAAGCATTTTGCCCATGTCCGACAGTTTGTTCCACAATTCCGACCCATTCACTACACGGCGTTTGCATTCTCCTCCGGTATCTATAAACGTTTATTAAGGCACAAACCTTCGCTGTTGCAACTAAACGACGATAAACGTCGCTAAACATACAAATTAAACAAAATACTTAAGGGTGCCTGCAATTCGGTGGGCATTTTGGCCACTTTAGAAGGCTAATGCTACCAATTCTATTTTGTAGAAAATCATCTATGAATTCCCCTACACACCTCATAAGCATTTATTGCGGCACAATTGTTGTTATGGAAATTAAACTGCAACAAACTTTGTTTAGCACGCAATGTTGAGTTAAAAACTCGGCGGTGTAAGTGGATTTGTGATCAATTTGGTCATGTTTACGTCTTTGGCCATCATTCCAATCTCACAAAAAAGCAGCCCATGCAATCATCTGCATGCCTCAACAAGGTTGGTTGTGGAGCAAATCGTTGCTATCGCAACCAAACGACTGCAAACGTTATCCAACGAATAGATTAAACAAAACGTTAAAGGAATGTCTACGGTTTTTTAAGCATTTTAGCCACTTCAAACGGCTTGTGCAACATATTCGCCCTGTAGCGTGTCGCGCCTCGCACCTCATCGAGCTGCCATGCCAAACACCTTTTTGTCCTTTTTATATTTTTTTTTGTTAGTTTGCTTTTCGCGGCTTAGCACCTTGCTCCCGCTGATGTGTGTAATTCTAGTTGTTTACTGTAAGAGCTGTGTTTGCTAGTTTGCAACTTCGTGCGTCCCCAGTTTAACGCCCAACTCGTGCACCGTTGCTGCTTTATGCTACGATTTTACTGATGAAGTAATATTAACTGACGAAGTATCTACCGTCAGGTTTGTAGCTGCTCGGCTATCTCCGATTAAAGTGTATCGTGCTCCTATAGTCCGCACGCCTGGCGATGTAATCTCAGCCCAGGAATCTAAGCCTGCATGGCTTTCCGGCAATCTGGTCGTGATATTGCAACGCGTATTTGTTTATTATTATTGCTTGTGTCTAAAATCACACACATTTATTTTCCTTTTATTTTAGTGCTAGATATGTGTATGTTTTTGTTCTCTCATGGTAGCTCGTTAGTCGGCTTGCCTTTCCCCGCCATTAGGTTGTTTATCCGTTGTTTTCGTTTATGTAACGTGTGCAGTGTCCTGGTTACATGGACATGTGCAGCGACCTAATTCGTGGTGACGCGTGCAGTATTTTGTGACCGACCATGTGGTCGGAGATTTTGTGCTCTCTTTCTTCGTCGATCGCCGTGGCGGACGGACGTGTTCTGGTTGTCTGCATTTCTCTTTCGTTGTTGATCGTCGTGGCAGAAGGACGTGATTTTTGATTATCTGCCACAGCTGCGTGAATTGATGGAATAAAATATTTATTACTGTCATGCTTTCTTCCTTGTGACTTCCATAGTTCCCAGAAATTGGGGCTCAGTCAGCACCACGCTCTTGTTCAAGGAACTTATTTCCTACAGACCTATCGTAAAGCGGCCAATTAGCGTGGAAAGCCTTTTTTCAATCAGCGAACACCACAGATGTAAGAAGAAATAATATTTTCATGCAGTAAGGAATCATCTTTGATAATTTGCAAATTTTTATGAAGAAATAATATTTTTATGCAATGAGGATGATCCTTGTTACTTTGCAAATTTTTATATATGTATTTCAAACATCTCTCGCCAATTGCAATCGTGGTATTGTGTTAACTTTAGGTAGAGAAGTGATGCGAATAATATGTGTGTATGGGACACAAAGCGGAAGACCAGACACAAAGAAAGTTTGTTTTTATGATGAAATGGCGAGTGAGTGGGACTTGGGAAATTCTAGCGAAATCATCCCTTCTTTGGGGGATTTCAATGGACAGGTGGGGAAATATGCTGAGAGTTTTGAAGGTATACACGGGGAGAATGGTATTGAGAAAAGAAATGCAGAAGGAAGATTAGTAGTTAGCAATTTATTTCATTTCTGTTTCTCACCACAAAAAAACTCGACAATCGGATATAAACAATGAGCAAAAAAGGAATGCAGGTGACAAAACGAATTGATGTTAAACATACTCGATTTTTTAAAAGATACATTAAAAAGATTGCAGAAAGGGGCATGGTCACCGCACCTGACAAAAACATCAAGCAAAACAATTGAAATAAAAACAAAAAAGAAACTACAAAAGCAGTCAGCCAAATAAACAAAATTTTACCCGAAGTAAAAAAACCGATAATAGCTAAAAGAAATACATTCCTTTTAGTCCCAAACTATTGTTACCCTAACGTGGGGGCTAGCAGGTACTACACCTTGCCCAAGGATGACCTGTGAGTAACGACAGTTAAAGAGTTAGCTCCGTTAACACTCTATGTAGGACGCTGTCGCCGGATGCAGTTATAGTTTTACTGCCCAGGACTCTGCATTTTGCAGATAAAGAGTAGCACTATAGCATTGCGTTTGATTTTTATGACCTGATTTTAATCACTTGATTGTGGATAATTTAAGAAAACCATTGGAAGTATCCCTGTCTATTTAACTCAAATAAAAGTTAATCATTTAATCTAATGAATTGACTGAAATTTCAAGGACCTATATCGCAGATGAATCTTCCCTATTCTTCTTCTTCATCAGAAAATATTTCGAGGAGCAGTTGTCGCCTGAAGTTGGAGATTGAGTATAAAATGATGATTCGCTCATTTTTAATTGGTAGTTCGAAAGTGGTTGGCAGATTTTGAATAAGAAAGACAGCAAATACCTATTCTTTCACTTTTTATCCTACTTTGCAAGCTCGTTTTAAAATTACATCTTTAAGCAATCAAAAGAAATAGGTTACCAGTCTTAAAATATGAACATATTAATCTACTGATTTATAACAAATTTTTTAAAGCATTTGATGAAAGTGATTTAATAATTTTGAGTGCTGCAGGTAGTTTATTCCATAATATTGGGCCTCTAAATTTCAGTGTTTGTTGCGTGTGTTTTATTCTGCAATACTGAGGGCACAATTTGGACTTGGATCGAGTACGAAGAGTGGCTTTCTCCCTAAGAAAGTTCGAATCAAAGATGTTTAAAAAAAAGCAGGAGGAAGAGATTTATTAAAATATTTGTGCATATATTTGGCAATTTCAAGTTGTCCAGACTGTTGTATTGTTAGCAAATTGTGTTGATGAAAAAAGTTACGGTACTGTTTTTCTGCTTCTTAGTATTAATTAAATTAATTGCTTTGGTTGAAACTTTTTGCAACTTTTGAATCATAGTTATGTTGCCATGGCACTAGGATATTAAACAGTATTGCACAAAGCTATTAATAAGAGAGTGATATACTCGTAAGGTTAGCAATGAACTTTTATCAAGATACTGTTTTATTTTATTAATTGCATGATAGCTACATCTGAGTTTTTGCAGCAACCACTGCATATGTCGCTTCCATGAAAGATGTTTATTGATGGTTAAACCCAAAAACTGGCAAGTGTTTACTGTTGTTGTTGTTGGTTACCCGACCCCTTCCGAGGGATGGGGGTATGGCGGAAGACCATGGAGCCCCAGATGCCGGGCAACTCCCCAGGGTCTGGACCAGAGGTTGTAAAGAGACAGAGAGTCGCCAAAGAGTGAGCGGCGCAAAGAGTCCGTAGCTGGACAATGCAGAATGAGATGAGAGATGTCCTGGGATGAGTGTCCACACGCGCTGCTGGAAGGATTTTCGATTCTGCCAATCCTAGAGAGATAAGAACCTAAAAGAAGGCTGTGTCCGTTGCAGCGAAGACGAGAGAGGACACAGCGAGCATGACGAGGGAGCACAAGTTCCTCGATGGAAATTGAGGGAACCTGTGTGTCAAAATACTTTGATGAGACAGTACACCTCCAGTCCGAGATAAGACGAGAGTAGATACGATAGGTAAGAGGAGAGAGACTACAAGTGATTGCGGAAGGCGCAAGTAGCCCTCCCGGTCTGGCCAGCTCATCAGCCGCGTCGTTCCCAGGGAGAAACGAGTGTCCGAGGACCCATTGTAGCCTGATAGAACAGGAGGAGAGAGAAGACAGTTCCTGCCAGATCTGCCAGAGAGGTTGAGATAAGAGGAAAGATGGAGGAGAGAACAGAGTGGCGAGGACAGAACGAGAGTCAGATAATAGGAGAAGAGAAGAGAAATGGCAGATTTGTTGGTGCTGCCGAGACCAGCAAAGAGCGTGCAGAATGGCGCAGGCTTCAGCGGAAAAACTTAAACATACTAGGCCTGTCGAAAAGGAAAGAGTGACCTCAGTGCCACAGAGAGAGAGCAGTTGGCAAGAACGCCAGAGTTGCTCTTGCCAAAAGGAAAAGGAACAGAGCCGTCAGTCCAGAGCACCAGATCATGAGGGGGAGAGAGTCAAGATTAGCGAGAGCCGCACCTTGGCGGGTGAGAGGGGGATCAGAGCGAGAGCATGGAGTGGAAAGGGTGGACTCTACGGTGAACAAAGGCAGATTCCAAGGAGGACAGGGAGGGCAAGCAAGAAGAGCCTCCCTAGAACAAGTAGAAGGAAGCATGAGCGGGTGAGTGGACGCAAAAGCTCTCCAGGACGATCTGCAGAGCCTTGGTTTCACTCCAAGTCTGGCCAAATCTAAAATAAGAATGAAGGTTGGGAGACAAAGAGCCCGCTTATAAGATAAAAGAGCGAAATGAGTCAGGGTGACTCGCAGGGGAGGTAAAGAAGACTCGGTAAGTAGTAGAGGGATAGGGGTGGATGAGAGGCAGCCGGTGATGGCGCGACTGGCCGCTCGGTGGAGGCGTTCCAATTTGGTGAAATTGGTAGCGCTTAGGAAAGGAAACCATCCGGGTGAAGTGTAAGTGAGAAGGGGCCGAAGAAAAGATTTGTACAGAACAGAGAGGGACTCCTTAGAGGGGCCCCATGAGGAAGCAGAGATACAGCGTAAGGCCTTGAGACATGGGAAGAACTTGGCCTTCAACGAAGATACTGCTTAGAAAAGGAAAGAGTGCGGTCGAAGGTGATTCCAAGAAAAGCTAAAGTGGGATTGAAACGGAGGCTGGAGCCGAGGAGGAGGTTGGGCTGGAGGTTAGCTTGGTGGGGATCCACTGAAAAGAAGGAGGCCTCACATTTGCTCGGATTGAAAGGAAGACACTAGTACTTAGACTAGCGCTCCAATCGAAACAGAGCTCCTTGTGTGGCCTCCACCGCAGTGGGGACCGAGGAAGAGGAGGACCAAATGGCCAGATCGTCAGCGTAAAGAGAGAGGCCGGAAGATAATTGATGAATAGAGAGAAAATTATAGGGCCAATAACGGATCCTTGCGGAACACCTCAACGGACTCGAAAGGAGCGGCTTTTGTGATTTTGAAAAACCACACAAGCGCGCCTATCAGAAAGGAAAAATTGAGTCCAACGAGCAAAGCAAGGAGGAAGGCCAATCGAAATAAGTTTGTGGAAAAGGGCGGGATGCCAGACAGAGTCAAAAGCTTTAGAGAAATCGATAGTAGAGAGGATCGTCCGAGGGCCCAGCCTGGGTTTGTTAAACCCATCCGAAATAATCTGAGAAAGGAACAGAATTTGATCGAGTGTAGACCGTCCAGGGCGGAAACCGGCCTGGCGAGGAGAGAATGGAATAAGATTCCAGAAAGAAAAGTAGACGGGATAGACTGATGTCTTCAAAAAGCTTTGAGACGCAGGAGGTGAGAGAGATAGGCCGGAAGAAAGCAGGAGAGTCGATAGGCTATCCCATCTTGTGTATGGGAATAATGGAAGATGTCGTCCAGATGGAATGAAAGGAATGTGAAGACCAAGAAAGATTGAAGATGTGAAGAAGAAAATCCATGCCAGAGCGAGGAAGCTGCTTTAGCATGGGATAGGCAACTTTGTCTAGACCAGTGCCAGCGGGCGAGGAGAGGTTGAAGGCAGCCGCATGAAATTCAGCGGGAGAGAAGGGAGAGCAAAAGGACCAGTGAGACTCCTTAGGGCAAGTGGCTCGGCGGAGCTCAGAGAGGTAGCCTCTGGCTCTGCGACGCAGAGCCTTTGGCTGAGAAACGGAAAAGTGGAATTTCAGGTAAGCGGCATAGACCGAAGCCGATTCCCTGGGAGAAGAACAGTTGGGAAATTAGGAGAGGAGGAAGGAGAGCCAGCGATAGAGCGAAGAAGAGAGTGTACAGACTTAGGGTTAGACCTAGGTGAAAGAGAAGAGCAAGTCGTCTGCCATGCCTCAGCCTTGGCTTTGGCGATGACTGACGAGGAGCATCGAGAAGCGGAGATGAAAGCCTGGCGATCTTCATCACTTCTGTGAGTGGCAGCAAAAGCCTTGCGTCTTTCACTAACCGCTTCTTCCACCTCAGCAGACCACCAGGCTTTAGGAGGGGGTTTGATGCGGCCGAAAGGAATGGAAGATTTGGCCGCATTCAGTGCCAGAGAGGTAATGAGAGCAGCAGCAGAGGAAAGAGACGAGTATTCCTCTGCAGAGGGACAGTGGCAGTCAAAGTAGGAGGCAAAACCATCCCGGCAAGCTTTTTAGAAATTGAAGGAAGGGGGATGCTCGTTGGGGCGAAAGAGCGGAGAGAGAGAGAGAGGGGGGGGGGACGGATAAAAGAATTGGTAGATGGTCAGAACCTAGGTCCTGAAGCGCCTCCCAGGAGCAAGAAAAGGAAAGAGAAGAGGGAGCAAAAAAGATGTTAGGAGAGGAGCAACTGCCAGAGAAGCGATGGAGAAGGGTGGATGTGTCAGGGTCATTGAGGGGGAGGAGGTCAGAAGAGATGACCAAGTCGAATACTTCCTCCCCGCGGGGATCAGAAGTACCTCTTGAGTCCCAGAGGGTGTGATAACAATTGAAGTCCCCCAGAATGAAGATATTCTGGAGGAAGGAAGGATGGAGGGAGAAAAGGAATCGGTTCTGCCATCCGTTGGTGAGAAGCGAATAGGGGGCGTACACATTAAGGAATGACATCGAGGAGGAGTTGTTAAGAGAGATGTTGATCCCTACATAATCAGAGTAGGGATTGAGCAAAGAAAGAGAGGAGGTGGAAAGTTCAGAAAAGGATAGGCCCTGCCTGACGAAAGTGACAACGCCGCCGCTAGCGTGCGTGGCATCAGGAGAGAGAATGCCAGACCGGGAGTAGGTGCGATCAGAACGCAGAGCAGAGAATCCAGGACTTCGAAAAGAGGAAGATGAATTAAGATTGGATTCCTGGATACAGATAAGGTCGACAGGGTGGGACGAAAGAAAGTGAAGTAGTTCAGTGCTCCTGGCTTGGAGACCTCCAGCATTCCATTGAAGAGCCCTGAGAGAGTCAGGGGAGGAGAGGAGGCAGGAGGTGTAGAAGGGCGGCCAGGAGCAAGGGACAGTGATAAGGGGGCAGAGGAAGGAGATATAGAATGGGCAGATGGGGATAAGAGGTTTGGAGATGAGGGTGGGGCGAGAGTGCAGCATCAGTAGAGGGGGACCTGATTGTACAGTGGAGGTATGCATGTTGGAAGAGTCCGAGGGAGTCACAGTGTTACGGCAGGGGGGCAGCTCCAAGAGTGAGAGCTGCCAAGAGCTCTGAATTTGGAGAGGGAAAGTTGTGACCACCTTAGATGGACCCATTTCGAGCAGGTGCAGCATTGCACTGACTTGCCCTGCCAGGTCACATTTCCAGCGCACACAGAGCAGGGAAAGATGGGGCCAGGGTTGATATGAACGTTACCGCTCATCAAGAGAAGGAGAAGAATGAGGAGACGAAGAAGAGCAAGAGAACGGCAGGAGAAAAGAAAAAGTGAAAACAGGCGACCGATTTTGAAAAAGCTGTGTGCTGCCCTTCTGCGGTTGTTCAGGGGGCAGCATAGCAAAAAAATGAAGGGGAGTGCCCGGGGTAACTGGACCCTTGGGAAGGCCAATAGCCATTTCGGCCCAACCCATAACGGGGTCGGGGACCGCACCACCACGTTGGGGCGGCTGTTGATTGGTGCAGGCAAGTGTTTACTCGTTTTGGATGTTTGTTTTAGAAATGATTTGACGGCGCATTAGATGGAGAAAGACTACTTGGATTTCTAGACGCCACATGTAGCGTTTTATCAGCATTATAGCCGGGTTTACACGAAAATTGTTGAAGTTGAGTTGAGTGGAGTGGAACGGCGCGATATAAGCGTCGCTGTTTACACGTGTTTTGTGACCACGCATCGTTGAGCGTCAGTCAGCAACAGAAGCATTACATAATCGTGTTTTTATGAGGAACAGCATTTATCTTGTACAGATTGTACAATAGCAGTGAAATGATTGCATTGTTGGCCTTGGGTGTGTAGTGATTTGGTACCCAAACACTACACGTTATACTAAATCCTTTAGGAGCGTCATGCTCCGCCTTCCACAATTTCACATGTGCATTGAGTTCGATTAGCTGTAAAGACAAGTATGATCTAAGCCTACAAACTGTAGCTAGATTGAGTGTTTTTCTTGCTAACTATTCTATTTGAATAAGGTTTTGTTGTAATTAATTAAGAATTGTGTAAATATATATAAATTGGCTTTTGATTTGTGCTTTTGCTGAGGAATTCCTACAAGTGGTGACCCCGACTAGCCTACAACATGCAATCTCCAATTTATGGTCTTCGCAATAGAACAGTGAATTCTAAGCTGCCATCAGTGAGAGACAACTTTCTTCAACCAAGCTCTTCATCACCTTGTCATCAAACATCTGTAGCAACTCCGACTACTTTTCAAAGACCTTCCACTACTGTTGCAGTAGGTACAAGTGTTTCCCATGTTTTTTACCATTCTCAACCATCCTTAAAATTTTCTACTGATGATGTTTCCCTATGGTTTACCCGATTTGAAGCAAAATATCACAACAGCAACCTAGATGACCAGCAATTATATTTTGAACTAATTAACTGCTTAAACGATTATCAACTGCAGAAAGTTTCTGCTTTATCTCGCCACCCTCCTTCTTACCAATCTTTAAAGTCAGCATCATTGCAAGCATTCGATTTATCTCCATTGCAAAGAATTCAAAATTTGCACTCTGCACCACAGTTGGGAGACAGAAAACCTTCAGAATTGCTTTCACACTTAAGGCTTTTGCTAAAGCAAGATGATCTTGTCAATGAAACTGCAAAAGCACTTTTGCTCCAAGCATTCATGGAACGCATGCCTTCCACTATTCGACAAATTTTATCTGCATTTGTGAGTGAATCCTTAGATGATATTGCCAGCAAAGCGGATGCTCTTGTTTTGAATGATCGACAATATTCAGCCTTACAACGACATAACGATTCTCCTGATACTCTTTTTCCAGTGGTCAGCAAATTGGCTGCTCAGGTTGAGAAACGGTCTCTGCAGGTAGAATCTTTAACACTAAAGTCTAATCACTACAAACCTGCTCCTTCTACATTTTTCTCTCCGTCTCCTAACCGTCATACCTTTCCTGATTATTCCCAATCCGCTAAACATCCTTCAACATCTTCAAAAACTTCTCGTAATTCTATTATCAATGGTAAATGCTTCTATCACACCTATTACCCTAATTCCCCTCACTCTTGTGCTCCTGGTTGTAAGTATTTTTCTGGTTCTTTAAACTCGCAGCCCGGCACGTCAATGTGAATACTGTGCCTTCTTTTCACATAGGTACAGTGGACGTGTCGGTGACCAATTCACAATTTATTCGCCTGTATGACAGTCACAATGGCATTGATTTTATTATTGACACGGCAAGTCCAAAATCGATTGTTCCTATCCATATGTTTCCATCCCTTCAAAACAACAACATTTCGTGTGAACTCCTTTCAGCAGACGGCCATCCTTTACACCAAGCAGGCAGTATTGATTTAACCTTACGTTTTGATGATTTTCCAAGTAAACAATTTGTGCATACATTCATTCTAGCTAACATTTACAACCCTATTCTTGGACTTGACTTTTTAAAGAAGTATCAAATTACTATAGATAAGAATCAGTTGAAAGTGAACATTGCTGATACTGTTTTAACTGAAAAGCACATACCTGACTTACAAGAGATTGATTATGACAGCCATTCACTTGATAATATTCTTGCTTTGTTTCCGGATCTAATTTCTGGTGAAATACGTAGCAGTGTCAAAATACATCCATTTGAACATCAACTTGACGTATCTGGTTCGTCTATTGCATTTAGACCCAGGAGGCTCAATCCGGAAAAAACAAAAGAACTCAATTCGCAGATAGATGAACTGCTTCGACTAAATATTATCCGATCATCTACTAGCCCTTGGGCTAGTCCTGTACATCTTGTTAAAAAGAAAGATGACTTTTATAGATTAGTTATTGATTATCGGGCAATTAACAAAAAAACTGCAAAAATGAATTATCCATTGCCTCGTTTACAAGACTTTACTGCTTATGTAAATGGTAGCACTGTATTTTCGTGGCTTTATTTAAAATCAGCCTTTTGGCAGCTTGATGTCAGAGCTACTGACCGCAAATATACAGCCTTCTGTACGCACAGAGGTAATTTTGAATTCAACAAAATGCCTTTTGGCCTGACTTACGCTTCAAGCTCCTTTCAGCACTTTATTAACAATGTTTTAATAGGTACTGATAGCTATTGTTTTGCATTCGTAGATGACATTTTTATTTTTTCCAAACTTTGAATGCACACAAACGTCATTTGCATGACATTGCTAACAGAATTAATGCTTATGGATTGACCCTGAATATTAAAAAGTGTATTTTAGGTGTAGATAAAATTGATGTACTTGGTTACAGACTTTCGGCTGATGGCATACTGCCCTTACCGGACAAAATCTCTGCTATTAAAAACTTTCCGCAACCTACTACTATCAAAGAACTCAGACGTTTTTTAGGGTTGATTGCTTATCAACGCAGATTTATTAAAAATGCAGCATTTATTTTGGATCCACTAAACTCCCTTTTAAAGGGTCATGTAAAAAATAATGATCGGCTCCAATGGACTGACAAGGCGAATGAAGCCTTTATTGCAATCAAACGTAAACTTGTTGATATAACATATCTGGCTCACCCCAAAGAGGGTGCAGTATTGCAACTTAAATGTGATGCGAGTAATGTTTCACTTGGTGCTTGTTTGGAGCAGGTTTATAATCAGAAAACAGAAGTCCTGGGATACTTTTCCAGAAGTCTGCAAGATGCTCAACGAAGATATTCTACCTATGATCTCGAACTGCTTAGTGTCTATAACAGCGTCAAATACTTTGAGCATATGTTATTAGACAAACATTTTATTATTTTCACAGATAATAAAAGCTTGGTAAACAGCTTTTGCAAACCATCTAAAAACCACACTCCGCGTCAAGTGCGGCAACTTAGCTATTTGTCTCAATTTGATTGTGAAATTCGACACTTGCCAGGCCATCTCAATGTTGTAGCCGATTGCTTATCACGAGTTATTATTCAAAATCTCTTTTGGGCAGAGAAACCTCCCTTTACGCTTGAAGAACTTGTTAAAGCACAGCAGCGGTATCAAGTTCACCAAGATATTCCTTCAAATTCAAATATTCAACTGAAATATCTTTCTCTTCCCAATTCAAACAAAACAATATTGATTGATTGTGGCACAGGAACAAATAGACCGCTTGTTCCTCCATCCCTGCAATCACGGTTAATCAAACATTATCATAACATGGCCCATGTTTGCATAAGAGCTACGCGTCGGCTTATTCAAAGTCGCTATGTTTTTCGGTCAATGAAAAAGAAAATTCGTGATTATGTAAAAACTTGTATCGGATGCCAACGGTCAAAAGTAACTCGTCATATTGTTTCTCCTTTAACACCGATTCCTGTGCCTAATGAACGTTTCCACACCATACATGTGGATATATGTGGACCTTTTCCTCCTTCACAAACTTATACCCATTTGCTTGTATGTGTTGATCGTTTTAGTCGTTGGGTAGAAGCATACCCTATGCCTGACCAAACTACTAATTCTGTTATCTGTGCATTCAATAAGCATCTTCAAACCTTCGGTGCATGCTCAGTAATTCACACTGATTCTGGTTGTCAATTTACGTCTGCTATGTTTCGTGATTATTGTCAGTTTATAGGCGCTAACCATCGCAGTAGCAGTGTTCGTTACCCGCAGTCTAATGGCCTAGCTGAACGTATGATTCGCAGTATTAAAACTGCTCTTACTGCTAAACTAGATAAAAATCATTGGACATACCATCTCCCATTTATTATCCTTTCCTTAAATTCCATGTATAAAGAAGATTTGAAATGTTGCAGTGCTGAACTGGTGTATGGGCAAAGCTTGCGTTTACCAGGCGATTTATGCGTCGACATAACGCCTTCAGAACATGTTTTTCGTGATGACATGGTTGCAAAAATGCGACAGTTTGCACGTGAATGCCGAACTTCTGAAACCAGAGTTGCTCAAAACCCTGAAGTTCATTTGCCACGTTCACTTCAAACTTGCACACATGTTTTTATTAAAAATGATTCCATCAAGTCTAATCTCACACCAACTTATGATGGCCCCTTTGAAGTACGCTCGAGAACTGATAAAACTTTTTCTGTGATTCGCCGAGATAAACTTCAATCAGTTTCTATTAATAATGTTAAGCCGGCTTGTATTTTATCTTTGCTACCTGATTGTGTCAATCCGAATGAAAATGACCTTAGCGTGAACCTGCGGCAAAATCGCCGATTTAATCTCAGACCGACATGTCATCGCCCTTCGCGATATAATGATTGAATGCCTTGAAATCATTACTTTTCACAGTAGCCTATACAGTTCTTCTGTATAATGTGTGTGCAGGGCCGGCGGAACCGCCCCCCGAACCCCCCGGTCGGGGGGGGCCCAGGCCTCGTCAGGGGCCCCGCCCATTGAATACCAACCAAAGACCAATATTCAAGTTTCGACGTTGAGTATTTTGATCTACTGTTTCATGTTTCGATTCTGATTGCTTTCGACGCTTTGACTCATTTGTATCGTATAAGATAAGTCAAATTTTCTTAACGAGTGCTTTTGCCTTTAAAAGTAACTTTACAACCATTTAGTCAGTCAGAAGCCGTATAGTTACGTCATAGTCAGATGATGAATTTTTGAAGCTAATTGCCAAAAAGCTGACCAGTTCGTTGGTTGCAGCTACTGTGAAGGAAACAGAGTACAGTAAATAGATTACTGCATTTTTAGATTAAGAAAGATATGAAGTTAGTTTTTCAATATTTATAGTTTAATTGTGACAATGCTTAGAGTTAATTCGAAGTTGAAAATATATTAAAATATATTAATCGATTTTAGAGTTAATTCGAAGTTGAAAATAGCCAATTACGTGCATATATAATTTAGAAGCTATTTTTTAAAAATAGTCTATCGGAAACATGAAACGCCATAAAAGTGGAGCACAGAAAAGAAAAGAAGCAGCTGCTGCTCAGGAATCAGTTAAAAAGCTTACCAAATTAACACAGTTTTTTTCCGTTAGCAGAGCAGAAACTGAAACAGATAGTGCTACTTTGCCAGCCGTCCCTATCAGGGATACTTTGAGCTTAGTTTCAGCAGCAGCAGCGTCAACTGCAGAATCAGAAAATGTCTTGTGTGAATCGGTTGAACTAAATCTACCATCAGTGCCATGTACGTCTATGGGGGCAAAAAATGCGGCCATCGATACTTCATCGTCACTTCCCCACAGTTCGTTTGACCCTCTCCATAGGGACCCAGCGAAGTGGCCTGACGTCATATCAGATCCGCAACGGGTTGACATCATCAGAAGAGGACCTCGGCAAGTTGTAACAAATTTTCCATACAACGCAGCTAGAAGACGATTTTCTTCTATTCATTACAAACGCATTTTGAGTAATGGCGAGGCTGTTCCTCGGTCATGGCTGATGTACTCTGAAGATTCTGACAAAGCATTCTGCTTCAGCTGCAAACTTTTTGGCAACTTAGCTAGTCCGTTTAGTAGGGGCATCAATACATGGGAAGGGTTTTCCAAGAAGTTAAAGGATCATGAAAACGGTGCTTCTCATAAAAAGAGTTTTAACCAATGGCTTTTGCTTAAGGAGGGTATTAACACTCAATCTACGGTGGATAAACAAGCAATGAAGATTTTTCTTGCAGAAAGAACATTTTGGAGGAATGTTTTGGAGCGTCTAATAGACATCGTAATATTTTTGGGTGAAAGAAATTTGGCTTTTAGAGGATCCGACGAAACACTGGGATCATCGCAAAATGGAAATTTTTTGGGTTTATTTGAACTACTGGCGAAGAGAGATCCCGTCTTGAATGAGTTGCAAAATAGGATTATCCGGCACAAAACTAAGCAACACTATTTGAGCAAAAGTATTCAGAACGAGCTGATAAATTTAGTTGCAAAAGAAACTGAAAACGCACTTCTCACGCAGCTGAAACAAGCCAAATATTACTCTATAATTCTTGATTGTACTCCGGATATATCACATCAAGAACAAATGACCGTCATTTTTCGTTTCGTTCAATGTGATGATGAACACGGTGCAAGAGTAAAAGAGGCATTTTTTGGCTATTTGAGTGTCAATAACAGCACTGGCAAAGGTTTGCTCAATGTCTTTTTCAAGCGCTCCGAAGAATTAAGACTAGATCTTGCTGACTGTCGAGGCCAGTGCTACGATAATGGGGCGAACATGAAAGGAAAAGAAGCTGGTTTTCAAGCGAGATTACTGAAAATCAATCCAAAAGCGCTGTATGTTCCGTGTGCTAATCATTCGCTTAATTTAGTTGTAGTCGACAGTGTGAAATCTTCTACTGAAGCATTGGTATTTTTTGGTGTGTTAACGCAATTGTATTCACTGTTTTCCTCTTCAACGCAACGATGGACGATACTAAAAAAGAATGTTCCGCTCTCACTCAAATCCCAATCAGCTACTCGCTGGGAGAGTCGCATCAATTGCATCTCACCTTTACGATACCATTTGGCTGAAGTGATAAAAGCATTGAAGGAATTGGAAAACTACTGCTTCGAAAAAAAAGATGGTCAAACAATCAATGATGTTCGTTCATTGATACTTCGAATTGAAACATGGAGCTTCATTTTGTCAATTGTAGTTTGGCATGATATTCTTTTTCACATCAACAAGACGAGCAAAGTTATGCAAACCACTGGTGTTTCTATGGAAGTAGTTGAAAAAGAAATCAAAGCAACTGAGGAAGTTTTAAAGAAATATCGCGAAGACGGGTACAGCGGCGCGGTAGCCACGGCACGTGAAATTGCAGAAGGTTTGCAAATTGAGAGGAGTTTCGCTGAGAGTAGAACCAGAAGCAGAAGGAGGCTGTTCGAATACGAAGCAGAAGATGAAGGTAGCGAGATGTCGCCAGAAGAAAAATTCAAAGCAAATTTTTTTTTGCCACTAATGGATCATGCTCTATCTTCTTTAAAAGAACGCTTCGAGCAAATGCACACTGTGGGTGCAATTTTTAATTTTCTTTATAATCAAGAAAGTTTATTGCAAGTATACGGGCACAATCGTTTACTTAATGCATGCCAAAAATTTTATGAAACAATGGGCGATATTGACCCTGTGGAAATGAATGAGGAGTTGGAACGGTTCGTGGTCATCGTGAAAGAAAATAAAGAAGATCTCAAAACAGCCAACGATTTTCTGAGCTATATCTATCGAAAGCATATGCTGGAAGTATATCCAAATTTGTCCATAGCTCTTCGAGTTTTGTTGACCTGCCCGGTCTCAGTAGCTGGCGCTTAGAGAAGTTTCAGCAAACTGAAGCTAATCAAAACCTTCCATCGATCCACCATGATGGACGAAAGGCTAACATCTCTAGCTACAATTTCGATAGAAAGCTCTTGCGTACGAGATTTAGATCTCGACCGCATAATTGATGTGTTTGCTGCTGAAAAGGCTCGCCGAAAAACATTTTGAAACCTGTATTAAATATACGTTATCTTCTTTGTATTAAATTTATTTTCATTAGACGAGTCAGAGTCAGTTTCTTCATCGACCAGCGATTGGCTTAAGGACTTAAGGAGGCTTTACACAGAATACGATGCGATTTACGTACGAAAATGTCGTATCAAATTACGTACGTAGATTTCAAACTAGGGTACGTAGACGCAAAGTTGGACGCAATCGCATTTTGTATAATTTTTACGGTTTACTTTGTTTGCGGATAAAGGGGCCCACGTATAGTTTTCGGGGGGGGCCTCAGCTGGCCTAGCGCCGGCACTGTGTGTGTGTGCTTATTGCGAAGCGAGTCGCAAGTCAGTGTTTGTTTCTCCAACTGCTTACGCGCTTTTCTTTTTCTTTTGGTGGGGGGTAATCTGTAGTGATTTGGTACCCAAACACTACACGTTATACTAAATCCTTTAGGAGCGTCATGCTCCGCCTTCCACAATTTCACATGTGCATTGAGTTCGATTAGCTGTAAAGACAAGTATGATCTAAGCCTACAAACTGTAGCTAGATTGAGTGTTTTTCTTGCTAACTATTCTATTTGAATAAGGTTTTGTTGTAATTAATTAAGAATTGTGTAAATATATATAAATTGGCTTTTGATTTGTGCTTTTGCTGAGGAATTCCTACAGGTGTAGGTTTAATTAGTTTATCCAAGTATAAAATACGCGTTTAATATGTTGTTGGTTCATCATTTTAAAAGTTCTCTTCTACAGTTGACATTTACCTAGACTAGGTCTAGCCTACTGAGTGAATGACTATGTTAAAAAAATATGCACACGGTGGAGTGCTATCAAGAAGAAGAAATAGGAAAAAAGAGTGAGGCAACATCGTTACAAACTGAAGTTGTTGTTGTTGTTTTCCCTGGTAGGTAAGCGGCAGCACAAAAGACGTATATGGGTGCATCCCGTTTTGAAGTGCCGTAAAGAACAAGGTAGGCGGTCAATAATTTAATTAAGTTTGAACTCTAAAGTAATTCAAAGTAGTACATGATTAGATTGTTTTACTCATTTCTTTTGAAAATCACAAAACTTTGAGGATAACTTGGCTCGAACAGCTTTGGCCTAATCTGTATTTTCAGCCTGTGAAAGGGACTGTTTGAATATCATATGACGCCTCCAGAAAAGAGGGGAAACCAAACCGTCATATTGGCGTCATATGGAGGAAAAGGAGATAAAAGATGTCGTTATATGACAAACTTGCTACCATATATTTAACAGAATTAAGTTTTATATCGTTTAAATAGATTTTTGTGGTAAATCCGAATAATTTGAGTTTGCTTGAGACATTACTTACATGACGCCTAATATGATTTGTGAACAGTGTTTAGACCAGCAGCAAGTGGTTCTTTATGGTGGCTTCAAGAATGAAAGTTATAAACCGTTCTTATTGTCTTTCCACGCTTTTGTGCAAAGGCATAGCTTAGAACAAGATTTGGAGGGGGCAACTTGTGATTTCTGTCACAAAAAAAGGGTTTTCATCCTTTACTAACCCAGGGACATGTGGAACAATTGCAGTTACCAAGCAACTGCGACTTCGTGAGTGACATTAGGTGCTTCCCGATCCGCTTATTATAAACGATTTCACAGCGTGTTCTTATGTTTAGGAAAATTTCACCGCCTGATTATGGATTTGCAAGTAAAAAGAAAGCCATGGTTTTTTGCCTATTTTAGAGTGACTCCAGATGCTTTTGATGAACTGGTAAAAAACTTACTCCAAAATTAACAAAGCAACCGACACGAACAGACGTCATATCTGTCCCTGAAAGAGTAGCCGTAACTTTGAGGTATAATTATTGGCTATACTCGATAGTCATTTTTCTTTTAATGAGGTCAAGAGCATCAGAGTAACAGCACGGGGCTAAAGTCGCACAGAATTTTAAAAATGGCAAATACTCACATTTAAAATGGTGATCCGAAAAAATTTTTTTTTGGTTTTGAGAAAATCGCTTTTGGCCAAAACTTCCCCCACCCTGTAGAAACTAAACTGTTACGCTTATGGTCAGGAGCGTTTAGTTAAGAGCATACAAGTGGTATCATATTTCATGGTTATTGTTAAGAGCCATTGCATCCAAACGGTTATTTTTATGATTAAAGCTTCTTATCAACCTCGTCATCCAAAATACATGTATCTAAGTGTTTTACGTTGGTCACAAGGGCAGCAGCTTTAGGAGTGCTAAATAAATTAAAATAATCTCACAATCTCTTGGTCATCTTTCTAATCAACTGCTTCAACTCCATGTCCAAACGAAAGAATTTGACAAGCAAGTCTTTTTAAAAGCATTGTAGTTAATTGCCTAAGCAACACAGTTATGACCTTACCATGAAGTTGGCCTACTCGATGTTACCATTATATGGTTCTTGCTGCCTATGCATATTGACTTCTGACTTATGTACAAGTTATAGTTTTAGATTTTTAGCCACCTGCGACTCTTTCACAAGCATTGGTTTTTCTTATCGAATACACAAAAGTACTGTATCCAAAATCGTGGATGAAACTTGTTCAGCCATATGGCAAATTTTGCAGCCTAAAATGATGCCGACACCAACAGCTGAGTTTTGGAAACAAGTTGCAGCTGAATACGAAAGTCATTGGCAATTTCCAAATTGTGTAGGCAGTATTGATGGGAAACACATTTTAATTTAAGCGCCATCGCATTCGGGCTCTATGTATTTTAATTACAAAAAAACATACAGTGTTGTACTTTTGGCTGTAGTAAACGCGCGATATAACTTTGTCGTGGTTGACGTGGGAGGTTACAGGGCAAACATTCTGATGGACACGTTTTTTCCAATTCAACGTTTGGTAAGCAATTGAAGAATGGTTCACTTAATTTGCCCTCGCCAGCTTATCTACCTGGAACTACTACAACCTCGCCATTTGTATTCGTCGCCGACGAAGCCTTCCCTCTGCACAATAACCTCATGCGACCGTACCGGTGCGATGGTGTAGTGGCTAGAGCGTCCGCATCGAAGTCGGTAGGCCTGGGGTTTATTCCCTAAGTCGAGTCATACCAAAAGACTTTAAAAACTAGTATTTACAGCTTCCCTGCTTGGCGCTCAGCACAAAAAGGGATAGTGTGGAGAACAAGCTGGCAAGCTTGCTTGTTGTGTTCTTGGGCAAGGCACTTAACGGGACGCCTCCACCTTTATGTGGCAGACAGGTGGTCCAATCGTACTTCACCGAATTACAATTGTAAAGTTGCTAACCCAGCATGTTGTAAAAAAGACGACTCTTGGGTACCCACCAGTGGCAGTCCACCTTGTTGGTGGTGGGGCTACCAGTCACTCAAGACTGATTCGAAATGGGCTGCCATCTTCCCCCTAACCTAATTTTAATTAGGTTGACGGCATGCCGTACCTCTATCCTGAGGAAGAGGAGGGGTAACCACAAACAAACAACCGTACCCTGGCAGAAATCTTTTAAACCGTCAGAGAGTGTGTAATTATCGCCTGTCCAGGGCAAGGCGAATGGTCGAAAATGCCTTCGGTGTAATGGCCTCTAGCTTTTGAGTTTTCCGCAAGCCCTTGTTAGTTCAATCACATGTGGCTGACGCAGTTGTTTTGGCGTGTACTGCTCTCCACAACTATTTGAGGCACAAAGATTCCAGTTGTTATATGGACGCCAACGCAATCAATCATGAAGATAATGAGGGAAATTTATACCGAGGGCAGTGGAGGGATCAACGAGTTTCACTAATTGGCATGCCATCTTTGCAATGAACGGGACGTCGGAGCGCTTCAAAGGGGATCGAGACCAAGGAAATACTTGCGGATTACTTTGTGAGTGAAGGTGGAGCAATACCATGGCAAAACAAGTACACATAGCTTCGCCAATTAAAAGACATTATTTTAGCAGCAATTTGGTTTAAGCAGATTATTTTTGATAGCAAATTAGCCACACTTCCTCGAAGCTGTCACGTTATGTTAAACTATCACTATCAATTTGTATCAAACAGCGTCATTTTTATTGAAATATAATTAAGATATTGCATGCGTTCGTTAATGGAACAGCAAAGCAAGCATAACTCATGAAAAGTGGAATAGAACTAAATAGGACTATAGTCGTTTTTAGTTCTATTCCGCTTTCCATGAGTCCTCACCATACAATTCATTGTTAAGATCATTAAGAAACTTCATTTCTAGTTTACTACGTTGCGTCGCCGAAAGCTTTCGCGCTTTTGCAGCCAGCGATGCAAAAACAAATCAACATCGTCATCTTCTCTATCTAGATGTAATAACAAAATTCTATTTACATTGACACGGCAAGTCCAAAATTGATTGTTCCTATTCATTTGTTTCCATCCTTTCAAAACAACAACATTTCGTGTGAACTCCTTTCAGCAGACAGCCATTGTTAGCTCTAGCTACGAGCTAATCGATTTCTAGTTGTCGTATTCTATCTGAGATAGGGCTACAGGGGGTGAAGCAGCCTGGGGAATGGGCACCGTATCAGCTCAGCAGCAGACGAATATGATATCAACGAATATATTATACTACTGTGAACAACTACAATGCCCCAACAGCACCCAGCAGCATGCACCACGTGAATCAATACACTATTATTAATTTGGGTGATGCAGGCTGGGTTCCACAGCAACAATAGATACGGTAGACGGTCACCGGTATCAACACTATTTTAACTATCGTAAGCGCAAACAATGCATGCAAAACCTACCACTAAAACACCTTGAACCTGTAGCTGCAAGGAGAAAGGCGAATAGATAAAGATGCTAGGCCTAGGTAAGCCAGGCCCAGCACTACGAAGCACACTTCAAATACCATACATTGTAGGCTACCATACCTAACTATATCATGAATAGATACATCACTACTAATTACACTAAATTAGCACAGGTTCTACCTTGAATTACTTGATAGTGACTGACAAAGAGATTACGAAATCACTAACCACGCCAAGAACAGTATCTGGTAACCGGAAAGCATTAACTCTACACATTATCAAAGGATCAATGTACACATAGAGCGAAGTGGCGCTAACATAGCCGGCCCAAAGCGAATTACATACCAGCAACGGTTAATGAGCTTTCACAGATAAAGCGCTACGAGATACATCAACAATTGATCACTAGGTGTCACATGAGAGAACGATGCACAAGATAATTTTAGCATACAAACGAATTTCGAAACAAGAAACATAAAATCACACATGCCTCGTAAGAGAGTAACGTATTGTGATGTTTTGTCACCACACTCAATGATATACGGATCAAACTAGGACGAGGCTAATGATTAACAATCAATAACGAAGGAACAGCATAACAAGCACGTAAAGACACAAACCAAAATATGATTAACCATGGCATTAACGAATCTGCCTAGTGGCAGCCAATAGTGAAAAGGGTTATGCAAGGTGGCAATCATTGGTCGGCGTGGTCATTAATATCGCCTTCCAGCCAACACAGCTTTCTTATGTCACGCTCATAGGTTTTGCCACTTGCATCACGTACTGTAACCCGCCGCACATGCCCAAATTTGTCAGGGCTAACATTAATGACAATTGCGCGATCATAAACGCAACGCGGCTTCACATCATTAGAGCTGACCAACACATGGTCGCCGATTTTAATATTACGTTGCGATTGCAACCATTTTGCGCGCCTTTGTAGAAGTGGCAAGTATTCTTCAGACCAGCGTCGCCAAAACTGATCAGCATGTCTCTGAGAGGCTCTCCAGGAAGAGCGCATATCGTCAGAAGCAACAAACACATCAGTAGGCAGTACAGGATCAACGCAACCAGTCAAAATACTAAGTGGACTCAGTGCACGGAGATCATTGGGATCAGCACTGACCCGTGTAATGGGGCGACTATTCAATATCAGTTGTACTTCACGAAATAGGGTCTCCAGGCCCTTCTCAGTCAACGTGCGCAATTTCTTGTCTTCTTGCAGAGCAGACATGGTTTTTCTGACAAGACGTATCATTGATTCCCACACCCCACCTTAATGGGATGCTAAAGGGGGATTAAATTTCCAGTCGACACCATTTTGCGCCATAGCAGCAGTCATCCATCTCTTGTCTAATCGAGCTAGCCCTCGCTTTAGCTCTGCATGAGCACCAACAAAGTTCGTGCCATTGTCCGAGTACAGAACTCGGGTGGCTCCTCCAGTGACGGAAAGGAACCGACGGTAGGCCATCAGAAATGATTCAGTACTCAAATCTTCGGCTACCTCTAAGTGAATAGCTCGGGTGGCAAGGCATGAAAATATGCAGCCATACCTCTTCAAATTATTCCGGCCTTGCCGGACTAGAATCGGCCCGAAATAATCGACAGCAGTGTTTGTAAAGGGCCGATTTCTTGACTCAATGCGGGCAAGCGGGAGTGGCGCCATAAGCTGGGCGCTAGGGACGGCATCACGATTGCGACAGTTCATGCAGAGTAATCGAATGTAGTGCTTTACTGTTCGTTTACCACCCAAAACAAAGTAATTCTTGGTGAGTTCATTCATGACAAACCCGCTGGCAAAATGCCCAATCTTACAATGCAAGTCCATAATTATTAAACCTGTTAACGCATGACGTCGTGGTAGCACTATAGGGTGCTTGAAATCATACGATAAGTCCGATCTATGCAATCGACCACCAATTCTAATCAGTTCTTCTTCAACATATGGACAATAAGCAAGCAATGGACGACAAACGCCCTTAATATATGTATCACAAACTTTGATATCTCCACATTCTAAGGCATCCGCAACACCAGGAAGTGCGGTGCGCTGTGCAACACAAATCAGAGCCCTGAGGGCTTCAGCATATTCATTTGCAGAAATAGGACCAGATACAACCACAGAGGGAGTACAGTTTTTCAAAACTCTATTTCGCAGTATACGCTTTAAGCGTAGCCACCATGCTGCCGCTCTCACCAATCTTGGGAGCGTACTATAATGAGCGATCAGTTTTTCAGATAAAATGTCTTTAGAAACAGTAATTTCGGCAACATTCACATTAGCATAAGCACATTCAGAAAATTCACCAACATTGTCAGGCACACTATTACCTTCAGTGTCAACAGATAAGGTCCGAGTGGCCATAGGCCAACCCTCTTCCCCTTGCAACAAAAAGGGGGGACCCTCAAGCCATTCTCGAGCACGCTCTGCACACGACGGTTTTAAACCACGTGAGAAAAGGTCCGCAGGATTTCTCTTCGTGTCCACCCACCGCCATTGCGTCGAATTAGTGACCTGAAGTTTACGTTTAACACGATTTGCCTCAAAAACCGGCAATCTCTTGTCAGGATTTTTAACGTAACCGAGTACAGTCTGTGAATCACACCAAAATACAACAGAATCAAACTTACAACCAATTTCACGAATCAGAACAGACGACGTTTTTACCGCTTCGTAGGCGGCATGCAACTCTGCACGAGGAGTCGTAGTACATTCAGCAGGGAGCACTCTAGATCTGCCCATCACGAATGAAAGAGCAAAACGCCCCTTATTGCAAGTTAGCATATAAAAAACAAAACCGAAAGCATGTTTACTAGCATCAGTGAAGCAATGCAAATGTATATATTCTGCATCTGTGAGTCCATCAAACCGACGCGGCAATTTTATACCATCTAAATTACGCAAGCCTTTTATCCACCTCAGCCAACGCATTTTTTCAACATACGGCAAATTGCTATCATCCCAACTCAGATTGGAACGTGAAAGACTTTGCAGAATTAATTTTGCCGGCAACAGGAAGGGCGAAACTATCCCAAGGGGGTCGTACCACCGGCTAAGGAAAGACAACAGGCCGCGACGCGTAAGCACATAATCACCATTTGCTGCAGATATGTGAAAACAGTCCGAACTTGGTGACTAGCACACACCCAAAGTCTTTTGCTCGGGAATGTCCTCAAATCGCAAATCTAGCTCAGCGTACCGAGGCAATAGACGCTCGCTAGCAACACCGTTTAGCAGTTCAGGGTGGTTGCTGGAAAACTTCATAAGCTTAAAACCACCACATGTCAACAACTTATCCAGTTCGTCAATCAATGCAACAAGACCTTCAGAGGTCGCAACGCTTTTCAAAAGATCATCAACATAAAAGTTCATATTCACAGTATTACGAGTCTCAACAGAAAACTTTGATTGATTGTCCACAACAGTTCGTCGAAGTGCGTATCCAGCCACACTCGGCGAAGAAGTCAACCCAAACGCATGTACTGACATTTCATACGTATTTACAACTTCATCAGGACTCCATCACGCCAATACAAAAACCTTAGAGCACTTCTGTCGGAAGGATCTACCCGCACCTGATGGAACTTGCTCTTTATGTCAGCCACCACAGCATATTCATGCAAACGAAATCGCAAAAGAACTCCGAGTAATAAGTTTGTATTATTGGGTCCCTGTAAGAGCCGTTCATTTAATGTAACACCTTTATAACAACAGGATGCATCAAACACAATTCTAAACTTCTCACCCTTTGTATTGTGGTGAGGAATGTACCAAACCTTACCTTCTTCTCCTTGTTGAACATCCGGATCCACCAAAGCTGCATATCCATGCTCAATCATTTCATTAATTTTTTGAGTATACTTTGCAAGGGTATTCGGAATAGATTTCAGCCGTCGCCCTAAGCTACTCAATCGTGACAAAGCGATTGGTCGATTGTTAGGGAGCCCAGGCTTGTTCGAAACCCAGGGCAGGGCAATCTGGTAACGTCCATCAATTATGTTACAACTACTGTCCATGATAGCCGTGGCCCGATCATCATTAACTGAAGGGGCTCGGTAATCAAGCTCAACGTCTGGTGTGGGCCCCCCAGTGCCATTACAAGTTGGGCACTGTCCTTTATTGGCAGGAGAAACCACAGCCAATTTCAACAAGTCTGCATCAGATCGATTGTCAAGGCCTACAATGTGGCACACAACATTTTCTTCAAGTGAAGATTGACTGTAGCAGTCATTTCCATACAAAAACCAGCCAAGAACTGTTCTCCCAGCACATAGTTTCTCTTCCCCAGCATCCCGCCTTTCAATAAGCTCATGCAGAATGCGACAGTTCAAACCAATCAACAAATCAACAGTAGTTCGGTCAATCAATGGTATATCAACATCAGATAAATGTGGATAATTCTCAAAATCACTTGCAGATGGAATACTGGAACGCAAATCTGATAGTCTGTCAACCACTTGCACCCCTTTTAAAGTGAAGGATGCAGTCTCGTTGAGACCACGAATCTCAATCTGTGTTTCAAATGTGTCTGATGTGCGGTGTTCCCCATTAGCCATGCAAAGATGACTACGTATGGGAGTTCCCACAAGCGACAGCTCATCATATAGGCTCTTCGAGATAAGGTGAGTGTCCGAACCATCATCCAGTAAGGCTAAGACGTCACGTCCGAGGCCAGATCGCATATTAGTAACTCTTACAGGCAAAACCTTCAACCTGGTTCTGCCCCGTGCACTGCGAGCTGTATTGGCATGGGCAGCACGATTACAAGTAGGCTCTGCACCCACTACTGATGCCACAGCAGCATCGGTCTCGTCATTTTTGTTTAAAGTCTCAGGGGTAGAGATTTTCTCAGAATTATCAAAACGGTGAAGGAGCGTGTGGTGAGCACCATTACATTTTTGACAATGACGATTACTCTTACAGTCTCTAACAAAGTGTCCCTCACTTAAGCAATTGAAACAGCGTCTTTGTAACTTTGTATCAGCAATACGATCTTCAACAGATAATGCAACAAACTTACTGCACTTCCAAAGTGCATGCTCAGATGGTTTTCCGCAGTCACAGAGCTTCGACTTGGGGTCACGAGATTGAACGTTAACCTTTGCATCCTGAGGACTCATTTCGTTTGAAGCTAAATCCGTTCTTCTAAGGGCTTGGGTCCTTGTAAACTTTGCTTTAGTATATCTGCTCCCACCACTGCGAGGATAGCTACTCTCAGTGGAGCGTGGCTCATAAAGCAGTCGACCAAAGGTTGAGCTAGCTTCCTTCTTGCACCGGTCTACAAACAACAACACATCATCAAACCGTACACGACCGGATGGAGAACTATGATCAACAGTAAATCGCACAAACTGCTTGCGCAGGTCCATAGGAAGGCGCCAAAAGATTGCCTCTGTTGTAGCATAAGCATTCAACTCATCATACGCACCAGCTGCTAGCATTCCTTGTCTACATGCCATCATGTCAATGTAAAGATCTTCCAAACCATCAGCAGTGGCACGAACAACAGGGCCATTGCGAACTTGTTGCAGCAGAGCACTAGCCGTTCTTTGGGGAGAACCAAACGCAGCTTTCAAGTCTTGCAGCGCACATGAAAGTGCATCTCTAGGTGATGGATTCAACATGCAATTATCAATGATCCTACGAGCCCGCCCTTTTGTAGCAGCGGCAAGTAAATGTAGTGCATGACCAGGATCTGATTCCGCATATACTCTCAGAATTCTGTCTTCTACTTGATACATGAAACGATAGTACAGCTTAGGATCACCATCAAAACGATCCTTCAGAGAAGGCGTTGGCACATCTCGACATCTTATCAGGATCTTGGCAAGATCATCAACTGTCATCTCAGAGTCAACAGATTTGTCAGTATTGGGAAGCTGATTGGCTCCATCATGATTCACACGTGGAGCTGTAGCAACATCACAGGGTCTTCTATAACCATCAACAGCCGGCCCATGCCAAAGATTCATAGGTCGGGAAGTAGCACTGCATAGGGTACCAGAATCACAAACTGCCGGCCCATATTCAACCGTGGGTAGTTGGAACTTGCTGCGATATAGGACACTTGGGTCCCATGAGGCTTGTACACACGAGGTAGGGGGCTGGTACTCACTATAGACAGCAGCAGACTGTCTACCCTGAATACCTCCAGCACTGACAGTGCTAGTGCTAACTTGAGGCTGACCCCATACTGGGGCGTCAGGCCTAAGATGGGAACCAGAATGTGCAACTGGTGAACGAGACATCTGGGCAACCGCATCTTTACTATCCAAAAAGTTAACAACCCTTTCTTGTGGAGTCATTGTCTTCTGTTCGAGCTCACCTAGATTTTGATCAACATCTTGTAATTCAGCTTCAGCCATTATTTCAGCTTCTGCAAGATCTGCCTTGGCACGCAAGATCTCAAGTTTGAGCTTGTGCTCTTGTTCTAATTTCCAAAGGCGTGCCTTTTTGATTTTTACTTCAGTAATTCGCCTCGTGGCTGAGGACTTAGATGAAACTGAACAAGCCTTTTCTGATGCAATCTTATACGTTTTGCTCTTTGACTCTGTGCCAAAATTGAAACTCATGTTCTCAACAGCATCACCAACAGAGACATCAGTACGAGCTTGCACACTACAGGTATCAGAACTCACAACAACAGCAGATGGTAAATCACAGACTAGTACCTCATTCAGATTTTCAGTTTGAAGCACACTAAAATCACGCGCCGCAACTCTAGGCGGTGAATTACTGTCACAATGGGGATTGACACAATTAGCAACAGAATCAGCACTTTCACTATTTGGCCCCATGGTTATACAAACACAGATACAAAAATAAGCTTCTTCAGAAGGATACAATAAGCTTCTTCAGAAGGCAGTAACGAGCAATCAGCAAATCTTGACAAATTCAGCAGAGCAGATAAACAAACAGCCTGATTCGATAGGCTTGCACAACAACAATCAGCAACAACTTCACCAAACAATGGTGTTTTAGCTATGGGTGTTTTAGCTATGTTAGCTCTAGCTACGAGCTAATCGATTTCTAGTTGTCGTATTCTATCTGAGATAGGGCTACAGGGGGTAAAGCAGCCTGGGGAATGGGCACCGTATCAGCTCAGCAGCAGACGAATATGATATCAACGAATATATTATACTACTGTGAACAACTACAATGCCCCAACAGCACCCAGCAGCATGCACCACGTGAATCAATACACTATTATTAATTTGGGTGATGCAGGCTGGGTTCCACAGCAACAATAGATACGGTAGACGGTCACCGGTATCAACACTATTTTAACTATCGTAAGCGCAAACAATGCATGCAAAACCTACCACTAAAACACCTTGAACCTGTAGCTGCAAGGAGAAAGGCGAATAGATAAAGATGCTAGGCCTAGGTAAGCCAGGCCCAGCACTACGAAGCACACTTCAAATACCATACATTGTAGGCTACCATACCTAACTATATCATGAATAGATACATCACTACTAATTACACTAAATTAGCACAGGTTCTACCTTGAATTACTTGATAGTGACTGACAAAGAGATTACGAAATCACTAACCACGCCAAGAACAGTATCTGGTAACCGGAAAGCATTAACTCTACACATTATCAAAGGATCAATGTACACATAGAGCGAAGTGGCGCTAACAGCCATCCTTCACAGCAAGCAGGCAGTATTGATTTAACCTTGCGTTTTGATGATTTTCCAAATAAACAATTTGTACATGCATTTATTCTAGCTAACATTTACAACCCTATTCTTGGACTTGACTTTTTAAAGAAGTATCAAATTACTATAGATAAGAATCAGTTGAAAGTGAACATTGCTGATATTGTTTTAACTGAAAAGTACATACCTGACTTACAAGAGATTGATTATGACAGCCATTCACTTGATAATATTCTTGCTTTGTTTCCGGATCTAATTTCTGGTAAAATACGTAGCAATGCCAAAATACATCCATTTGAACATCAACTTGACGTGTCTGGTTCGTCTATTGCATTTAGACCCAGGAGGCTTAATCCGGAAAAAACAAAAGAACTCAATTCGCAGATAGATGAACTGCTTCGACTAAATATTATCCGATCATCCACTAGCCTTTGGGCTAGTCCTGTACATCTTGTTAAAAAGAAAGATGACTCTTATAGATTAGTTATTGACTATCGGGCAATTAACAAAAAAACTGCAAAAATGAATTATCCATTGCCTCGTTTACAAGACTTTACTGCTTATGTAAATGGTAGCACTGTATTTTCGTGGCTTTATTTAAAATCAGCCTTTTGGCAGCTTGATGTCAGAGCTACTGACCGCAAATATACAGCCTTCTGTACGCACAGAGGTAATTTTGAATTCAACAAAATGCCTTTTGGCCTGACTTACGCTTCAAGCTCCTTTCAGCACTTCATTAACAATGTTTTAATAGGTACTGATAGCTATTGTTTTGCATTTGTAGATGACATTTTTATTTTTTCCAAACTTTGAATGCACACAAACGTCATTTGCATGACATTGCTAACAGAATTAATGCTTATGGATTGACCCTGAATATTAAAAAGTGTATTTTAGGTGTAGATAAAATTGATGAACTTGGTTACAGACTTTCGGCTGATGGCATACTGCCCTTACCGGACAAAACTTTCCGCGACCTACTACTATCAAAGAACTCAGACGTTTTTTAGGGTTGATTGCTTATCAACGCAGATTTATTAAAAATGCAGCATTTATTTTGGATCCACTAAACTCCCTTTTAAAGGGTCGTGTAAAAAATAATAATCGACTCCAATGGACTGACAAGGCTGATGAAGCCTTTATTGCAATCAAACGTAAACTTGTTAATATAACATATCTGGCTCACCTCTAAAGAGGGTGCAATATTGCAACTTAAATGTGATACGAGTAATGTTTCACTTGGTGCTTGTTTGGAGCAGGTTTATGATAAGAAAACTGAAGTCCTGGAATACTTTTCCAGAAGTCTGCAAGATGCTCAACGAAGATATTCTACCTATGACCTCGAACTGCTTAGTGTCTATAACAGCGTCAAATACTTTGAGCATATATTATTAGACAAACATTTTATTATTTTCACAGATAATAAAAGCTTGGTAAACAGCTTTTGCAAACCATCTGAAAGCCACACTGCGTCAAGTGCGGCAACT
This sequence comes from Trididemnum clinides, assembly GCA_963675345.1. Classification (NCBI taxonomy): domain Eukaryota; kingdom Metazoa; phylum Chordata; class Ascidiacea; order Aplousobranchia; family Didemnidae; genus Trididemnum; species Trididemnum clinides. The sequence goes on along the minus strand of OY776284.1, from coordinate 24,141,767 downwards.
CAGCTATTTGTCTCAATTTGATTGTGAAATTTGACACTTGCCAGGCCATCTCAATGTTATAGCCAATTGCTTATCATGACTTATTATTTAAAATCTCTTTTGGGTAGAGAAACCTCCCTTTACGCTTTAAGGACTTGTTAAAGCACAGCAGCAGTATCAAGTTCACCAAGTCATTCCTTCAAGCTCAAATATTCAACTGAAATATCTTTCTCTTCCCAATTCAAACAAGACAGTATTGATTGATTGTGGCACAGGAACAAATAGACTGCTTGTTCCTCCATCCCTGCAATCACAATTAATCAGACATTATCATAAAATGGCCCATGTTTGCATAAGAGCTACGCATCGGCTTATTCAAAGTCGCTATGTTTTTCGGTCAATGAAAAAGAAAATTCGTGATTCTGTGAAAACTTGTGTCGGATGTCAACGCTCGAAAATAATTCGCAATATCGTTTCTCCGTTATCACCGATTCCTGTGCCTAATAAACGTTTCCACACCATACATGTGAATATATGTGGACCTTTTCCTCCTTCACAAACTTATACCCATTTGCTTGTATGTGCTGATTGTTTTATTCGTTGGGTAGAAGCATACCCTATGCCTGACCAAACTACTAATTCTGTTATCTGTGCATTCAATAAGCACCTTCAAACCTTTGGTGCATGTTCAGTAATTCACACTGATTCTGGTTGTCAATTTACATCTGCTATATTTTGTGATTATTGTCAGTTTATAGGCGCTAATCATTGCATTAGCAGTGTTCGTTACCCGCAGTCTAATGGCCTAGCTGAACGTATGATTCGCAGTATTAAAACTGCTCTTAATGCTAAACTAGATGAAAATCATTGGACATACCATCTCCCATTTATTATCCTTTCCTTAAATTCCATGCATAAAGAAGATTTGAAATGTTGTAGTGCTGAACTGGTGTATGGACAAAGCTTGCGTTTACCAGGCGATTTATGCGCCGACATAACACCTTCGGAACATGTTTTTTGTGATGACTTGGTTGCAAAAATGCGACAGTTTGCACGTGAATGCCGAACTTCTGAAATCAGGGTTGCTCAAAACCCTGAGATTTATTTGCCACGTTCACTTCAAACTTGCACACATGTTTTTATTAAAAACGATCTCATTAAGTCTAATCTCATACCAACTTATGATGGTCCCTTTGAAGTACGTTCGAGAACTTTTTCTGTGATTCGCCGAGATAAACTTCAATCGGTTCCCATTAATAATGTTAAACCGGCTTGTATTTTATCTCCGCTACTTGATTGTGTAAATTCGAATGCGAGTGACTTTAGCGTGAACCTGCAGCAAAATAGCCGATTTAATCTCAGACCGACATGTCATCGTCAGTCGCGATATAATGATTGAATGTCTTGCTACCGTTAGTTTTTACAGTAGCCTATAAAGTTCTTTCTGTATAATGTGCGTGTGCTTATTGCGAAGCAAGTCGCAATTCAGTGTTTGTTTTTCCAACTGCTAACGCGCTTTTTTTTCTTTTGGTGGGGGTAATTTGTAGTGATTTGGTACCCAAACACTACACGTTATACTATATCCTTTAGGTACGTCATGCTCCACCGTCCACAATTTCACATGTGCTTTGAGAACGATTAGTTGTGAAGACAAGTAAGGTTTGAGCCTACAAAACTGTAGCTAGATAAAGTATTTTTTCTCGCTAACTATTCTGTTTGAATAAGGTTATTTGTTAAGAATTGTGTAAATAGCCTATATATTAAATTAGCTTTCGATTTGTGCATTTACTGAGAAATTCCTACATTTATAAGGTCCGATTATTGGTAACCTCATGTTGCATATAGGGTTCCGACCAATGGTAATTTCATGTTACATATAGGATCCCACCATCGGTAACCTCAGGTTACATATAGGGTCTGACTGTTGGTAACCTCATGTCCCATATAGCAGTGTTTTTCAACCTTTTTCCAACTACGGTACACTTTTTGTATTCAAAAAATCTTGCGGAACACCAAGAAAAAATTAAACACATTTTAAGTTATTTACTAATTTTCAGTTATTTCAGTGTGAGGTTTGGGCCTGCTTTGAGGAGCATAAACTTGGAATTCGGGCAGGAACTGACGAAAGACAAACCCATAGCTCTTCCTCAACAGCTCTCAACCTTATTCGTTTTTTAACTTTTTATGGCTGTCGTGGCTGAAAAACTCGTCTCACAAAGATAGGTTGTAGAAAATGGGAGCAAGATCGAAATGGCTCTACATGCCAGATTAGAAAACTCGTTGGAAGTCTTCAACCAAAAACTTTCCAAAGGAAGATCGGAAAATTGTAATCTTAATCCATGGTCTTGTCTTAGTTCAATCAATTCTTCTTGCTCCTGCAAAGTCAGAGTAGTGTCAACTTCTGCTTCTGAGCTGTAAGGTTCTCTGACCCAATCATAACAATCGAGGGATGCAGAAGGGAAATAAAAGAATAATTTCTCCTTAAGAATATTTAAATGCTTTTGTATCGTCTCGCTTAGAGAAGCAATGTTCACCTTTCCTTCACATTTCTGGCTAAGAGGGAACATTTCAAGATTTTTGTTTTTCACATGTTGCTGCCAAAGTTTCACTTTTGAGCGAAATCCACTAATTTTGTCGGTGCTTGTCAAAAGATTTTCGTTGTGGCCTTGCATTCGAGTGTTAAGTTTATTTAAATGTTGAAATATGTCAGCCATATATGCCACTCTTGCCCACCACTCATCATTTGCCACCAGCTTTGCCTCATCAGGTTGTTCGTTGGTCAAAAATATAATAAGTTCATTTCTCAAGGCATAAACACGAGCTAGGACTTTACCTCGTGATAACCAACGGATTTCGGTATAAAGCAACAAATTTGTGTGATCTGCCCCCATTTCTTCACATAAAATTGCAAACATGCGACTTTTTAGAGGTTTTGTCTTGTCAAAATTGACAATACTTACCACAGTATTGAGTGTCGAAGCTAGATCTGCTGGCAAAGTCTTTACAACCAGCGTCTCACGGTGCAAAAAACAGTGCGTGACTATAATATCTCGTTGTTTCTCTCTAATTCTGCTAACGAAGCCTTTGTAACGTCCAACCATGGTAGCTGCTCCATCTGTGCAGATACTTATACAATTCTTCCATTCAAGTCCTTTTTTTTCAAAACAATCGGAGGTAACACGAAAAATTTCTTCTCCTGTGTGTCAACAGGCAACCTCTTGCAAAATAAAAAAATTTTCTCTGATCGCATCGCCATCAATAAAGCGCACATTCGCTAAGAGCTGAGCATGTCCACTGATGTCTGTGGATTCATCAACTTGTAATGCAAATCTTACACTGATGCGGACCTTTTCCAGAATATTATTTTCAATATCTACTGACATATATTCAATTCTTCTAGCTATTGTGCTCTCTGATAAAGGAAGCTTAGCTGTGTCTTTAACTACATTAAAACCAATCATCTCGTCAATAATAATCTTGCAAGCCCATAGAATAACTTTCTCTGCTAATGTATGTGGCTGTTTTTCTTTAGCTATGAGCTCAGCGACACGATAACTCACTTTAAGAGCTTTCTCAGATATTGTTGTTGCTCGTCTCATGAAATTTACTTCCTTTTTGTTACTTTCCAAAAGGCGACAAAAATAAATCGTGTTCTTGTTTTTAAAAGTTGGGTGATTGGTATCGAGGTGTCGTTTCAGCTTGGCTGGAACCATGGCGCTGTTAGATAGTCCTTTTCTACATACCAAGCATAATGGGACTGGGGCAGTCGGATCACCGGTAAAAGTAAATCCAAACGAAATATAACTATCACTATATTGTCTCATAGCTGTTTTTGATTTCTTTTCATGAATAATCTTTTCATTTTCGTTTACACTCTTTCTTTTTAAGTACTTATCCATCTGCACTGCACAATGTTTTTATTTTGTTTTAATACCAAGCTGAAAATATAACGATTTTGTTGTAAAATATACCTACATGAATATTCCAACAAAACTAACTACAGTTTCACCTTGTTAACTCGGACAGCTAGGGGGAAGGGTGTCCGTGTTAGCCGATTGTCCGACTTAACCGACGGCCTATAGGCCATAGCTTATAAACATGCCTAGGGTAACGAAGTTTAGTTAAAAATGCCATTAATATATAGGCTATTGTTTTACTACATTTACCTTCATAACATGCAAAAAAGCAGATTTATTTATTTACATATTTTTGTTTATTCAAGTAAATCACCTGATGAAGGCTACGTTGGACTAGCCTAGCCTAGCAAACAAACCTGTACCGATATCGAATGTTATTATCGGCTATTACCAAGGTTATTTTCTAAAAACTGCTGCTACGATCCGCATTGAAGAAAACGGCCGATTTTAGGCCAAACATTTTAAAAATTTTCAAACATTTTTTTCTCAATCTTGGAATGTTTTTCCATTTTTTTCTCGGTCATGGTCCGAGTTAACCGATATCCGGCTTAACAAGGTCCGTGTTAACGAGGTGAAACTGTACTAGCTTACTTGCTAAGGCTAACAAACAGTGATTGCATTTAAAACAGCAAACATGCTGACTGAATTACCGTATTATGGCGCAACAAAACGTCACCACAGTGGTAATAGTACTCACATGAAAGTTAATTACGCTTGGTTCGAACGCAGGGGTTTCGGAACCGGGTTTTCTTAATTTCTTTGCTCGTGATGTCTGGCGAGCACTGTCTGTTCTGAGTATCACCATGAAACGATGATCTCACTTCACGCAATCAGGAAGAGTAGCTTGGCGATTTTATTTACCAACTGAAGCTCAAGCGCTTACTTCTAAGTGATTTACGCAAAAAAGTACTCTAAATCACCGCGGTTTCCAAATGTAGCAACTAACAGAGCTCGGCCTTCCAGTACACTGCTTGTTTTCGAAAAAATGATCAAAAGAAACATGTGTGAAACGCTACGCGTACATAATAGAAAAAGTTATATAATGACGCATAGCTTGAGAATGTCTCGATGTCTGGAAGCGGATACCAAACCACGGGATATCGAGTCAGACAGGTTTGCGTCTGGAACATATTGCGGCCCCCATTATGAGTGCTTGACCAATACGGCTCATAATGTTTATGAAAAAAAGGTAGTGGAAGACGCCACGTGTTTGGTGAGAGAGATGATTAGCACCACGATTCATCGAACGCAAAGCACTATTTACAAACGTACACACACTATATGCAACCATCAATGAAATATATACAATGCACAAAGAGCTTGACAGTTGGCGATAGTTACGCACTGGTTTAATACACACGAGGATATATAATGCCTGAATAGGACATTATTACTCATAAAATTCTAGCGGGGCAAGCTTAGACAAATCTCGCTCAACTTCAGTGGCCTGATGCACGCCTGTTTTCTCGTTTAAAGCGATCACCGTGATAATGGCTCGTCGCACAATTGCCCTGCCTCTACGAATCTGGGGTAAAACACGAGCCACCCTTCCTAAACGATAATGACCCCGCTTGGTAATATCATCTGGTCCCCCAACTAGAACCATTTGCCCAACCTGAAGATTGGTTGTGTGTTTGAACCATTTCTTTCGCCGTTGCAATTGGGGAAGGTAAAATTTTATCCACCGTTTCCAAAACTGTTGAGCTAAAGCAGCATTGTACCTGTAGTCACGGCGCAGGTGGTCTGTTGTGTGTGGGTGTCCAATAGGTAAGACAGGGTCGAGTGAGGATGTAAGCAGAGAAGAGGGAGTGATAGCATTATAATCAAGTGGGTCGTCTGATTGTGATGTCAATGGGCGATCGTTGACGATTCTGGTGACATTTGAAATGTATGTCTGTAGCTCTACAAGTGTGGGTTTGCGTTGTGTTAGATCGACTGTGTTTGTGAGTGTGCGCTTAAAGATTTTAATCAGTGATTCCCAAGCACCCCCTTGTGAAGGGCTGTACGGGGGGATGAATTCCCAAGAAAATCCCTTTTTTCTAAAAAACGACTGAAGCTCTGCAGAATGGAGAAGCTGTGGTAAGACATTTGCTGCTGCCTTGAAGGTTGTACCGTTATCGGAGTACATACTGGCAACCGGTCCTCTAAGATCCACAAAACGGGAAAAGGCTAAAATAAAGCTGCTGAGGTCCATTGACGTAACCAACTCCACATGAATTGCTCTGGTAGTCATACAAGTAAAGAGTAGACCCCAAGCCTTTTTAACACTTCGGCCCTCTTTGAACACGAATGGTCCAAAATAGTCGCAGCCTGTGTTGGCAAATGGTTTTTTGTAAACAGCCATTCTAAAGGTCGGCAAATCTGCCAATAATTGTCGTAAAGGATGAGCTCTTTTAATGTTGCATTGGTTGCATCTTCCTGTGTAATGTCTTACCGAAGAAAGCCCCCGAATGATCCAAAACTGTCTTCGAGTCAGCATTAACGTGTATTGGATGCCTCCGTGAGCGCATTCCTGATGACATCGTAACACTAATAAGCGAGTAAAGGGATGTCGTGAAGGCAAGATTATGGGAAATTTTTCATCAGTAGGAAGCTCAGATTGGCTGAGTCTGCCTTCAATCCGAAGTATCTCGTCTGGATGTATGTAAGGTCGGAGACAGCGTATGGAACGTAAGTCTGCAAGATGCTTTCGCACTGTATCATTCACGGCATGGGTGGCAAGCTTATTTATCACATCTTCCAGAGCATCTGGTGAAGAGTCAGAAAGAGCTTGCATTATTTTCCCAAAGCATTCACGCTGTACATACCGAACTATTCTTTGCATGGCTGCGTTTAGATATGCGGAATTAAGCTTTGGCACTTGAAATGGCTCCTTTTTTACCTTCTGTCGAATATATTCAGAAAAAGCTGTCAGATAAGCAGCACGTTTTTTTAGTGTTTACCAATCAGGTGCCGTTTGTATTAGGTCTAGTAATGTCCTCGATGGTTGGATTTTCAATGTAGGCGTCAAATAAATCTGAACATCTTTAGGAGTTCTTGGCGAGTAGTCTTCTGGCTGGGTAAGAAATTCTGGGCCTTGCAACCAGAGCTGAAGGCGGTCAGAAACTGTCCGAGCTAAAGGACGGGTAGCGACATCAGCAGGGTTATCTAGAGTGGGGCAGAACTGCCACTCTTCCGGACGAGAGTGCAGTAGAATGTAATTTGTACGCCTCCATGTGAACTTATCCAGACGTAGGTCTGGGTTTGAGATCCACTGCATGACTACCTTGGAGTCGCACCAGAAAGACTTTGTGCACTCAGGCAACAGTAGTGCTTTGAATGCACTCTGCATAAGGTCCACAGCAATGACCGCTGCCACTAACTCTTTTTTCGCGATAGGCCAATTTTGTTGATGCTTTAATACGACTCTACTCTTTCCAAACACAAAGGACATGTCAACTACATTGCCTATTCTTCTTCTAATATAGACAACACAGCCGTAAGCCTCATTGGATGCATCTGAAAATGCGTGTAGCTGCCATTCTGCGTTTAAGCATTGACTTTCGGTGAGAGATGAATTAGCAAAATACCATCGTGGGAGAGAAAGATTCCTCCACGTATCCAAAGTCATTAACCACCGGTTCCAAGCTTTCACATAGTTGTGCTTGATGGGTTCATCCCATGAATGTCCTGTTAATGCCAGCTGCTGTAAAATCAAACGGCCTTTCAGAAACAGTGGAGCACAGTATCCCAATGGATCATACTGACTAGATAGCTGGCTTAGCAGTGAACGTCGGGTATAGTTTAAGGGTTGTGAAGTTGAGAACTGAACCTTAAGGGTATCCTCCTCTGTGTTCCAGATGCACCCAACAGCCTTAAAGTCAGGTAGTGGCTCTTGTTCGGTTTTTAAATCCAGAGTTTGGACAGCAGGCGCTAGTAGATCCTCATTCATTTTGGCAATGACGGGCTTAGCAGTTCTACAAGCGGACCACTTGACTAATTTGAACCCTCTGCTGTCAAATAGTTTTATTGATTCATCAGCAATAAGTTGAGCCTCCTCGATCGAGTGAGAACTGAATAATAAGTCATCCATGTACATGCACCTACGTATGGTTTCCGTAGTGAGATTACTAGCATTTGTAGGGTTCTCATCTGCCGCTTTGCGAATAGCAGCACATGCGATATATGGTGAACTAATCACTCCCCAAGCATGTCTCGTAAACTTGTATGCTTCCACTTCACCCAATTTAACATCGTCATCCTTGTACCACAAAATTCGGAAAAGGTCTTGCTGAGCTTCGGGCAACCTAATCTGGAAGAAGCATTTGCTCAGATCAGACATTAAAGCGTATTTTCCGAGACGGAACTTGGCAAGGACATGAGCTAAGGGGTTGAGAAGATCTGGGCCAGAGTATATGCAATCGTTGATGGAAAGTCCATCACACTTAGCGGAACCATCATAAACCACTCTGGGCTTTGTTTGGTGCGTCAGAAAATAAGGCAAGTAATTGACTTGTCTGTCAGTGACTTCATGAGTTATGTAGTGATTTTGCTTGAGCATTTTCATAGTAGCTTGAAGTGCCTGCTCATGTTCGGGACTTTTTAACATTTTTTGGCGCAGTCCTTTTAGACGTTTAAAGGCAAGAAGATAATTGTTGGAAAGTTTTCTTAGCTTATCTTTAAATGGTACTGGCATTTCATAACGTCCCTCTATGACTCGCGTACCACTTTCAACCACCTTTTGGGCTTTTTTGTCACTGACTGACAATTGAATTTCTTTGTCTTGAAAGGTAAGATCGCGAATGGTCTCTTGCAGCTCCACTATTTTTTGCATCTTATTGTCAAGAACCGGATTAATTTCTATTTTCATGGAGCGATATGTTAGATTTTCTTCGATAGTGTGACCACCTGAAGCAACCCAACCTATAGGTGTATGAATCGCATGAGGTTGATTTTGTGCTCCCATGCGCTCTTCTAGGACCATCATCAAATTTGAATTGTCCAATCCCAACAAAATGTCTATGTGCTTTCTATTTGGCAATGTTTCTATATTAACATCCTCAAAGTGCTGGTAAGATGACAGATCGTAGTTTTGAGGAAGAATATAAGTCTCTTTTGACCAAGTGGGCATGACTAGGGCCTTCTGAATTTGGAAACGCTCTCTAGTGTGCAACGCCTCAACAACAAATGACGTATATTTGAAATCTGATACTGTGCTCCCTGACACCGTATGGAGAGCGATTTTTGAGCTTTCCTCCGATACCAAACCCAGTTCGTCAACAAGATTTGTGGACACAAGAGTAATCTCGGAACCCGAATCATGTTGAGCATACACTTTTGAGCTGACCCCAGTGCGTGCGTTTATCACCTGTATTGCAGAAATTCGCGTTAATACACCCTTCCTTTTGGTGTGCACTTTATTTACTGAAGCATTACTGGTGACATTGTGATTCAAAATCTGTTTGGATCCCCATGACGTGGATGGAATGGTGCCATCTAGTTGTCTGTGAGATTGTAAGCTGTTATTATTTGCGGCCCCATGACTAACCCTAGGTGAATTTACCTGAGGAATGTATAGAGTGTGCAAAGATGTAGTGTGCTTTTGTGAATACTGTTTTCCGCAGTGCCTGCATTTGCATGGTTGTGTGCAGTGTATTACATCGTGCTGTTGCAGGCAATTAATACAGTGACCCTCTTGTATTATACTGGCTTGCCGCTTGCCGCTGCTGAGGTGCCATGCCTTTGTATTTGTTACAGTCCTTTAACAAATGCCTGTATTCCCTATCCTGGGAAGAGCAAATAAAGCAAACAGGAGCTTGTCTCTGGGGTGTGTTTGGCATAGCCCTTATGATTCTCGATTCTGCAATCGTGCCGCCTTGCACGACAGGCGAGGGTGAGCTGCGTTTGACCTCTACATTTGCTTGTCGAATCCGAATCTTTTGAAGTGGTTTTGTTTTTTCACCCTTTTCGTGTGAATCTAACAAGCGTTGTGTAAATGTAGTGTTACTCCTATGAAGTTCTCGGTTCAAAAAGATCTTGAAAGTTTCAAAGGATGGATCATCTGGATTGCCACAGTGATCTAAAAGAAAGTCAGCATAACGATTTTTAATGTAGAACGGCAATCTATCTGCTACATCAAGGATGAAAGAACTGTTAAGAGAGCTGACCTGCTTATGGGCTCTTGCATAGAGTTCGCAGTCATTCAATTCTGAAATTAATTGCTCAAGAGCAGGAACATCCATTTTACTGAACTTCGGCCCACTTCGAGCATGCTTTACTACTGGCTCGGAAAGGAAGCTGCAGCAGCCATGTCTCAATCTTAAGCCTTCTAGGGCCCGTTCAATTTGGTCATCGACACCCCATCCTGGGACGCGTGGTACTAGCGATGACACAGCCTCCTGAGCTTGTTCCTGGCAGGACGCACGGAGCAACTCCATCTTGCGATTAGGATCGTGGCAGCGCTTTAATAATTCGGTAATTTGATTGTAGAAAAAGATGAATGAAATCCCTCGACCAGTGTAACGAATTTCGCGTGCTTCCTCTAGCAAGAGGTGATAACCCTGAGTCTCGGTCATCAAGTTGTTGACAAAAGGGGTGAAATGAGGAGACGGAACCGAGAACCCTGAGGGATGTAAATGTGATTGTGTGGCATAGTTTCCGGGGTATGGTACATAGTGTTGTTTACTCATGGTTTGAGATGAATTGAACGGATTTTTGGGCATGTATTGCGAATAATTGTCATTAACTCTTTGGGTGTCTATTTGACATGGCATCATACTTGGGCTAAATATCTCTGTTTGTGGGTTCAAAACATTTTGTGTGATCGAGGTATTTAGCTGCGGAGGAGCCGTTCTTTTATTTTGAGGTAACTGCATGCCTACGCCTGAGCAAGGGTTGGAGAGAGCCAACCGCTTCTCCTCCGCTGTAAGCACTGCCTCGCGCTTCTCAAGTTCGAGTTCTTTACGTTTTAGTTCAAGTTCTATTTGCTTGCGAACCAATTGTGAATGCGTTAAGCTACTGCTAGTAGTCCCTGACCCGACACTACTCACAGAGTCATGAGGTAAAATTTCAGGTAAGTTGTGTGATGTCATGTCTTGAGAAGCAAGCCATTGGTTGTATGTGCGAGTGAGGGTGTCACTCATCATATGCAGTCCCTCTGACATGATTTTAGATTCTTCACCTGATATATTAGTTTGTACGTGCTGCGCTAGCTGCAAAATGTTTTCAGATATGTTGTGTTAGGTCTCATGAATATTTTTGTTACCATCCTGATTTGGCGCACGGAGTCGTACCAAGAAGACTTCTACTTCTGAGTACAAGTCACGCTTTCTCGCACGTAACGCGCGTGCGTCAAGCGGACTTGAATGGGCTAACTACAAATCCGTGCACCGGCCACTTTCGCCCAGCGAGTTTACAGTATCGGACATAATTTTAAAAAATAATAATAATAATCTGTTAATACAACACGCTATACTAACAAAAAAGGCATAAAACAACTCCAAAGTTAACTGATTGGAAATCCTTCAATTACGGAAAATTAAAGATAGATCGTACAGATTACACCGACCAAAAAAAAAATAAATAAATAAATAAACGTACCAGTAGAGTTATGACCAACGTGTAACCGAAGTCAAGTTCTTTTGAAGGTACGAAAATGCTTGCTTTCGTAATAGTTAAAGGACTGGAAAAAGTGCTCGTTCCCTCGTGATCTTCTGATCGCAATACCGTAGTCGAAAAGATATCGGGCGCGGCTGTGAGCTGACGTAATGCTTCGACTTGCCACACGCTTTGATTCCTTGACTTTATTTGCTGATAGAATGACCACTCTTCTGCATGTACTTAGAAACTGTTCTGACCGACTTTTATAGATTGAATTCCGAGTGAGAGCAGGAAGTACTTTTTCTTTATGGTTCGAACGCAGGGGTTTCGGAACCGGGTTTTCTTAATTTCTTTGCTCGTGATGTCTGGCGAGCACTGTCTGTTCTGAGTATCACCATGAAACGATGATCTCACTTCACGCAATCAGGAAGAGTAGCTTGGCGATTTTATTTACCAACTGAAGCTCAAGCGCTTACTTCTAAGTGATTTACGCAAAAAAGTACTCTAAATCACCGCGGTTTCCAAATGTAGCAACTAACAGAGCTCGGCCTTCCAGTACTGTAAGATTTCGTGGTGTCCAGTTAACCTATTTATCATTGACGCCTTGATTGCTTTTATTGCCTTTTTTCTTTCATGTGTTTGAATCGAACTCGCTACCGTGACGGACGCGTTATCGCCTTTGTCTCAGAGACTTAGTATTCGCAGTTTTGGTCAGCGCGGTCATTGCTTGTTAGTTTTTATATTTGTTGGTTGAGGCAAGGCAGAAGCTAGTTTTTACTGGGAATTTACCCTTCGTGTTAGTTCAGTTATATTTTTTCCCTTGGCCATACTGTAGTGCTCCTACCGTCCTATCTTAGTTAGATTTCTTACCGGTACCAACGCCAGCCTAGTTTGTAAACTAAATTTATCAGTTTTACTTATCTGGCCCACTGGGCTATGCTTAGTCCAGTAAACTGTAGTCTTAGGGTTTGTGATCATTTTCTGATTCTCGCGTAGTTGTGTGTTGCTTGCCTCTTTGCTTTATTTTTAGATGCTGAATTAGCGGCTTTTAACGCCAATTAGGACAAGTTGCCTATTGCTTTCTGTATAGCTATTGTTGCATAATACAGATTTCTTGCTTCTTCGCCCGAGTTGGTTTTGCTTCTGTTCTCACGTAGGACAGACCAGGTTAGCTATAGCTGTCCAGCAAGTTCAAATAGAGTCATCCGATTCTTGCTGCAATCGCGAGGATCGACCACAAGTACACTGCTTGTTTTCGAAAAAATGATCAAAAGAAACATGTGTGAAACGCTACGCGTACATAATAGAAAAAGTTATATAATGACGCATAGCTTGAGAATGTCTCGATGTCTGGAAGCGGATACCAAACCACGGGATATCGAGTCAGACAGGTTTGCGTCTGGAACAACGCTTTTTACGTCATATGTGCAAAACAAATGAATTCTTGCGGAACGGCTGACAATCTTGCGCGGAACACCGGTTGAAAACCACTGCCATATAGGATCCGACTATCGGTAACCTCAGGTTACATATAGGGTCTGAAAGTTGGTAACCTCACGTTGCATATAGGGTTCGACATTGAAAACCTCATGTTACATATAGGGTCCAACCATTAGTAACCTCATGTTACATATAGGGTCCCGGCCATTAATAATCTCATGTTACATATAGGGTCCGACTGTTGGTAAGCTCATGTTAATATAGGGTCCCATCATTGGTAAGCTCGTGTTATATATATGCTCCAATCGTTAGTAACTTCATGTTACATATAGGGTCCCACCATTGGCAACCTCATGCTACATATTGGTCCCGAACATTGGCAATCTCCTGTTACATATAGGGTCCAACCATTAGTAACCTTGTGTTACATATAATGTCCCGACCACTGGTAACCTCATGTAACATATACGGTCCGACCATTGGTAACCTCATGTTACATATACGGTCCCGACCATTGGTAACCTCATGTTACATATAGGGTCCCACCACTGGTAACCTCACGTTACATATAGGGTCTGACTGTTGGCAACCTCATGTCCCATATAGGGTCCGATTGTTGGTAACTTCAGGTTACATCTAGGGTCTGACTGCTGGTAACCTTATGTTACTTATAGGGTCCAACCATTGGTAACCTCATGTTACATATAGGCACCGACTGTTGGTAACCTCATGTCACATATAAAGTTCGATCATTTGGTAACATCATGTTGCATATAGGGTCAGACTATTGGCAGTTAATTGAATGTTAAATACGAGGTTGCTTTACTGATGCTATGAAATAAACCTGAAGTTAAAGTAAGCTAAAAGTGTTAAGGTTTATTTGGTATTGCTACTAGGTAACCTAGTTTAATGGTATTAATTTAATTAATCGATGTTAAGGCATATAGGCTAACTGCATTCAGTTGAATAAAATACCACTTCCACGACCGGTTTCGTTCCTCTTAGAACTCGTCAGGTGGACTCAGGTATTGAACCGACGATCACATGAATTGCTTCATGTGGTTAATACCACTCCTCCATTGGTCCTTTCAACTGATGCTGTTAATTTTAAGCTTATATATGGTGCACGCTCACTACAGTGAGCTTGATGCGATATATGCTTTAATTCCCAGCCAAGCCAGTGCCTTTATTACGTTATAATACGAATTATAGGAGCTGGTGTTAGCCTGTGACTAGTTTTATGGGCTAAACATCCAGGCTTATTTGCAATCAGCTTCTGGTAGGGTTTAATATAGGAATAGTCAGTGTGACTGCTGCTATCCCAGTCACACGGTTTGGGGGAAGGTCTTAGCGCACAGTGCAAACTCAATCGCGGTTTCAAAGGCACTCTTAATGATTGAATCAAATGTAATTCAGAGACGAATGAATCCGATCTATCATGTACGAATGGCGTCGATACTGTCACAGGTTTTCTAGAATAAACAATTGTAAGAAAATGGCCAAACCTCACACTTAATTTGGGCACAAAACATAGAAGAATAGAAAGATCAAATAGCGAATAGCGACGACATCAACAATACGACGATAAATAATAATAATTATAAGAGAATTATGAGAAGCACTCGTTGTTAATACTACGATAAATTACAATAGTTTATAATATATACACTTACTGACTGTATGCGACTTTCCGAAACGATACAACTTTATAGCAGAGATTACTCTTCATCCGTATTTTGATTTTGAGAAAAATGCCAAATGACTAGGGTGCCGCGATTTTATAGTGTTGCAAATTTACGAAATTCTCACGCGAGCACGTGGAAATAGACAAAGAAAACTTCAAAGAGATGGTTGTCCTAGATCTTTTTTCTTAGTATTGTTTGCAGCGCAAAAGACTAATTATAACAGTAGATCTCCAGCAGCTATAAGTAATTGATATAGAAAGAGGCCCTGCAGTTATATCAGGGCGAGAAGCAGTTTTAATTAAAAATTTTATGAAAGGATTTGTCTGTAACAGTCAGCTTATTTGGGAATGCTGAGTTTCAGTTAATTGTAATGTAAAACTTATAGGGCATATTGAGTTGCATAAGCATACTGAAAAGTAATAAACCTAAATTATTCTGTAGCCTAGATGAGAAGGTAGACTTCTGTACCGTTTGCCATGTGTTAGATTAGAAATTGATGGATATAATCACCAGTCCATTTAAATATTTGGTCAATAATGCTTGTCGATCGGTTCCATTGATTTGTTAGATGCAATTTTGTGAACTTCACTTTTCTTTAAACAATTTTTTGGGCTAATGCCTCGGTTGCTGTATCAAGTAGACCAAGTATAATCAAGAACTTACGGTACCGGTAGGAATGATCTAATAATGGCTGATTTTGTTGATGTGCCTACGGGTATCTAATCGGCATGGAGTTATTTTTAGCAGAGGAATAAATGATGTTATGATGATTCTTTTCTTAAGGCTAAGTTTTTGGCCAATTGGCACACCATACTAAGCTATACTAGCCAACTGAAAGGCCTGATCTCAATCAACTCGCTTTTGATTAAATTTCTTTGTTTCTGAGTAATCAACTAGCACTGATTCATTCCAAATTTTATCTGATTTCTAGTTAGTTTTGAAAATAACCTATAAAGTTGGTGTTCGCTCTTTACCTTTCCAGCATAAATTACAGCTTTTAATCAGCCACTTTTTTTCGCGCCAAATGTGTGACGTCATTTGCAGCCTTCCTATTAGCCTACCCATACATCAAATTTACAAAGTAATTAAAAAATTTATTTTTGCAATCAGCCAAACATAATATTTTGGAGACAATGCTGAGTATACTAGCCTATGTAAGGAATTGTTGAATCAATTTTACGCATGGAATGATGGATGGTTTAAAGAAGTGTGATATTCAGTCGCTGTTTCAGCAGTGCCTCGAAACGAAATGCAAATGCTGCCGAAAAAAACACTTTTATTGTAAATATTTTAATTTTTTATATATTAAATCTTCTCGTCTGAAACTCATATCTTGCACTCTCATGTTAGTCGTGCTGTTACTTTTGAAGATCAAACGTGCTTTCCTTGCAAACTATCTCATTCTGCATCAATACTAAGCGAATTCATTATCACTGTCCAAAATATGAAGAGATGATTGCTACTAGAAAGCGTTTTTTTCTCATCTCCATAAACATCGAATTTAAAAAAAAAATCAAGTACAAAATAAAACTCCTGATGATATAAATATGACCGCAGTGAAATTGAACTTACCTAGTAATGAAGATGAAGACAGTTTTAGTGGTGAAGCACAAACAAAAAGCCTACTGGTTATTCGGTAAATTGCTCACTGTGCAATCTCACCATGCATCCAAAGAGTTTAAATCGTCATTTGAAGAAAATGCATAACACAGAATTCACACCAAGTTGTATTTGTGTTAATGAATCAGAAGGGATATATTTCGTCAAAAAGTCAATAAAAGGCGGTATTGTGTATGGAACACATGTCCAAAAAAACTTCCACTCATTCTGCAGTTATGTTTTGTGAGAAAGAAAGTTGTGCTGATTATATAAATTTAGTAAAGAGATCTGGCATGCCTACAGTAGAATGCATTTATTTACAGCTTTGCAATAAATTCCCACACTACATTGAGGAAGCAGATTAGTCTTTAGGTACTTTAAAACATTTATCTGGCAAAGGTAAAGTCAAACTTCTTTCCGATCAAATCATTTGGATGTGCAAACAACTTTACAAAAGTGCAAAAAGTTATGGAGATAGACTTAAGTGGGATGCACACTGCAAGCGGCTGCGGGCCGGCATGGGAAATCCCCATAATCCTGCGGCTTGCGGGTGCGGTTCCGCACGGCTGTTATGCACACATGTCAATTGCCTGTGGTCATCAAAGAAGACATAAAACATCATTTTGCTTATTTATGACCTATTTATAACCACCCCTTTCCTGCAAGGAATATGGAGGTATGATAACACAACCCTCCCAAATGAATTAAGAAAATTTGAAAAATTGAACCTCAGGAAAAGTTGATCTTCCCCCAAAGGAGAGGCCTTCACAAGAGCAAATGTGGGACAATGACCGAAAATCAGAAATTTGTACTTAAAAAAGGTCACGAATCAAAAGGGGCGAGAGTTTTTGTTGTCCTAGCTGTGGGAGGCGCTGCTAATAGTGGGTATTTTTGTAAACGTCTTTCATTTAGCAGAAAGAAATGATATCATTCCTACAGGACGGAAAAAAAATTAATGGAATCATCCAGTACCAGCGAAGATTGTCTCAATTCCTTTAGAAAATTTGTTGCTTGTACTCTGTGCAATCAACCACAAGAGATTTCTTCAATTTTAATGAAGGAAATAACGAACATAATGCTGAGTAACTTTACAATTGAAATCAATCGGCCCACCAATTTTTAATGACCACATTCTTTATTTTTCCTGTGTTCGTGTGTATTTTTGGAATCATGTTTTTTTTGCTTTGCATTTTCTGCTTTGTTTTTATCGCTTAAAATTAAGTGCTTCTTTCTTTGTGCAGTGGCGGAGGCAGAAGAGGGCTAGAGCACCTCTTCTTTTATAAATAGTAGAAAGCAGAGCCCCTGAAACTATCCCATCATTTGTAATGCCTGCTGCCATAGATATAAAAATAGGAGGCTTGGTAGCTGCTGTAACCCACGCTGTTTTTCTCATAGGATTCAAAAATAGGCTGTCATTTTGAAAAAGTTGATCTCCACATAAATTAGTCTCCACCCCCAATTTGGCTAAAAGCAGAGTAAAATTGACTTTCAAAAAGTTAATCTAAAAAAAATCTTCATTCATTTTGAGCTTTCAACCCATCTCATTGGGAACAAAACGTCACGCCTATGCTTACTCAAGAAGTTCGGCGTGTTTTGCGCACTTGCTTTGTTGTGCTGATGTCGCCTCCCTATTTTGTGTTCCCAGGTTTTTTATACAAATACTTCAACTTGTTTTTTATGATTTGTTATCTGTTTCTGTGTACTTTTGATTGTAAATGTATTCCTTATTCATTGACACTTTGTAAATTTCAGGTTATTTCAAATAGGCTACTAGCTGAAGATTGTATAGGCTTGAGATTATTTGCAATGTGATAGAAAACACCATTTTGTCTTTTGTAAGTTTTATGGTAAGCTATGGAAAGTCCCAGTTTTGCAGTGAAAATTGATAAAAAGGAAGAGGTCAAGATAGTTTCTATTTGATTTAAGTGTATCTCTTTTGGAGCAATTTTTAAAGCTTTTGTTCCGTAAACTTCGTTTCAGGTAGGTCTAATTTTAAAAATTATTTAAAGTTTTTATTATGTCAACAATTTTATTTGTATGTGATTCCCGATGTAAAGTTAGCAAGCTTTGTCAATTATAACAACAATTTTCTGGAATTTCGCTTAGCAAGCCAAACAATGAAGACATTTAACCTGTTAATGGGTATTGACATCATATGATGTCGGCACGTGTTACATTCTACTGGCGACTGACATCATATGATGTCAACGCGTGACTGTACCACAGCGGCGCCGACATCATATGACGACACACTAATTTAGCATTGTCCGTGACATTATATGATATCTAGTAGTAAAACATATGTTTGGCAGCCATCTAAAGCAGTTGCTAAGACAAAGTGCATTATTTAGTAAACTGGTGACACTGTGAATGGCGCCGCTCGAGTGAGCGAAGACCGTTAACAGGTTAAGATTTTAAGCTTGGCTGAATAAGATCAATCAATCTAAATCATAACGATTAGTCGCCGTGACATCAAATCTCAAAAGCAAGAAGATTCACTCAAAAAACGTTTTAAAGTTTTGAAATCTATGATAATCAATAAACAAATGCCAAATCCAAACGTATTTTTCTGCAAAATGATGTTTTATGTCTT